>JAVXUO010001751.1:0-319641 GCA_033065855.1 Escallonia rubra | reverse complement strand
ATCTGGCCTTCCACTCGTTTTAGCTTTCTCAAAATTTGTCAAACTTGCCACTGCGCAAGTTCCTCTTTGCCCTTAATATCATTCATAAGTTCACCAATGAGGCGACGACACAATGATCAAGTACTTTCAAAAGACTTGATTCCTCAAATTTATAACCGGCACATGGGCCTTAATTAACCCACTTGGCAGCACCAAATATTTATAATGCCCAGCTTTGTTTCTAAACACAATCTTGACAACTTCATCCTTCCTCATTCCTTAACCCGTGATGACTCGTTCTGAGGTCAGTCTTAGAAAGAAACACTAAGCACCCAGCAATTGGTCGACATATCATCTAGGTCAGGCAATGAGTAATTATTCCTGACTGTCACCTTATTCAGTTTTGATTTTCGATACCTGGTCTCACAAACCCCTATTTTCTTTTTGCTTTCAGTGACCATCACCTTCCTTTAAAGCACCTTCTTACAATATGCTTCGACTGGTAATACTTGGAACAGTCCCCTTTGATTCATCTTAACATTAGCTCAGTGGCTTACTCACATATGTAAGGCATTATGTAATTGCCTTAATATAATCCGTATCCTCATGCCCCAATCCGCACCATCTACATTTTCTATCTCCTCCTCTTTGTCCTGAACTTATCCGGACTATTTATCATGTACTCGTTTCTTAAAATTCTTCCCACTTTTTCAGTTTCAACCCTGGATTCTACATCCTTTCCATCCTCGCACCCTTCTTTCTTCTCAGACCTTTTCATTCTCTGCCTCCATCACGTAGTTTTTCCTACTACTCTCATAGTAATTCCCCATTAGAACCCATTACATGTCCCTTTTTAAGGATTATTCTCCAACTCACCTCATTTGTTCCACTTTTCACATTTTTATGTCATCGTCTGATGAGGGCACTTAGGCCAACTCACCAAATTCCCTGACATCCCTTTATGCCTTTCTATCCTTCCATTTAGCATGCTAAACGTGTCTCCAGCTTACTCTACAATTTAAGAAAAAGTATTTATCATCAACATGTTACTTGTACTTATTTCGGGCAACGCAGGCCAAATGAGCTACCCACCGCAACTTGTTTTGCCCGTTCTCAACAACTTAAAACTCCTCTTATACATATGACCAGCGAAAATCATCTTTTTGACATTTTCCCACATCTTGTTATTTCAACTATCTTCTTCATCTCTCAAATTCACGTAGTTGTCTACACTAGACTATTTCCCTTCCGTGGGATTTTACCCGGGCGGGCATTCTGAAAGTTCTAAGATCTACAATCTTTACTTCCTTTTACTGGGGCTATCATAATAGCAGCCACCAGTTGTACCGTTGGAACTCCCATGATCTTTTTGTAGAAGTCTCACTAGCTTTTTCTTAAGGTCTTCTCGACCTAATACAACTCTCTGCTTATTCCTTCCACCTACATCCTTAACATTCACCATAATCACTTCTACTGAGGGCCCTTCTCGATGGGGAACCCTCTCTCTCTTTTCGAGGAAGGAGTAGCACGATAATTGAAATTGCACACCATAATATTAACCTTCACGCTCAAACAGCTAATAGTTTTCATCACTAAACGGCATTTTTTCTACAATAATATGTAAATGATACTAGTTCCCATCACCCTTCTCCTTCTCAATAACAACTTTAGGTCTGATTTCAAAAGCAGACTCCACCCCTACTCATACACCCTATCAACCTCAGAGAAGCCATAACCTTCCTTCGACAATTTCGGGCTTCAATGACTCTCACTTAGAATCCCTTGTTACACATCCTCATATAAAGTCTTATCAGGTGGGCAGTCATAAACAATTTGCCATACATTTTGGACAATTCGTATACAGGTGTCCATCGTTTCCATTCGTATCTAATTCGATACTTACTTCTTATCCTTTCTTTTAACTTCCACTCTCTTTACCGTCTAATTAATACCGTTTGTTTGGGACTCGAACTGACTTGTCGATCAGTCCCCTTTTCCTCATCACTTGGAAGTTTTTCTCTTCCAAAAGTCCATCAAAACTCTACTCATTCTCACTCTCGGCTCCTCATTTCTTCATTCCAGTTTTACACAATAAAAGTGTACAACCTTATCCATCTCTTTAACATGTCCTCTTATTTTAATTCCTATTGGAACCTTATCCGGTTCCTTCACTCTATTTGTATTTCCTATTCGTCCTCATCAGTATTTTTTTTTTGTAGATCCGAGACCGCAATCTTATCATCATCAAACCACTCTTTTAAAACTAGGTCAACCAACTCTTTCTTTTATTCCTAGCATTAATAGCCAGAATGCTGAGGTCATAATATATATGCATTAACCAACCTCAACCCACAAATCATAACCATCCTCCTAATTCAGCCAAATCATCAAGATTCTTCTTCTACTTCTCTCATCGACAACTTAGGCCTTCCACCAGACACTTCGAAAGTCAACAAAATCATTTACCTAAGCTCTGATACCAACTTATGACACCCTCAACCCAAGTGACATCACCGGGCTAAGTTATCAACCATAATCACATTCAAAACCCTGTGATGAATACAGAGCAACTACATTCTCATACTCATACATCATTAATAGACGCTCCAAATTGTGTCCTTACAAATTTTTTTTTACAAACATACATCATACTGCAGCGGAACACTTTCAGGTCTTTAAACAACATAAATGTTTACAACCTAATAAACAACTGTAGTCGTAGGACTCTTAACAACCTATCTCGCAACTCAATCTTTATCCCACCATTCCTAGCTGGTCTTACCTCACACAACTGATCCCCTTGCTTAACTTTTCTAGCTTGTTTCTTTTTCCTTTCTAGAAGGTTCTCCTTGATCAACCTTATAGCCTGCACAATACAACAAAAGAATGAGCGCAAATCGCCAAGTAAAGACAACATGAAGAGTATCGTGTACAAATAATTCAAGAGACTCGGAGGAATAATAATCATCTCAACGATATAAATGAATCAAGAGTTCCAATAAAATTTTGACATCAGCATAATTGTCAAACGATAATTTTTCTTTCGTTAGACTGAGCGGCTTTAAGGCTCAACAGAACAGCATTACTGCCACTTCCTCATGGACTGACTTGACTGATCGACTATGCAAGTGAACCCGAAATCCAAGGTCGTAAAGATTAACATCATTGAAATACAAATCATTAAAATCATCAACATCAAAAGAAAATCAAATGCAATGCACATGGACACGACGGACAGGACTCGACCAGGCACGACAGACTTTGCTCGAGCGACATTCATCCTCTTTGGCCAGTGATCATAATTCAAAAGCCATCCTCCTCATATTGATGTCCCAATTTACATGATGTTCATCTCAGATTCACATAAATAGAAGAGACACTGTCAACAAGCAGGGAACTCTTTTTGAGTGCTTTCCCTAACCACGTTACAGCCAAGCAGCAAGACTTCCTCAACAGAGCGGACTAAGGAAAAATTTATTCCACTTATGTCCTCAACAACACAACTCAACAAGGAATACCGGATAAGAAGATCAACCGTTGTTTAGACTTAACAACAAGAGTTCAACGTAACATCATCAACATGGCGGACTTGGGAGAAGATTACCGCAAGCCCTCAACAACGTTCTTATATAAGAGAAATGTCGACTACCAATAAGTGCCGACATTTCACAACACCACGCAACGACCTCAACAACATCATCATCAACGACATGGCGGACTTGGGAGAAGTTTGTCACAAGTCCCCAATAATGTTCTGAGAGAGAAGAGATATCGACTATCAGTGACTGCCGACATATCACAACAACCACGCAATAACTCCTACACAACATTATCATCAACTTCAGGTATGCTAATCGAATCGAATCATAGCATACTAGGACATATATTATCCTCGCTAAATTCCATCAAAAGGGCGGACTAAGGGAATTTATTCTACCCTAAGTCCTCAAAAGCACAATTCAAATATGCATATACCGGTCACAATGACTACCGGTGTCCAATCACAACGACAAGAATTCAACAACATGTCATCAACATGGCATGCTAATCGAACAATGAATTAGCATATCAGAACCGCATTGTCCTTACCTGATTGGCTTATAGACGAAGTAACTCACAATCTCTAATCGCAACGAGCTGCATCACCTAGTGAAATCATACCCTGCTCGTTAGTCATCATTCAACATATACACACTCCTTATTCTACCCCTTCCCATTTAATCGTTTATAGCGCGTCTTACGACAGCTAGTTAGTTCAATCCGATAACCGGATCCTTAACTTAACCTTATTGGCGCATTAGCAATAAATACTATCTCATTATTTAAATTTATTAACACCATTCTTCACTTCCCACCATTATGGACTCTTAATAACGCCCGTTTCCAAAAATTTAGTGCCAACATGGCAAATTACCAATATAGCCCAAACTTATATAAAATTGCCAAAATACCCCTTGGCGGTTCACTACCACCTCAACACCCCCAAATCAGCTTCAAAACACCCTTTCAGCTGTTTTAAAACACTTCCCGGACTAAATATTCCTTTGAAAATTTTTACCAAAAAAAATTACCAGAACACCTCTCTCGGGGTGGCAAATTACCAAAATGCCCCCTGAGGGTTCCCGGCATCATAAAAATTTCAAAAGTACTTTAGAATGCTATTTTAAGCGTCCTAAAGTCATTCTTGAGCTAAAAAGAATTTTAAAAAAATTTCGCTCAAAAATTTCGAAACGGTGTCTGGACCGAGCCTTTAAATGTCCGTTCAGCCAAAAATAGCTAATAACTTCGGAATGACCCGAAATCTTGGAAAATGAAACTTTCCAACATCCTAGGGTTCTCATGAAAGTTTTGCTCGAAACCGCGCTAGTTTGGTATTTTAAATTACACTGTAAAATTTCTAAACTTCTCGCGTCCGTTCATCCTCTTCCCGACCTCGAAAAATCCGAAATTTTTCCACAATACACGTCTCTCAAAAATAACTGGGATTACAGTTTGGCACTTTGTCCAATTTTGGACTTAACTATTTAAAACAATTCGTAAAAGAGCTGTCCATATAGTTTTCCACCTTTAGTGACACTTTCACTTCCTATTCAAATTGTCACACACTAAAACACCTAAAACATACACCACTCCATCTTTAACCTTCAGCCGGAGCACCTGGGCATACACCATACACACACACTCACTAATTCACCATTAAACATACTTTAAATCACCTAACCTCATTAGAACACACACATTAACACCTTATACACACCCAATACCCATAATCTCACACAACATATATATATATATATATACACATCTGAAATACACCCAACATCAAGACCACACACCCACAGAGTCACGGACACACACCACGCCAGCAAACACACACCTAATTCCTCGGAATTTCACTGAAACTCACCTTTTTCTTCTCTTAAACACCATTATACACATAATTTTTCACCTATGTCAACCTAACACATTCAAATCACCCACACATACCCACAACCACCATGAATACTCTTCGCCAACACACTGTGTATGTTCTTCTTGCCTTTTCTAGCTCACTTCATACATACACACGACTGAAATCACATCAAAATTGGAACATATCTTGCAGAATTAGGTGAAGATTCACCTTAAGAAATTTAGCTCGAATTCCTCCTTGTTTGCTCTCTGCCCGTTCTGTTTTGCTTATCTATTTTTCCTGTTTCTTATTTTCTGCTTCTCTCCTCTGGTTCTTTTTTTTTTCTAAGCAAGTTGCATTAATAAAATTAATCATTACAACCTAAAGGCAACACCCAAATGGGCATTCCTGGAAAGACAGAGATATCGCATCCGAACGGATGGTCCCAGAAATGGCCAACATGGCCTTGGAGGAAAACAACGAAAAACATAAGGGTTACCCGTATTTGGGAGTACCAAATTAAGGGGTAGCCAGATCGGAAAGATGCAACACGCATCAGATCCCTCGCTCCCACTGAAACAGAGGTGAGAGCCTTGGGCCGCTTAGAGTGGCAGTTTACATTACTGCCGCGATCAACATCGGAACCATAGATGGTGGAGGGGGGATCCTCCCAAGGCCGGATCGAAGGGATCCGCAGCTCGAAGGGAATATGCATCTTCCAAATCTAGTAGATCTGACATCTTCAAGCCACAATCCCACCTTTTCGGACCTGCATCGGAGAGAAACTCACAGATCTGAGACGACGAATCTAAGAGAAACTCTCAGATCTGAGAGTAGCGAAATGGGTGAGGTACCTTTGGGGCTGAAGGGGTTCCGATCTGAAGTGATTATGGAGATCGGAGGGGGGAAAAAGATGATGGTGGGTGTTGGGAATCAGCAGGGAGGGATGTCGTAGGAGAGGGAGGAAGAGATGCAAAGGAGATGAAGGAAAAGGAGAACATGGAGGGGCCTCCCCTTCCAACCTCACAGCCATGGAAGCTGAAGGAGGAAGGGGCGGCAGAGCAAACTTCGGGAGAGAGGGATGTGCAGGCACTTTTTTAGGGCCGGCTTGCTATTTGCTATACCCATCAGGCCAAGACATTATTGGGAAAGAGCTCGGCTCTCCTCCTCCCCTCTCCTCTGGTTCTTGTTTCTTTCCTGAAAGGGAAAATTTTCTCCTTTTGTTTTGTTTCTTTTTTTTTTCTCTTTTATTTCCCCCAATACTTATCTATACCTTAGTTTATAATTTTATTTCATTAGTCATCATATAGTCAAGGAGGAGGTGGCACCATCTTGTGACCAATTTTCCAAATTTGCACAATAGCCCTCCAAATTTTCATATTCGCAAAAATGGCCCCGCAAGTTTCAAATATTATATTTTTGACCCTTCGACTTTGAAAATTTACAACTTGATCCCAAAATCACCCTAACCCCTCATTCCACCTCTTAACACCCATTCATCATCAATATGATGCTACTTAATAAAATGTGCATCCCGTTCACCATATTTTTCAAAATTACATTTTTGTCCCTTAACTTTCCAAAATTACATTTTGACCCCCAAGGCCACACTAACCCCTTCTTTAGCTCCCTAACACTTAGTTGTCACCCACATAATACTACTTAATAGAAATAGCCCCCTTTAATTAATCTAATTCATGGCTAGATTATTTTTTTTGGTATTTTCAGGGTATCATATATATAGTGAGTGTGAGAGTGTGTGTGTGATGTTGGAAAAGGAAGAGGAAAAAGAGAGCAACGAAAACAGCTAAGGCAATAAAAAACAAGGGCGGACGGTGACATTTTGTGCTTTTCTTCTTTTCTTAAAAGAAAGGATAAAAAGGTTAAAGGCACCCTCCGGTCCTAGCAGTTGGTTTTAAGGAAATGCAAAAAAAGATTTAAACCGTCAACGGATCGTGTATGAACGGCCATATTAGAGCCTACATTTTACTGAAGTTGCGAGTGGTGGCAGTGGATCAGCTCCCATGTATATAGGGTACTCATCCTCACCCAGCGCCAGGATGAGCTCTTTGATCCCAACCCATATGGACGGCTCCAGATCATTTTCAAAAAGTCTAAAAAGCAGTGCGCCAATCTAATGCACGCCAATCTAGTGTACTATTCAAAATGACCAAACCTTGAGATGAAAATTAGGAACTGTGAAGTATTGAAGTTCTCTAAACTATTGTAATTTAATTATGTGACATGTATATAAGTTTAGGAAGTGTGACATGAAAGTTGGGTACTAAGAAGAAGTTTGAATAATAACCAAGCGATATTCACAAAAGTTCAAAATTTTTAGCCCAAAAAGGATCTTTTAAAGTAAAGTTTTCGATGGGAAAGAGTTAGGATGTATAACAAGATTTATAGAATGGAATGACTTACGATCTTAAATGTTATAATTTTAGAGCCAAGAGTCATATGAACTCACGAAACCTAGCAAGGCACAACTAAGAAGTTAATTCCTTAGGCAGCAAATATGTGTAGCCTTCAAGGATCTTCCTAAATTTACTTCTGTCCACTTTCAAAATTATGGCCCTTTTTTCGGCATGCATATCTAATGAAGCTAAAATCGTCATCATTTAGGACTTTCACTAGCATCCATTATCTATCTTGATTCTTTCTAATGATGCTCATTTTTTGCAGCAATGGTCGGTGGGGGTCAAGATTACACACACACACACACACACACACATATATATACACACACTACAAGAAAAACAATTTTTAGCGACAAACTGAAATCCGTCACTATAAGCGGCCTTTACCGACGTATTGTCCGTCGGTAACAGTCTGTCGCTAAAAACATTTAACGACGGAAAATTCGTCGGTAAAAATCCGTCGCTAAAAATCCGTCGCTAAAGGTGATTAAAAGAGCAAAACCCTACTCTTTTCTTTTTCTCCCCGCCGCTCACCTTTCCCCTCTTCTCTCTCTCTCTCTCTCTCTCTCTCACACTACTTCGCTGCCCACTTCCCACGCCTTCCCACCTCCACATCCCAAGCCGCCAACCACCCCACTGCCCCCGCAGCCTCAAGCCACCCAACCACCCACTGCTTTACCGCCTGCTGCCGTCCACAATCAATCTACTCATCTTCAAGTGCTTGACAAGGGTGCCCCTTCCTGTCTCTATCTCACCGCAGCAGGTCATCGGCCAACACGAGTGAAGATCAAGCCCTGTATTGTTATTTATAGGTATCCAAAACGCATGTTATTTGCGTAAGTTTGATTCTGTTATTTGCTTTCCAGTCATCTTTAGACCATAAAAGGACGATGCCGTGGAATGACGATGAAGATGATTTATCATCTGCAAAATCCCCAGCGTTGTTAGCGACAGACTTTTACCGACGAAATAATCCGTCGCTAAATATTATTTTTTAAATTTTCTCATTTTTTGAAATATTTTAAAAGAGTATTAGAGACGAATTTTTAACGACGGACAAAAATCCGTCGCTAAGGGTAATTACAAGAGCAAAACCCTACTTTTTGTCTTTCTTCCCGCCGTTCACCTCTCTCTCTCTTTCTCTCTCTCTCTCTCTCTAACCCCTTGGCCGCCCACCTCATATGCCTTCCTACCCCCACATCCCAAGCTGCCAACCATCCTATTGCTCCCGCAGCCCCAAGCCACCCACCCACCCACTGCTTTGCTGCCTGCTGCCGTCCACAATCAATATAGTCATCTTCAAGTGCTTGACAAGGGTGCCCCTTCCTATCTCTATCTCAGCGCAGTAGGTCAGCGGCCAACATGAGTGAAGATCAAACCCTGTATTGTTATTTATAGGTATCCAAAACGCATGTTATTTGCGTAAGTTTGATTTTTTTATTTGCTTTTCAGTCATCTTTATACCATGAAAAGGGCGATGCCGTGGAGTGACGATGAAGATGATTCATCGTCGGCAAAATCCCCAGTGTTGCTAGCGACGGACTTTTACTGACGGATTATTACCGACGAAATAATTCGTCGCTAAATATTATTTTTGAAAATTTTTCATATTTTTTTTTGAAAGAGTATTATTAGCGACGGATTTTTAACGACGGACAAAAGTCCGTCGCTAAAGGTAATTAAAAGAGAAAAACCATACTCTTTTCTCTTTCTCCCTGCTGCTCACCTTTCCCCTATTCTCTCTCTCTCTCTCTCTCTCTCTCTCACCCCTTCGCCGCCCACCTCATATGCCTTCCTACCCCCACATCCCAAGCCGTCAATCACCCTACTGCTCCCACAGCCCCAGGCCACCCACCCACCCACTGCTTTGCCGCCGGCTGTCATCCACAATCAATCTACTCATCTTCAAGTGCTTGACAAGGGTGTCGTTTCCTATCTCTATCTCAGCGCAGCACGTCATCGGCCAACATGAGTGAAGATCAAGCCCAGTATTGTTATTTATAGGTATCCAAAACGTATGTTATTTGCGTAAGTTTGATTTTGTTATTTGCTTTTCAATCGTCTTTATACCATGAAAAGGGCATTGTCGGCAAAATCCCCAGCGTTGGATACCGACACCGAAGACAATGGGGTCTACAAAGAACAAAACAAAGTGTAGCACCGTATCTAGTCAGTCCTCCAAAAAGAAAACATTGGGAGGTAATTTGTTTACATTTAACCAAATTAACGATAGCAATCTTATTGTTTGCCCCAAAATTCTAAAAATCATTGAAAGAAACTTGATTCTGGTAGACCTTGGCCCTTGTTGGAATTGTTGCAAGAAACAGGCAAGAACAACTCAAAAAATATAATATAAAATAGCTGGGTGAGGCGCGGACTAGGTCGCTTTAGTCCCATATGAGTTTTGGGGAGAGGCCAAAATGCTGCCACAGTGCATCAATGCAAATTTTAGAATGGCCAATGTGGGACAATTACTTTCCAAAAGTTTAAGTACGTAAGAAAACCTTTCTTTACCATTTTCAAGTAATGTGGGACTAAATCACTTTATGGTTTTATTCAAAACTTCAATGTTTTCTCAAAACCAATCTTGTAAAAAAAAGAGATTTTTTTGTTAAAATACTCCAACAGTATTTTGTTAGTTATTGGTCCTTTATATGCTATAGATCTCCTTTCAGATAAGTAGAGATCGTTATGCTGTGAGCTAATCCTCTTTGTTCTGATAATGTGTAAGCTCGAAATGTATCTGGATTTGTCTTTTTCTTTTTCAAATACATAGAAACAATCTGTTATAGGTAATTAAGTTGTTTCTTTACATTATTGAAGGAAGGGAAACATCTAGGAAAAAAGCCAAAGTCAAAGAGATACATTATTACAAGAATTGCTACCCCTCCCTCTTTTTTTTCCCCCCAGTGAAGCAAAGCATAATGCTTACTGGTGTTGAACTTGTTTGGGAAAATTCTGTTAAAGCTTATAATTTTTCTGAATGCTTGAATTTGCTATTTCCCATATATGGTGCTCTACTTACTGGTTTGTTCTACTATCTTACTTAACGCACTCGAATGTTGTTAGATTGGTATAGGTGGTTAGTAGGAATGATTTACAGTTCCAAGTTGGTTTTGACCTTTGGGATTCCTCTATGCTCTGAAATACAACTATTAACTTCCATGGTACGTCATTCTCTTGTAGCATATTGTTTCAACACCTTCTTTTAGCTCCTTTTGTTATCAGCTTGGGGCATAGCTTGTGTCCTTTTCAATATTATGGTTTTTTGGTTGCCTAGTTTTACGGTCCCGCTTTTTGTTTTTGTTTCTCTTTTTAAACCTTGATTGTTAAAACAACTAAACAACTGCTTGTAAAAACCTCAACTTATTTTTCCCAAGGGGGGTGAATATTTACTCAGAGAAAACAGAAAAAAAAATCAAATCAAAATGGGGAAGAAGAAAGAAAATGATCTAGGAACTTACTTCCCCTCATTTTCTCTACAAAAGCATGTCAGTTCTAGCCATTGTTTTTGTCCCAATTAAACTAGGGAAGACGTTTTTCATACCTCCTTATGACAATATCCTTCCAGCCACTCTATCCCAACCAAGAAAAGAATAAGGTGAACATCCCCTTGCATTCAGCTCCTCGACCAGTAAGTTTGATTATGTTATTTGTGTCATCAAATATGCATGGGTTCTCCCATTAAACTTTAAGACTTTAATAATTGAAAGTATCCATGAGCTTTTGTGCTGATATGAAAACCACGTATAACCAAAATTTTGGACTACTTATGTTATCTAATCCCAGGATCATGAGCGTGCCTTATTTGCTTATGCTAAGGTGCATTTTTCATTGAAACTCCAGCTACGTGTTTCATTTACAATTTGCACCTCAAGTGTGCTCTGAGCTCATAGAAGCTATATAGATTTATTAGATGGTTGCTAATTTCGCTAGTGCATCTATCATAAATAATTAAATAATTAGCTATTCCATTATTGTTTTCAGCTCTATGATTTTTCAAAATTTATTATAGCTGGTTTTGACTAGATTTTTGGTTGCAATTTAACAAGTACTCTTCTTCTATTCATTTTGTTCATTGTAAACGAATTTGTATAACTGATCTTCATGTTCATGTTGTGACCGACAAAGAGAAACAAGCAACAACTATGAACAAAGAAATATTGTGAGGCTTCGAAAAGCAAGGATCTTGATTTATTTTTTTTTTACTTTCCATGAAACCTTTAATTTTGTTTTTGGGATTTGTACGATATGATCTATTGTATGTAGTGAACATGTGATTTGTTGGATTGAGTATTACTTGGTGGTGTATATGATATAATTTTATTTATGTTACCTGGAATTTAATTGTTTGAAACATGTTTGAATTTATAAAAAATAAAAAAAATACAAAATAACCTTTTTTTTAATTTTAGCGATGGAATTCCGTCGCTAAAAGTCCTTCTATAGATCAATAAATATTTTCAGAGATAGATTTTTTAGCGACGAATGTTTCTAAAAAAAAATTTGTGAAGGACTTTTAGCGACGGAAATTCAGTCGCTAAAAGTTTCTTAAAAAAAATTTCCCAGAAAAGAAATTAGATAAAATATAATAAATTATTTTTAGCGACGAAAAATTCCGTCGCTTAAAGTAATTAATTTCGTCGGCAAAAGTTTTATTTTTGTCGACGGATCACCAAAATTTGTTGCTAATCTTTTAGCGACTGGGTTTTCACCAACGGACTTTTAGCAATGGACGGTCCGTCGCTAAACGTCTTTACCAACAGAAAGTCGACTTTTAGTGGCGACATTGTCTGTCGTTAAAAGTGCCTTTTCTTGTATTGATACACACACACCCCCCGAGAGCACAAGTGTGAGCGTGTATGCGCCGGTAACTTAAACTAAGTTGCCAACATGATCTGGCTGTCCATCCATCGCAAATGGAGGCCAGATCTGGCTTTCATTTAAGTTTTTCCGTCATCTCGCCACGTGGATAGTTAAAAAAAATATTTTTTAATCCTACAATTTTATTTTATCTGTATGTTTTATCGTCACCTACCATCATATTCAAACAACCATCATCATCAATCACCAGAGTCACTTCCACACCAACATTAACATCAGTGGATCGACATCACCACTGCAGCACCTACTATCAAAGCAACAACACCTCAAGTATTTAACATCACCATCAATACCACAAGAACCACGAATCGCCAAACACACCACCAGTATACAACCGAACAACGACAACCGTTGATTGCCCCACAACCCACCACAAACAATGTTACCCTACTTCCGCCAATCACCCTGCAACCAACTATTCCGCAACCGATCCACAACTCCCACCACCTATCCACAATCACCACCATTGAATCCTAACTCCACCAGCACCAAATAGCCACCACCACCATCTTTGCCAAGTGAGTGCTCGACGATCGTATTTCTACAACCAACGACAAGTTGTCATAATAAAAATAAATTTGTCACTGAAGGTTATAGTGAAAAAAGTGTCGTCACTATAGGCCAGTACTTTAAGTGACACCCTTATGTAAGTATTAGAAATCTGAAATTCGTTGTGACAGCATCAAAGTTTCATTTTCTTATGAACTCTAGTGACAACTTTGTTACCTAATGTCCTCAAATGTTGTCACCATAACTCTTTGTTTTCATAGTTTAAGCGCAAAATTAGCCTTGACGGTTGATAGTTGGTGATAATCTGCAAACAATGAGGCTTACTGAGTGTTATTCATTCTCAGTAACATGTCACTATAAAGCTTCAATTTTGAAAAAGAAAATGATGGAGGAGCATTATGGGAAAAGTGATCTGACAGGATAGTGCTAGCCCTCATCACATTGGCAAGGCGTCTTCGACCATATTTTTAGTCTCATACCATTGTGGTTTTAACGGATCAACCACTCAGAAAAGTTTTACTGAGCCTCGAGGCATGGTGAATTGATCAATGGAATTAGGGGAGTCTAATATCTAGTACAAGCTGTGCACTGCTATCAAGGCTCAAGCCTTAGCAGATTTTATTGTTGAATGTACATTACCTCAAGACCCCCATCATTTGGTGATTTCTGAAGCCCAAGATCCTTGGAATCTCTATGAAGATGGCTCTTCAGCCGTAGGAAGCAGTGTGACAGGAATCATCCTCATCAGCCTAGAGAGTTTTATCATTGAGTATGCACTCTGGTTTAGGTTCCAGGTTTTAAACAATGAAGCAGAATATGAGGCCCTTCTCACGGGAATAATACTAGCACACGCTTTGAAGGTCGATTCATTATCAGTACATAGTGATTCCCAATTGGTGTTCAACCATGTTTTGTGAGATTATGAAGCCATAGATGAAAGAATGGATCAATATCTCTTGCTTAAGACGTTGGCATCAAAGTTCAAGAACTTCACCATTCGTCAAATTCCCCGAGATAAAAATACATAGGTAGATGCATTGTCAAGACTCGCATCTGCCGAGGTCACAGAAGTCCGGCGCTCTATCTACCTCGAGTTCCTCAAGGAGCGTAGTAGCAGTTCTCAAGCTGACTTTGGAGTGGTAGACCAAGAACCGTGTTGGATAGACTCAATCATCAAGTATCTATCTTCGAGAGAGTTACCCAGCGAAAGACACGAAGCACGAAATCTTCATGTCAAAGCTATTAGATATGCCTTGGTGGAAGGAGTTTTGTATAAAAAAATCCTTCATCCTTCCTTATCTCAGATATTTGCGCCCCTCAGAATCCTTATACGCGCTACAAGAAGTACATGAAAGGATATGTGGATAATATCTAGGAGGGAGGACTTCGGCTCTGAAAGTCATAAGGCAAGGATATTATTGGCTTCGGATGCAGAAAGAAGCCATTAAATTCACACAAAGGTGCGACAGGTGTTAGAAATTTGCCCCAATATCACACACACCAATCGCTCATCTGACTTCAATCGTCTTTCCAATTCCTTTTGCCATATGGGGAATGGATCTACTGGGACCGTTTCCATTGGCATCTGGCCAACGACGATTTACGATTGACTACTTCACAAATGGACCAAAACAGAAGCTCTAGCAACCATTACTTCGGCCAAATATGAAGATTTCTTTTGAAAGAATGTCGTCTGCCGTTTTAGAGTACCCAGGGCTCTCGTTGTTGACAACGGGAAACAGTTCGACAATCATAAGTTTCGAACCTTCTGCACAAATATTTCAATCGATTTATGTTTTACTTCTGTTGCCTATCCGCAATCTAAGGGTCAGACGGAGAACATGAATCGAAACATCTTGCAAGGTTGAAGAAGAAATTAGATGATGCCAAAGGGGGATGAGTTGACAAACACCCGAAGGTGTTGTGGGAATATCAGACGACTCCACATTCGGTTACAGGAGAAACACCCTTCTTACTCTGCTTTAGGACAGAGGCAATGTTACCTATTGAGGTGGGAGTCCCAACAATACGAGCTTTACACTTCAATGAAGAAGACAATGAAGTTGGACTCCGAGAAAATCTTGATCTGATAAAAGAAGTTCAGACTCAAGCCCATGAACGATTCGTTGTCATAAAACAATGTGTCGCGTGCTATTACCATCAAATGGTTCGATCCAAGCAGTTTCAAGTGGGAGACTTGGTTCTTCGGAAATTAGAAGTATATGATCCTAAGGCAGTGACGGGAAAGTTATCTCCGAATTGGGAAGGACCTTACCGTGTACTAATGGTACTTAAGCCAGGTGCCTATGCACTAGGAATACTTTCTGGAGATCCAATCTCTCGTACTTGGAATGCTGAGAATTTATGAAAATATTACCAGTAGCATCTTGCCCAAGGCAAGACACTTCTTTTTGGGAGGATAAGGGGCTCAGACCTTCTCAAACCCCAGTAATGCTTGGGACAATTTTCTTTTCTAGAATAGTCTTTAGCAGATTTTACAAATAAATGGGTTGTCAAATGATCTAATGTATACTTTATTTTTTGCCCAAGCAATAAAGTTATTTTCCTAAGCACTATTGTAATGTAGCATAAATGGCCAAAGTTTCTGCCCGAGCGGAATGTTGGTCGAGCATTCTGCCCGAGCAAAGTGCCTGAGAGGAACCAGCCATTTTGCTCGAGTAGAATGTTGGTCGAGCATTCTGCCCGAACAGAATGTTGACTGAACACTCTGCTCGAGTAGAGTATCTGAAGTTAGCCAAAATGTTCTACCCGAAAAGAATGTTGGGCCAGCATTCTACCCGAGTAGAGTGCCCAAAATTAGCCAAAACATTCTGCCCGAGCAGAATGTTGGCCTTTGTAAAAACACAAAGAAGAAAAGGTCATTTACACAAGTAAAAGGCCAACGGTTTAGCTACAGATCTAACCCTTGAAGCAGCATAGGTTAATGGGGGCATCGTCACTCCACCCAACTTTTGCTTCTTCAAAACTTAGCCGAGCGAGGGTGCTGGTCTTCTTTGCCAATACTTTAAGTGACGAATAGAGAGTTCGAGTCAAAGTAAATATAAATAACGCTATGTGAATGGTAGAATAAACCAAATAAACACGTAGTGAACACATGCCATGAATAAAACACCCTCAAAAGGAGGTTGATATCTTGAACAAAGATAGAGTTCATACAAAGCCCATAAAAAGGCATAAAAAACACCAAGTCTAGAAAAACATAAAGAAGAGCCTAGAGATAAAGACAAAATCGAAGGCTCGGGGGCAACGCCTATAGGGCTATCCTTTGGAGGTTGAAAAGCTGAATCCCCTGCCTCCAAAGGCAAAACAGTCTCCCTAGATGGAGACGCAACTGCGAGCATCACAAAGTCGTCTAAAGGGATGTCGAGAAACCACTCAGCAAACATGTCCTTGGCCTTCATGAAGCCCATCTCATAGATCTCCAGGCCATCATCAGCCTCGCGTTTGCTCAAATCCTCCACGTGAAGAGTGGCCGCCTCAGCCTGCTTAACAACATCTCTCTTCTTTTGAGCTTCAACAGCTGCTACGTCCTTTTTCATCTCAAAGCATTAAGCAGGCGTGATCCGTAGGAATACATCTAAAGAACGAGATTGAAACAGTTAGCTAGATGAAAGGCAAGGCAAAAATAAAAGGGAATGAAAGTGAGATGCTACCGAATACACAGCCTGGGCAAAAGAACAAGCAAAAGACTCATGCGTTTGGTCCTGGAGAACCTACTTGTCTTTGGGAAAAAGACCATGAAGAAAATGCTGCTCGGAGATCTGGTTGTTCGGTATTCCCATATCTTCGCACCTAATAGTCCATCTAGGCCAAAAAATAGGTTCTTCCTCAATGGATACTCTTTCTACGACCTGTGGGGAGTGCTCGGGAAGGCTGACCTTCATCCTCTTCAGAGCAGGGGGCATCTCCTTTTTTTTCTCTTCTAACTCTAGAATGCTATTTTCGTTTTTAAGATATATAAGTTATTATATTCATGTTAGAGAGTTGTTTTAAGGATACAATAGTCAAAATTAAGTCCTCATAAGTTAGTTCATCAATCGGTTAGAGTTTTAGAACGTTAGAATTAGTTTTTCAATTATATAAGGCTTAGTAATATGAAAATTAACTTATCAAGAAATAAGAACCCCATCCAAGATAATATTCTCAACTATAGCATCATTTTTTTTTCTCTTCTAAATCTAGCATGTTATTTTCGTTTTTAAGATATATGAACTTTTATATTCATATTAGAGAGTGATTTTAAGGATACAGTAGTCAAAATTAAGTTCTAATAAGTTAATTCATCAATCAGTTAGAGTTTTAAAATGTCTAGAGTTAATTTTTCAATTATATAAGGCTTAGTAAGATGAAAATTAACTTATCAATAAATAAGAATCTCATGCAAGATATTATTTTAAACCTTTAGTGACACTTATATTGTTAGAATTCTATTTCACAATGAAAACATAATGTAATGACATGTCAAGAAAAGAAGCTATATCTCTTTTCTTTTTCAATCTCAATTGTAGCATCATTTATTTTTTTCTCTTTTAAATCTAGTATGTTATTTTCATTTTTAAGATATATGAGTTTTTATATTCATATTAAAGAATGGTTTTAAGGATACAATACTAAAAATTAAGTCCTAATAAGTTAGTTCATTAATCAGCTAGGGTTTTAGAACGTTTAGAATTAGTTTTTCAATTATATAACGCTTAGTAATATGAAAATTAACTTATAAAAAAATAAGAACCTCATCCAAGATAATATTATAAACTTTTAGTGACACTTATAATAGTTATAATTCTATTTCACATTAAAAACATAACGTGATGACGAGTCAAGGAAATAAATCATATTTCTGTGATGATGTATCACGTACAGAAGCTCTCACTTCGTTTATTATATATTATATAAATATAAATTCCACTTACCAAGAATTAGATACACAGTTGACCATTCACTATAACGCAGATTTCATTTAATTTGCCTCCCAACTTATATGGGCTCTCTAGAGACATCAAGACACTCCTAAAACAAAACTCTTTCAACCTACCAGCACACACATCAGACGACTCTATGAAACCCAGAAAAACAAAAACTCCTGTCTGTTGAGAGCTTATCCAACGGAGAAGCCTCCTTCAATTCGTCAATCTCCTCTTCCTCCACTATGCACGCCTCAAGTCGACGCTACCATGTAGCCCCGTTCCTTTAATCAAACCCACAAAAGCAGCGCTCCTCTGTCCTGCCTAGATTCTATTGAAGCGAAAAGGCCCCTTCAATACATCAATCCTCTCTTCCTCCACCGCACTTTTGCTGTCTCTATACCAGGTAACCCCTCCTTTTAAGCAAAATACAATTGATGTTATGGTTTGTACAGGAGCACTGAAAGTGCATGCATAAATAGCTTGCTTTCTTGAATGGATTGCTCAAAGCAGCAGTAGCGGAGGCAGTAGGGAGCACAGGGGGGCACGTGCCCACCTGCTGCCGTCCAACTCTTCCAGTATAGCTTTGCACACAGTCTTCTACGGGTACCAGGGCAGGTAGCTAGCTTTCCACCCCACCGCTTAGTCCATCACCCACCTCCAGCAAAGGCCAATCTGCAATCTTATATCTTTCTGTTGAACCATCTCAACCCATCTTCCCATGTCATCTCTCTCTACCTATTTTTCTTCTTATCTTCATCTTCCTTTAGTTTACAGTTTGTTCATGAATTGATTTCATATACCCAGCCACTAGTCATCACCATTAAGCATCAACCATCTTCAGGACTAACTCTTATGTTCACCATTTTTTCAGCCTCAGTGATAATTTCATTTTGGCCGGTGGTGGGTTTCGTTAGTATCGTTGTCAAAGTGAGTGTGGTGTCCGTCAATTTTTATGATAAGAAGTTGGTCATGGTAAGTAGCCTGAGAAGAATGTGTTTTTACCATTGTGGTTTATATACATGGTGCACGGGATATAATGGTGTATTGAAAAAGACTAGGTTGAATGGTAGAAAGGAGCTCAATCTTCAAGTCCTTATGGCACATGAAAAAGCAGGAAAATAAATTGACGTAAAAATATAATTGGTTGCTTGCGAATTTAATCACAGGTCTATAGCGGGTTTACAAAATGACAATTGATAAAATTGTCGAAATATTTCACTTGAGTCCATTTGACTGTACCAAGATCGTACAAATATAGGGGATCTAGAAAGCAATTATGTTTTGATTATTCGAGTTAAAATTTTCCTTCAGATAAGTGCCCACCTTGTGCTTCTTTTCTGGCTCCGCCACTGCAAAGCAGTATGAGCAAAAATTATAATTGCATATATGAATTGATCCAAAAGCTGTATGTTTATGCTTCGTTTTCTATTAAACGAATGGTGCCTGTTTCTCCTCCTTCATGATTTCACACTGAGAATGGTTCTTTATCTTGATTATTATATGAAAATCATGCTAGATTTAATTTAGCACCATTTGCTATATGTAGCATTATTCCGTTAATTAAGACCAACTCAATGAGTGCTCTTTTCGATCGGAAAGAACTCATAACACATTTTTGTTTAGTGAGAGTTCGTAGGAGAGGTACGGAGAGAATTGAAATTGGAAAGGTTAACTATTTGCATTTGTTTTAATCTGTTTTCAGCTTTCCTTTTGTAATCAATTTTATTCTATCAATTTTATTCGATCATTGACATTGGGGTTTAATCTTTAAGGAATAATGGTTCGTAGGCTTTAGATTGATTGAATGTAGTCGATTTAGAATATTTAGAATCAAAGCAGCGTTGTTAACAGTAATTGGTAAGTATAGTTTCTTCATAGGATGCTGGTAGTATTTGGTTTTGAAAGAAACACGGAAAGAAATTTCTTTTTTATTAACTTAGAGTGCTTTTTCACAACTATTGAAACGAAAAGCCATACAATTGATTTTTCCATTTCTTTTATTTTCTTTGTTTGGCACACTGATAACCTTTTTCCCCTCACTGTTGCATCTTAAAGTGATTTCTAATGACCAGATAAAAAACATCGTATGGCCTCAGATTTGATAGTTTGCTTCAACAGGTACCAAGTTTATGTGCATGAGTGCATTGAATTAAAGAGACCATGATATCTAATTGTGAGTTTAAACATATCAGCTTAGTCCCTTTGACAATTGTTCAGGTGAGCACCATCAATACTACTATTACAGCACTACATTGTTATAAATTTAAATCAGTTAATATCTCCGACTGCTACCACCAGTATATCCAAGGCTACTAGCTGATGATTGAGGATTGATGTGCAATAATAGCCCAGAAGGTTGTGATAAGATGCCGTGGTGATCTAAATTTCATGGTGATGGTACAAAATTGTTGTCTTAGAGGTATTAGCTGATGATTGAAGGTGGTAACTTTAAGGGTGACTGAACATTGAGGAAGTGCAGATGGAACTAATGTTTCGATGGCCATGGTGGAGGAAGAAACATGATAGGGAATGCTAGAGAACAGATGAGAGATAGGAGAATGATGATGATGATTTATTTTATTATTCTCACCTTAAAGGAAAACAGATAAATGCAGGAGTGTAGTGTATTGGTGGCAGCTATAGAGGTACAAATATCGCAACGATGTTTGTAGTGGGAGATACTCGTAATAGCTTAGCTGGAATTGGAAAGGCAAGATAGATGAGGTAATGATCGAAGAAGTGGTAATGCTTGGAGTGCCCAGTGAGAGAAGGTTAAGGAAAAGTTATGGTGGCTATTGAAGTAGAGATGGCAATAACGATCATTTTATTTTATTACTTTCACTTTCGAGGAAAAGAGATAAATGCATGACGTGTGCTAATGACAGCCGGCTATGGAGGTCTAAACATAGAAATGTTGGTGGTTATGGGAGAGGTAATTGACAGATGAGAGGAGAATGGTGATAATTTAGCAGAAAGAAGGTGTAGCCATACCTCCTCAACTTTTGTATGATATGGATTCATGAGAAAGTATATGTAGGCTTTGGAGTTGGTAAGAGATGCCACCAGATTATGCCATCGATTGGAAATGCAAGGCTTTTGTATCCTATTGATGTACAAGAAGGTATATATAGGCTTTTGAGTTATATATATATATATATATATATATATATATATATATATATATATATATATATATATAGAGAGAGAGAGAGAGAGAGAGAGAGAGAGAGAGAGTCTATTGGTTATGAGGTGTGTTATCATCTGTTTACAGGAAGAGAGAGTAATAGCCTGCTTTTAGGGTAGACTCTGAAGCAAGTACACCTCTCTTAGGTGGAGGTTTGGTGTCCTAAACGGACGGACACCCCGATCCCCTCCAGACACCGCCAATCGGTGTTGAATTTTATTTTTTTTATTTTCCGACACCGTGTCGGACACTTCACCGAGGAGTGTCGGACACGGCAATCGGCAGTGTCGGAACGTTTGGGGCCAATTTCAGATTTATTGAACTATTACCGTCTTCTTCTCTCTCACCTCACGGCCGTCTTCCTCTCTCTCACCTCGAGTCTGCTGTCTGCCGACCACATCAAGGCTGTCGCTGGTGTTGCCAGAGCTGTCGCCGGTGTTGCCGGAGCTCAGTCGACGAAGATCCGAAGCCGAAGCCAACAGATCTGACGGCTACAGTCGCCGAAAGAAGAGAAGCCAGTTGCTGCCGCCGTCACCATCGCTCGCCGTCATCGCCAGATGTCACGCCGTCGTCGCCGGAGGTCCTCCGCCACCATCGCTAGCCCACAAGTCTCTTCTTCTCTTTGTTTCCTCATCTCGTCTCTGTTCGAGACTTCGAGTC
This sequence comes from Escallonia rubra, assembly GCA_033065855.1. Taxonomy (NCBI): domain Eukaryota; kingdom Viridiplantae; phylum Streptophyta; class Magnoliopsida; order Escalloniales; family Escalloniaceae; genus Escallonia; species Escallonia rubra. The sequence goes on along the minus strand of JAVXUO010001751.1, from coordinate 297,684 downwards.
CTCCCTCCCTCTTTCGTTTCTTTCCTTTGTTTTTGTCGTGACTCGTGAGTCCTCTCCGCCTCTCGTTTCTTCCCCCCCCCCTTTTTCTTCCTCTCACTGTGTCATGGATAGGCATAGCATATCTAAATAATCTCATGCATACAGGGCACATTGTTTTATTAAATATTTGATATTTGACTTAGTTTTTTTGTCCAGTACATTGACTAAATAAATATTGAGTTATTGACCAAATAAATGTTGCTTGTATAGACGTTGTTTGTGTATTTATTATTACTTAATTTCAGATATTTATTAGTAATATATATATATATATATATATATAATAAAAAATATTAAAAAAATAGCGGTGTCCAAAATCTGATTTTTTCAAAATTGCGGTGTCCGGTGTCCCCGTCGGTGTCGGTGTCCGACACCGTGTCCGTGTCCGTGCTACCTAGGGTATAGATTTCAAGAGGTTAAGTTGGTATATAAATAGGTTTCAACAGTTTAAAGATTGAGGAGCAACAACATGAAAGGTTGTGGTGGAATAGATGGATGATTGAAGGTACTGGTTGTTGACGGCGTGGCAATGCTTTGAATGGACGGTGATTAAAATTTGAGTCACGTGGTAGATGGTTATGGTGGTGGGAGAGACGTAGCGATCAAATATACGATGATCTTTTAATTTTTTTTTTACTTTAAATGAAAGAACTTACTTAAGGAAATGATAAACATATATAGTGGCTGTGGAGGTGCAGATATCGCACTGGTGGTGGCTGTAGGACATTGCCATTGGTGGAGGAAAGAACACAGCAACAATGTTAAGGAACTAGCAGAGGGCAGGGGAATGTATGATGATCTCATAAACATTGAGATCCTAATGTTAGTTTATGGGTCAAATGTTAGATAACTAGCTCGAGTACATGGTACTAATCTTTTTATTCGGAGGAGCCTTTGAAGGTCATTAGTCAATTTCAACGTTAAGGAACCAGTAGCTCATGTCTTCACGGTCTTTCAGTAAGAGATCATTCCTTTGATCTCTTAGACTCGGTTAAATACAATATGTTTGGCAAGATCCTTCTACATTTGCTAAATATGTAAATAAAAAACTTTTCCTATTACTACTATTTGCTATGTTCTGAGTAGACGAAGATTTAGAAATGATATACTATTGGTCTTTGCTATGACTACTGCAAAATAAATGTTCACCTTTCTAACAATAGATTATATCAGTTCGTTGGGGACTAAAACATACCACTGGTTGCCAAGAATGGATTTAGCCCTTCCTTTTCAAGGTTGCATATCTTACTTAAAGATACCCTTGTGGTCAACTGACCACTCGCCTCCTCATTTAACCACCCTTTATTACACACACAGAGACACTCATAGATTCAAGCTGATGATGTTAATAACACTGATCTTATGATAATCTGTGAAAACAGCCCTGAATTTTTGCCTGAAGCTTACTTGGATTGCCTAGCACATCAGCTTTCTAACGGAGTAAGGAATTAAACGAAAACAGGCAAGACCAAAGGGAGAGAAAGAGAGACATGAAGAATGATTGTGCGTCGTGAGGGGATTTTTGTGGTTGGGTTTGTAAGGAGATGGAGTCATGGGTGGTCGTGCTTGGCGGTAAAAAGGGGGTTTTGAGAGGTTGAGGATGGCTTCAGTAATGGGGGTTTCCGTAAGATGGCATGGTGGTTATATATGTTTCATGATGGTGACAACCGTTGTCTTTGAGAGAAGAAGTTGATATTTGAAGGAGACTTGATGATTGGAGGTAGCAACTACGAACCGACAATGCTTGGAATGCCTGGTAATTGAAGGTTGAGAAATAGTCATGGTGGTTATGAAGGTGCAGATGGCAATAATGGTAGTTGTGACAGATGGTCATGGTGGAGGAAGAGATATGGCAGCAGTAATAGAGAACCAGTAAGAGAGGGCAGAACGATAATGAATATTTATTCACTGCTTCCACTAATTAAGAAACAGAGCATATATACAGGAAATGTAGAGTAACATTTTCTCAACTTATTCTAACCTAAGTTTGACCGGTGCGCACATATTAGTAGACACTTGGGCAAATTTTCAGTTGAGCACTGTCACACTGTTTGTGACTGATTCGCTGTATTTATCTCCAGCCCCTACCACCTTAACATTCAAGGCTTAGGGGTCCAGGTTAGATTTAGCTATTTGAAGGATTTTTGCATTGCTTTTGTACTTTTCATGCATGTATCTCCCTACCAAGCTGTTTGGCCCGCAGACTCCGACTTCTTTAATTCCAAAACTGATGTGAACTTATTGCCATTGCCACTGTAAAGCACCAAATTTTGTACCTTTCCGCCGAAAGTTCTAATTAGTCCTTGTTATATCTAGAACCAGTTTCATGTCTTCACAACCTTTCAGTAAGAGATCATTTTGCAAACATATTCTAGATGACTTTGATCTCTTAGACTTAGTTAAATACAATATGTTTGACAAATAATTCTACAGTTGTTGAACATGTCGATAAAAAACTTTTGCTATAAGTACTATTTGCTATATTATGAGTAGATGAAGATTTAGAACTGATATAGTATTGGTCTTTACAATGACTGCTGCCAAATAAATACTCACCTTTCTAGCCATAAATATCATGCAGGTGATACAACACCACCAAGCACTTAGGTTACTTCAAGTTGAGGAGTCCTCTGCACATGTATGGAAACGAGACAAGCACTAAATGAACTTCTCAATAATCATGTTCTATGTTATGATATCATAAATTCATTTTCATTCAAAAGAGTTTTAGAAATATGCCTTAATTCTTGGATTATAATGGATTTTTTCCTCATTGATTATAGTGAATAACGTTTTCTTTCAAATTAAGTTCCTCAAATCCTCGATTCCTGCATTTACACGCCAAAAATTGAAAGCAAGTCAGACGTGTAATCTTTTTGCTCCGGCCTTTCTTCTCATCATCATTGTAGTAATATTAGCGTGACTCTAGAGTTAAAACAGGAGTTGGCAATATGATTGAAAAATTAGAGACAGTCGTCGCTTACTAACAATCATTGACCAGTTATTATGCGCGGGGCCAACTTAGTTGTTAAAATGCTCCATTACTGTGCGTTTATAATAGTGTAGACCATAAATGCCTTAAAAATGTAGTCAAAAGCACCACAGGCAAAAGAAAAATGATTTATATGTATCTATATAATTGCATCATCGGTCCCCCTACCATCCTGACACATTGGAAGAAAACTAAGCACTTAGCATCCATCCCCGTGCATTTCTACGGGTTTATTAACTAGTAACTATGAAATAAGAAAGAATATGAGTTAGTTACATGTATTCAATAGTCAGGCAGTGGGAAAAGGCTTTTCTTAAATAAAGTCTCAGCATAGCTTAACAGGAAAGCTAAAACCCAGCTCCTCTGCCTTCACACTAAAACCCAGCTCCTCAGAAAACCACCATGGCCGCCCCACCATGCTTCCGCGCGCGTGGGGCGGCAGCCACTACGGCGATTAGTTTGTAGTTCTCTTTTTCCGTTTCGTGTGGTGGTACCTTTACGGCGTGAGCATGGACGGTGGCTCAAATGGTGAGAGGACAGTGGCGAGGCGCGGCTAACCAGATCTGATCGGCAAGGTAAGGCTCCGATCTGACCGGCAGCACAATCGATGGGAGGACGGTTGCAAGGCGTCTTACCAGATTTGATCGGAGACGGTGATGTTTCAGTAAGTCTTCAATCTTGGACGATCTTAATAGATATGAGTAGATATGCCCGATCGTCTGATTTTTCACCGTTCGCTGGACGTGACCTCAATTCCACCGGCGGCGATCGGAATCTAACCGGCAACTACCGGATTTTGCACTGGCGTTTTTGTATTGTCTCTTCTTAACGTTTCCTCAACTGTTTTAAATTCCATTCTTATTGTTTCCAAATTTCAGTGGTGAAGATATGGGTTAGGGATTGGTTGTGTTTTCAGTAGTAGTATCAGGAGGACTTGGGGTATACTTTAGTAATGACTTGTTCTTGGGTCTCCGTGGGGTCTTGGGAGGTTGGGGTGGGGGGATAGGGTCTCGGGGGGAGGGGGGAGGGGTTGGGGGGGGGGGTGCGTTCTATTGGGAAGAAGCCGGGGGGGGGGGGGGGAAGAGATCTGTTTTGTGGGGTTTTCTGGGCATTCTGTTCGGGGGTGGGTCGGGGTTTAGGGTTATTTTTGGTTTGAGTTTCCTGTGGGTCTACTTTGGTTTGTTGTGGGTGAGTAGTGTTTCCTCTACCCTATAATGTGACAATTTGATTCTGATTTGATAAGCATTAGTTGAAGGACGAACTTTGCGATGTTGAAAATCCTGGATATGTGATGCGCCTTCTTAAACGATGTGTTTGCCTTTGGGTCGTTTGGATCCCGATTGTCTGCTTTATTGTTACCACCTTGTGTTTTATAGTTTGTTATTATTTACGTTCCGATTCTTTAGGATTCCTTACCTGTAAACTTTGCATGTTATTTTAAGTTGAGTTAAAGTGTAAGATATGCTCTACTCTAATTCAATTGTAATGTGTATTAGTTTATTAGGTTTTTGTTACTGTCGATTGTTGTGGTTATGTATCACCATGTAACGGGAATGTCGTGATCTATCGTTTTTGTAAGCTCTACAACAGAGCGACTGTGTAACCTTTTCAAATTATCAGTGCAATTATCTTATTAACCAAAAAAAAAAAAATAGTCAGGCAGTGGGTTAAAATTGCAGTTCTCTAGATATATTAAACTGACATCAACCCTTTACCAAATCCTGATTTTCTTGATAAAGCATAATCCTGCTGCATCTGAGTGAGTAGTTGGGGTTTTTATCCTTCATGGCACTCTGTATTCTCTTCTAACCCTGATATAAAGTTGACTGCAGTTCTGTATTCACGCACACAACCAAAAAACAAATGGATGAACAATTTACGATTCACGAGATTACGAATTCAGGCTTGCGGGAAATCTGAGCTACAGGATCAAAGGGATAAATGTTGAAGAAGTGTAAATTGCAGTCTTTCCCATGGCAAATGGTAGAATTTGTTTGTACTAAACTACTGTTTTGATGTCCGTTCATTTTCTCCCAGCAAATAATCTGTAAAATGTATAAGATGCCTATTACCAAAGATTAAATAGCTTTTAACAAAACAATACAAGCGGTTCCTATCAGCAGCTGTTCCATGATGATGCACATCATCTGCCTCTGACTCTTGATAAAAAAATTAGCCCATGTTCCAGATGGAATCGTTCTCAAATGATATATCAACAGCTGTTCCACAATCACGTGCTTCTGACTCTTGATCAAATTATATAATAGGTACATTGGTTTTTATAATACCGTACAGCATCAAATAGTAGCAACTAAGCATCTTGGCATTATGAAAGAGTCCAAAAGACTGGGCAAATGCACGAGTTTAAAAACACAGGATGATCACTACTATGACGGAAATCATAGAGCTTGCCTCAGCATCTTCAATGGAGCTCCAATACCCATACCTTCTCATTGCTTCCCTTATCCTCCTCTTGTCCATCCTCTTCAATGTTGCCACGAAAACGAGCACAGATAAATTGCCACCCGGGCCACGGAAGCTACCTCTAATTGGGAATTTGTTGTGCTTGGTCGGTTCAGTACCACACCGAGCGCTTGCAGATTTGGCTAAGAAACACGGACCGCTGATGCATCTACAACTTGGCGAAATCTCTGCGATTGTTGTATCAACGCCTCAAATGGCCAAAGAGGTACTGAAAACCCATGATATTGCCTTCGCAAACAGGCAAGAACTCCTAGCAACCAGGATAATTTTGTATGATAACACCGACGTCGTCTTTGCTCCCTACGGCAGTTATTGGAGACAAATGCGAAGAATATGCACCTTGGAACTCTTAACTGCAAAGAAAGTAAGATCATTCCGCTCAATAAGAGAGGAAGAAGTCTGGCATCTCACCGAATCCATTCAGTCATCCTTGGGAACAACAATCAATCTTACCGAAAAACTTCACTCGTTGCTAAATGTCATAATTTGCAGAGCAGCATTTGGAAAGAGATGCAAGGATCAAGACGTATTTATACAACTAATCAAAGAGTCAGCAAGGTTGGCAGGAGGCTTTGATGTTTCTGATTTATTTCCATCAAAGAAATTTCTTCATGTCCTTACGGGGTTAAGGCCTAAATTACTGAGAATACACCACAAGGTTGACAATATCTTAGACAACATTATCAGTGAGCGGAGAGAGATCCTAGCAAGCACAAAGAAAGGCAACACTGATCACAAAGAGGAGGAAGATCTACTCGACGTTCTATTAAGACTGCAAGAGAGCAGCGGTCTTGAGGTACCCATCTCATCCGACAATGTCAAGGCAGTTATAATGGTTGGTATGCTTGCAACAGATTTAAGTTATAATGGTTGGTATGCTTGCAGAATACATTTGCTTATGTCCTTGTTGAACATTTCAACTAAAAAGCATGATATCTAAACGTATGCCCTGCATATGGTTCTTCCTAAATATTTCATAATTGGTCCAAACACGGATAAGCAATAGTAGTAATTGTGTAAAACGATACTAGTTGGGATGTCATGTACCATGTACTTGCGGTAGATGTGAGTCAACTCAATGTAATTATGTTACATAAGTTCTGCATTTTGATGCAGGATATGTTCGCAGCTGGAACTGAAACCTCTTCTACAACGATTGAATGGGCAATGGCGGAAATGATAAGAAACCCAAGAGTAATGGAAAAGGCACAAACCGAAGTGAGACAAGCCCTTAAGCAAAAGAAAACAATAGGCGAGACTGATATTCAAGAATTGAGCTACCTAAAGTTGGTGATCAAAGAAACACTGCGATTGCATACCCCTCTTCCGCTATTGGTCCCTAGAGAATGCAGGGAGGAACGCAAGATTGGTGGTTATAATATTCCAACGAAAACGAAAGTCATCGTCAATGCATGGGCAATGGCAAGGGATCCTGATTACTGGCATAATGCTGAAAGTTTTATCCCGGAGAGATTTGAGAAAAGCCCACTTGATTTCACAGGAACCAAGTTGGAGTATATTCCATTTGGAGCAGGAAGAAGAATGTGTCCAGGCGTTTCATTAGGTCTAGCCAATGTTGAGTTGCCTCTTGCTGCGCTACTCTATCACTTCAACTGGAAATTGCCTAGTGGTCTCAAGGCAGAAGACTTGGACATGACTGAGAAGGTTGGAGCGACAGCAGGAAGAAATCAGAACTTGAACTTGATTGCTTACTCTCCTTCTTACGACTTAAGTTAACCTACAGTCTCCCTAAAGATACGTGAAGGACTCTGTAGATTGCATTTTGAAATTTTTCAATCAAATTTGTGTCATGCTAAAACCACAGTATCTGCATATTTATCAGTCTGCACCTTCACTCGCACTTAAGCTTCTTGTCCAACATTTTGTGCTTGAACGAAGAGCATTACAGCAAGAGGAAATAATTCTTATTAGCAAACTGTACCTCATATATCCTAGTAAAAACCACTCTGTCCCTATATAGCAAGGAAAAATGAAGTAAACAAGGACCAAGAGTGTTAAAGGTAAAAAAACGTACATCAGACAACGACCAAGAGCGTTAAAGGTAAAAAAAAAAGGCGTGAGCAATCACCACCACCTGTTTCCCAGCGTTGCGGCCAGAGAATAGCTTCCACATAAGATATCTTCCCTTCTTTTATGTCAGGCAGAACTGATTTCCAGAAACTTTGGAGATAGGTGATAGTAATAAAAAACCGAAGACTTCCATACGAACGTGTTTTGTAATTAGGTAAAACATATTGAGTACACCTTCAGGTTTTTCAAGGTTACACTGGGAGATCAACCCATAGCAATGCGTCCATGGAGTTTGACAAGTACTGCATCAAGCATCTCTCCTCCAACATTCTCAAAGTATATATCAATGTCACTAGGGAAGTAGTTACTTGACAACAAACTAGAGTGGTGATACTCATGGATTTGAATCCAAAGAAGCTCAGACCTAAAGTAAAACCAGAAAATTGCGGTCTATTTATTCGAGAGTGACATCATTAGGCTGAACTCTTCAAATTTTACTTCCATGTTGAGGATTAAAATTATATTTCCTCCGTTCCACATATTTCGATCATATTTTTTTTTTACATGCATATTAAGAATTTAAGTCATATATTGTGTGTTTCTCATTCTACCCTTTAGAGAGAGGAGAAGAAGAAAGTGGTTTATGAGAGAGAAAATTAGTTATATGAGTGTTAAATGTAGAGAGAGAAATAAAATAAATAAGTTTAAGAAGGTGGGCCGGGAGAGAGAAAATGAGTTTGTGAAAAATAAAAAATGCAGAGAGAGAAATAGAATAAAAAAGTATAAAAATGATAAATATGTAAAAATACTACATAATCTTTCTTAATTTGGAAGTGATCAATTTTTGTGAGACGACTCAAAAAAGAAATACGATCAATTTATGACGAACGGAGAAAGTATAAAACTGTAACCATTATAAGTATCACTAAAAGATTAGATTTATGATAAATTCTAACATATTTGCTTATTACTTTTGCGACGGTTGTTGTTAATGATATTATTCCATCTTTGGTAACGATCATTGTAAGCTACATTATTCGCGATCATTGGCGACTAATTTATAATAACCATAAGTTGCAAACTAATGAAGTGTGCAATACAAGAATAACCAAAAAGTGAGGTGATGACTTAGAAGGTTATAGGTATATTAGGGGTTAATATGTAAATAAAAACAGAGAGAGTAATTGTGAATTTATTATTCGATTTCTGTTACATTGGAACGGAAAAAACAGAGAGGGTAATGGGGAAGTAAACAGAGAGGGTACGTGTGCAGTGTGTGAGCAATGTGCGGGTGCGGGGCTGAGTATGTGTACAGGTGTGTGTGTGTGTGTGCGTGTGTGCGTGTGCAGTGTGTGAGTGATGTACGTGTATGTGTGGGCATATGATATGTGTGTGATGTGTGTGCGCTGTGCGTTCTGCTTGTAGTGTGTGTGTGTGTGTGCGCGCGCGCGCGTGAGAGAGAGAGAGTGTGTGATAGAGTGATGCGTGTGTATGTGTATGAGCTGATGTGCAGCCCTGAAGTCTATGTAATTATTAAATCAAAAGAAAATAATCATCTTGCGGACAATGAAGTAAATTGTTATAAACAACATGATTTTCTTAAAACACTATAAAATACATGCATTTCATGCCTTGGCTTAAAATATAGATGTTATTTTGTTAAGCAATAATACTCTTATATAATAAGCGAGAGACGTCATTAACAATAGTATTCTTCTATAGTGAGCAATAATTCTTTTTGAAAGAAAAGCAAGAACGTTAGTCATTAACAACACTATATCTTCTACAATATGCGAGCGAAATTCACGCTTAATTTGTTGGATGATTTCCTGTTAAGGAGAGCAATTCGAGAAATATTGTAACTACTTTTTCTTTTTGTTTTGTTGGTGTTGCTGCTAAAAACATGATCCGCCTACATTGCGGAACCCGAGCCTAGATCGATGACCTGTAAGACAAAAAACAAGTGACCGCCGGGTGGGGTTCCCGACGGAGAACTCTCTGATGCTTAAGTCAGAGCGCAGCTATAGAATAGTAACTCTGAAAAAGCATGAAAGACACAATGTGTATCTGTGTGTGTAGTTTTTCCATACCTGGGGGGTAGACCCCTTTATATAGCTGTAGGAGGAGAGTCCTAGTAGGACTAGGCTGTTGACTAATCCAATCAGGATCGTGTTAGATCCTCGAGGATCACGTCACAATCTTTAAAGACTCTTTTTAGAATCCTGATAAGATAATCATAAATCTCCAGTTTGACTAGGATTCGCCGGGTGTTCCCCAATTATTGGGAGTTATATTTGAGCTATATCATAAGCCCCCCACTTCCTTAGCTAAAATGTTTGGCTGAGGAAGTTTATACCTGGTGTCTCGAGACACGCGTCAGATTTGTAAGTGATTCTCATCCACTTGTAGGGGTAACAATATTTCTCTCCTCCATGTGCTCCGACCTAAGCGGGAGCTTAAGCCTTGGAACTTTGCCCAAGTAGAGTGCTAGAATCCTAGCTCTCGAGAGCCAAGTCTTAGAGTGTCGCCCGAACAGGCTATTCAGAATCATCTTTCGGAAGACGAATCATGAAATTTCAAGAACCTTTGGAGGCTGTGTCCCATGGTAGCCTAACACAAAGCTGTGCATGCAAGTTGTTGCATGTGCTAAGTGTTTGAATGTCCCCTCGAGGGGTCACCTCTCCTTAGAGGGTGTTCATTTTGTGCAAGTGTGTGTTCTTTGGCTCGAGCCGACCACATCATGCTTGCGTTTTACTTTGTCACGAACTCTTATCATCAGCTAAGAGATGGCAAAGAAGCCTCGCACTCACGCTTGGCTGGGTTTTGAATTGACAAAGAATGGTGGGGGGATGAAGTCCCATAGTCCTTTGCCGTTTCACGGGTTAGAACTGTAGCTAAACCGTTCAGATAGAACTCGAGCTCTATCCTATCACCCTTGGGGGTGTTCGTCCCTCGAGGGACCACCCTTGAGGTGTGACGGAACTTAAAGTCCTCATCATACGTGCCCTCGGGGGCAGACGAAGCGCAAAGCTCATGAATATCCTCGGGGGTTTGACGGAACTTAAGAGTTCTCGTCGTACGCGCCCTCGGGGGCGGATGGAGCTTGGAGCTCATCCAAATACCCTCGAGGGATTGACGGGACTTAAGAGTTCTCGTCATACACGGCCTCGGTGGGGGATGGAGCCGGAGCTCATGCAATTACCCTCGAGGGTTTGACGGAATTTAAGAATTTTCATTGTACGCGCCCTCAGGGGTTTAACAAAACTTGGAGTTCTCGTTGTACGCGCCCTTGGGGGTTTGATGGAACTTAGAATTCTCGTCGTATACGCCCTCGAGGGTTTCTCGTCCTTGTTCCCGCGGTGCTAAATAAGAAGCCGCGGGTCATGGAGCCCGTAATATGGCCGCTGTGGCGAACCTCCCTGTCTGATAAGACACAAGGCATTAAGCCTGTATAAGAATGATCTTATAAAATATAAAGCCCCCCGGCCTTTGAGAAGGCGTGGATATATAAAGACGGCTTTTAAGCCCATATGTTGGGCCCGATCGCAAGAAGACCTGTACGAGCAATATAGAAGACCATATCTGCCTGCTTGACTGGACGTGCATATAAAGCTAGAGGGCATGGAGTCCGTCTGAGCAAGATGTCACTGATGATCAGTAGATAAGTTGTCGAATTTAATCGATTTACTGAGAAGCAACTAGATTCAGTTTGCTTGGTTGCATGAGCTTGAGCTTGCAGTTGTTCCATCCATATTAGCGACACTATTGGCGAAGTGCTCTGATTTACTGACCGAGGCCACTGTGTGACCGAATATCAAGAGACAATAGGTAATGCTGAGTCGGCAGGATGCTGCAGCAGAAACCCTAGACGTGACTTCAAGTCGCAGGGTGCTATGAATTTGTTCCTTGCTTTACGAAGCGATTTATACGCCCTGTTAATGCTCGCAGGCGTAGTTTAAACCCTTGCAAGAAATAAAAGTACGTGACTGAAAAATAGCTTCTGAAGCAATAAAGCATATAAAAATGCACAGAATTAAGAATAGTGTTCAACACCGTGGACCCATTAAGGTTTTGTCGGTTAGCCGACAGCGTACGCTGTACTGCGTGTCGCATGTGAGCTTAAAAAAATTATTGCAGTCGATAAGACACGACATGTTATATACTCGTATCAATTGACGCGACGGTGCATATAAAATATGCATAGATATGTAACAAATGTAATGCACATGTTATATAAATGAGACCCTAATAGGAGTCTCGAATTTTAATTGGTCTTTTTCATTTAAAAGCCTAATGCTTTAGAAAGGATGTGGCCTAAGTCTAATAAATAAGACCTTGTGTGTCTAAGTATTAATATGCATTTTTACTGGGCTAGAATGCAAAATTCAAAAGGAAGGGTTTCACCTGATTTAGACCGGGTCTACCCCTTCTCTTCTTTAACAGAGAAGCAACGGCTGGCATGTCGGCGGCGCCACGATGGGGGACACTGCGACACGCAGAGAGGTCGCAGTGGAGCCGTCGCATGGTCGCAGATCAGGAGCACGGGTGGCCGAGGTGGCACAGATCTACACGAAGTTCTTCGCTGCGGCGGTTCCTCCTCCATGGAGCGACGGACAGAACGGAGTTGAGGCCGCTATGGTGCAGCGACGGTGGGCGCGATGGTGCAAGCCCAAACAGCGATGGCGAGGTTTCTGAATCTCTTTGCGGAGGATACGGCCGGAGACATCACTGACTTGGGAGGCGTGACATCGGGGCTATGTCGGGGAGCTAGTGACGAAGCGGTGCCGTAGCCCTTTGCTCGCGATGGACGGTGAGGTGGCCGGCGGTGTTATAGTGAGGCGGCGCCAAGGTAGGGCGACGGTGACAGCGACGCAGCGCTGCTTCCCCCGGCGTCAAAGTCGTGACCGACATTAGTTACACTGGACCAAGTCGGTTGCGGTGGACCGGGTCTAGANGAACGAGTGATGGCCAGACGTCGATCCGTGAGCATGGTAGGAATACTAGCGGCGATGCAGCTGCTGGCTGTGACGGCGTGCGTCGTCTGGACTGATAGCGGTGGCGCCGATCTATTGCCTCGGTAGTGGTGCTCGTGGCGAGGCACGGGCGTCGTCGCGGTAGTGGCGTCTCGACGACGCGGGTCTCGTGGTCGCGCGGCCGTAACATCTTTTTTTTGTTGAGTTTGTTGTGATTATAGACGCGTAGTGGCGTTGTGTTTTTTGGCGGTAGATTGTGCTTGGTTTCACCGGGGCTTCTTGCTACAGCTGCAGCGGTGTAGGCGGCGACATTAATGTTGGCCGCGACGGAGCTTCCGTTAGTCACTCCGGCGGTCGCCGTTTACTTCAGGTGAGAGGAGAGAGGGCGCTAAGAGTTGTGATTGCCGGCGAGTAGTTGAGGATGGCGATGGCGCCTTGTCCCATGGGCACGGCGGCGGCGCTGTGGTGCCTTTTCCTCTATTTTTTTTTTTGATTTTCGTGATGTAAGCCGTGGGGGCAGTGGCGTGACCGCGGCACGATGGTATCTGCTTCGGCTTCTTCATGGCGCTTGCCGGCGGTTTATGGTGCCCGCGGCTTCGCTATTGCTTTTGCATGATCGGATTATTGACTTGCGGCCGCGGTGAGTTGTTTGGCTGTTAGTCGCAGAGTCATCCCACCGGCCAATTCCTTGTTGACGTAACAAGGTTGCAATTTCTGGATTGTTTGATGACGGCGGGGCCGTTAGTGGCTTGACTGCTGGCGGCAGCTTGTGACCATTAATCAGAAAATTACGATGTGGTTGTTCAGTCTTGAGGTCAATCGGCTAGGCCGGCGCGGGTCCCACGGATGGCACCAATCTGTTGCTGCTAAAAATATGCTCCGCGTACTTTGCGGAACCCGAGCCTGGACCGATGACCTGCAAGACAAAAAACGAGTGACCGCCGGGTGGGGTTCCCGGCGGAGAACTCTCCGATGCTTAAGTCAGAGCGCAGCTACAGGATAATAACTCTGAAAAAGCATGAAAGACACAATGTGTATCTGTGTATGTCGTTGTCCCATACTTGGGGGGTAGACCCCTTTATATAGCTGTAGGAGGAGAGTCCTAGTAGGACTAGGCTGTTGACTAATCCAATCAGGATCGTGTTAGATCCTCGAGGATCACGTCACAATCTTTAAAGACTCTTTTTTTTTTTTTTTTAAGATAATCATAAATCTCCCAGTTTGACTAGCATTCGCCGGGTGTTCCCCAATTATTGGGAGTTATATTTGAACTATATCAGTTGGGATTTTTTTGTTGGGATGAAGAGACGATCTTATTGGTAACGGAAAATTTCCTTGAAAAGGAGGGCCATTATAGATGATGGGGCCTCCTCCGTACAAATAGTTACATCAAAAACAAATGTTGCGTTTTTACCAAACTCACGTGCCACCCTATCTTCTGCCCTTCTAATGTAGGAGGGTCTCCAATAAGGTAAAGATATTTGGTTGGAGGGTGTGTCTTGATGCACTCCCTATGAAGTATACGTTAGCATTATTGTGCAATAAAATAACGCTAATGACTTACCTCCAGCCATGATTGATCAAGTATTGCGTAGTCGCAAAGTATTGTTGTAGTCTCTTCTTGATCCAAATTGATTTCACGAACGTAAACCTTCTTCGCCAAGTCTTTATGCCTCACGAACTTGCACATCTAATTCCATGCAACTCTTCTTCTTAACGTGGTGTGAAATTTTGTGAGTAAAAGAGTTTTCTAGCCGATGCAATTCTCTTTATGATGAGAGATAATGGAAACCACAAGTACCAAAATGCTAGGCTAGGAACCTTTTATGCTTTAGAAAATTCTTTTATATATACTTCCATCCATCATGGAAGATGTGTCTTTCCATAACTTATATGTAGCTTATTAAAAATAAACTACCCACAACCACAATCAAGTTAGTGGAAGAATGCTTAATAGTCACAGTCTGAAAATGGGCATGTGGGCCACTTTAGTCTCCACAAAATGCAAGAGAGGGGTTAGTGGGGTAGTGGAGATATGGGCAACAATTTCTCACTTGGCCCACATGACATAACTGATATTCCAGATAGTAACTATATCATGGTATGGCTATATAATGCAAATTACCCGCATTATAGTTATGGACACTTTACTCTCAAAAGAATAGATTTCATTACATGAATCATCGCGGTTATGATCTTACGACGACCATTTCCTTCCATATATTACATTGTATGATTCTCTTCAAATGAGACTTTATATGGCATTATACTATATGAATGACTTCTGATAAGTCATTTATGGTTCTCCTTAGTTATCTAGCCAACGGATTAATCAATATGACAACCACTTTAAGTGCACTGAAATAAATGTCATATTTGAATTTACAATAAACCAAATGTTGTCAAAGAAGTATACTATGTTACATTAAAACGAGCTAATAAGTTCCATGTGATCTACATGATTCTTATACACTTTGGGTGACAGTCCTTTTGTCGCGGGATCTGCAACCATTAACTCTGTACTTATATGATCGATCAGTATCACATGGTTCTTCACATTCTCTTTGACAACCAAATACTTAATGTCAATGTGCTTGCTTCGGCTTTTATTTTTGTTGTTCATAGAAAAGAAAACTGCAGCCGAATCATCACGATATAACTTCAATGGCTTAGTAATAAAATCCATCACTCTAAGCCCCAAGATGAAGTTCTTTAACCATCTTGCTTGTAAAGTAGCTTAAAAACATGCTATAAGTTCTATGGTAGACGAAGCAATTATGGACCGTTTTGCACTCTTCCAAGATATAGCTCCTCCAGCAAGTACAAAAACATATCCGGATGTGGACTTTACAGAATCTATACAATTGCCAAAATTTGAGTCTGAATATCCTATCACGCCCAGCTTGTCATCATGCTTGTGCAGGAGGTTGTAGTTCTTGGTTCCTTGCAAATATCGCAGAACTTTCTTAGCTGCCCTCCAACGGTCCATTCCTGGATTGCTTTGGTATCTGCCAAGCATCCTTACAACAAAACTAATGTCAGGTCCGGTGCACAATTATGCATATATTAGACTGCCAACTTCAGATGCATAGAGGGAATGCTTTGCGTACATTCCTTTTCCAAAGCATTTTTCGGACATCCACGTAAACTAAAACTATCACCCTTCACGATAAGTGCTACACAAGATCAACAATCTTGCATCTTGAATCTCTTCAAAACTTTCTCAATCTAGGCCTTTTGAGACAAACCTAATGTCCTTGGGAACCCGTCTCTGTGAATTTCTATGCCAATGACATAAGAAGCTTCATCCATATCCTTCATATCAAACTCTACAAGAAAGGACGTTTTTTGTGACGGATTTTTAGCGACGAAAGAGATTCCGTCGCTAAATGCACTTATACCGACGGATAATTCCGTCGTTAAATACTATTACTGACGGAATCAACCGTCGGAAAAAGTTTTTGGCGACGACTTTTGTCGGCGGTGCTTCCGTCGCTAAAACTTTTTTAGAAAATTATTTTTTTTCGCGGGTTTAATAAAAAAATTTAAGCGACGGAATGACGCTGTCGCTAAAAATTCCATCGGTAGCTCACCGATAGACTTTTAGCGACGGTATTATTCCGTCGCTAAAAGTACTCGATATTAACACCCCTAGATCTGGTTTTTCTCTCTCCTCGTTTCTCTCTTTGAAAATCTGGAAAAAAAAAACCTCCAGCGATCCCACCGCCGTTCTCACCTCCACGGTGACCCACCTTCAGCGACACCCCATCCTCCCCCCGACGCCGCGTGACCAAGCCCTCCACCTCCACTACCACCGTGCCACCAAGCCTCCACTGCCGCCGCGCCACCAACGCTGCCGCCCTCGACTGCCGCCAGCAAGAATTATCCGTCTTCTTCATTAGAAGGTAAGTCCACTATTTTTATTTTTTCTTGCCAACAATTTTGATTTTGAATCTGTATATAGTTAATTTTTTAATTTGTATATAGTTGATTTTGAGTCCTTCTTAAGACTAAATATTTGAATAAGCATAAGTTTGGTAATATGGGATGCTGCTGATTGATTAAGCATAAGAATATATTTTCATGGATGTGTACATTTTCAGATATGCCTTCTTTTGTTAAGCAGAGTATGTGCTTTGTTTGTTGACTGCTTGTTATTGGTTTGTGATGTGATATGTTTATTTATTTATTCATCAAACCGGGTTGCTATTCTAAATTGGTATGAGAAGAAAATTCTAGAAGACGGAACTGACTTAGAGAGCATAATTGATTTGATTATGACTTGTAAATAGAAATGGTCCAACTAGGACAGAGAATTCTTGGATCATTTGGAAACGAATTTCAAGGGGGTCTAACCAACCAGTTTCTGAATTGGAGTTTTACGTTCAATTAGATTAGATAACCAAGGCATCTGTAGCTTGTGCTTAGGGTATTCTTGGATGATAATAATATTGCACTATATTTATTTGTAAGGTCTTGGTTCATGTTTGGTGACGTACTCCATTTAAAAGAATGGAATGCTGAGCCAACAACACATCACTATTCTGAGCCAATTAAGTGAATAGCTGGTTCACATTTGGAACATGTCAGCTAGGGGAATAGTTCCCTTAGTTTTGGTGCTTTCTTCTGGTATGTGATACTCTCAACATTAGAATATGGTTCACTCTGTGTCTTGGTTGGAGAGGAGCCAAGCCGAGGAGGAATGACCAGTGAAAATGGGACGGGAGAATCAAAGGCTAGCACATAGGTTATGTATCTGTGGTTGAGCCAAAAAAATTTGGCTCATTAACACCGAGAGACCTAAGGTGGGTACAGAAACAGTCTTCTAATCCGTGGCTGGCAAGCCACAAATATAAAGTATATATGACATGAGGTCTTCTAAACAGTATTTATTTTTTAAACTGTTTCCAAAAAAAATTACCCACTTTTCATATTAGGAAAGATTATATATATAGTTGGCAGCACTGCAAATTGCTTTCGACGTTCTCAAATTTCTTGAAATTTGGAACTATCTGGAACACGAAAAGCAAATAACTATTTGAAGGAACTTGGATCAGTCGCTTGAGCACAATGTATAGAACATCTTCAAGGCCAGCTCTCTTATGACTCACCGGAGTTGTCAATGGGCCGGCCCAGCCCAGGCCCAACCCTAACCTGAACTTCTGTTCACTTACTATTCTTTTTTAAAACTAAAGAATAGTAAGCGAACAGAAGTTCAAGTTAGGTTACAAGGCGTAAGCCCGCTCGAGTATCTACTCTATAAGTGATTTCCAAATCAAGCCCGCTCGAGTATCTACTCTATAAGTGATTTCCAAATCAAGCCCGCTCGAAGAACTAACGCTTGCACTTAGCAGAATAACTTTCAACCCAATTGGATTGAGATATCTATGATTTAATTAGTTCTAAAATTGTTAGACTACTTTATATCGATTTTCATTCTTTATATAATTTTGTTAACTGTGCATTGAGCATTTGAGAATTGAGAATTGAGATTGTTGACTGTGCATTGAGAATTTGAGAATTGAGATTGTTGACGGAGGATGTGACCCAATTGGATTGAGATATCTCTGATTTAGTTCTAATTGTTAGACTTCTTTATATTAATTTTCATTCTTTATATAATTTTGTTAACTGTGCATTGGGCATTTGAGAATTGAGAATTGAGATTGTTGACGGAGGATGTGACCCAATTGGATTGAGATATCTCTGATTTAGTTGAATGCAGTTGGTTGTTGAAATTAGGTTAATTAGGTTAACGCGATATATTTAGCACTCCCTGGGGTGAAATCGTGGCTCCACCACTGGCTATAATTAGCCATAATTAGTCCCAATTAACCGTAATGAACCCAATTGCTATAATTAGTTTTAATTAACCCTAAGAACCCAATGAACCCTAATTAACTTAAACATCCCCAAATTAGTCCTAGTCAACACTAATCAGTCCAAATTAAACCCTAATTAGCCCTAATTACTCATATCTTATTAAACCATAATTAGATTAATTAAACCCTAAACCCTAAACCCTGATTAACCCTGATTAACCCTAATGAACCCAATTAACCCTAATTGATTATAGTTAGCCTAATTAGTCGAAATTAACCCTAAGAACCCAATTAACCCTAATTAGTCCTAATTAGGACTAATCAACAACACTAATTTGCACAATTAAACCCTAATTAGCCTTGATTAGTCCTAATTAGCTATAATTAGCCCAAAGTACTCCTAATTAACATTAATTAGCCATAACATATCTTATTAAACTCTGATTAGATTAACTAAACCCTAAATGCTAAACCATAAACGCTAAACCCTAAACCCTATTAATCGTAATTAACCATAAGAACCCAATTAACCCTAATTAGCCCTAATTAGGACTAATCAACACTAATACACACAATTATAGCCTAATTAGCTCCAATTAGCCTTTATTAGTACTAATCAACCCTAATTAGCTATAATTAGCCCAAAGTACTCCTAATTAAAACTAAGTAGCCTTAACATATCTTATTAAACCCTAATTATATTATTTAAACCCTAAACGCTAAACCACAACCCCTAGTTAACCCTTATTAACCCCTAACACATCTTGAAGTAACCCTAATTAAACCGAATTACATACTAATGACTGGAAGTAGCCCTAATTATCATATTTAAACCTACCAACCCTACTTAACCCTAGTACATCCCTAATTTATCTTAATAAGCCCTTGTACATCCCATAATTAATCCATATTGCATAGAGATGGTTCAATTACTCGTTGTTTATAAACCCTGCATTATGAATATTCGTTGTTATTTTGCGAAGTCCATTGGCAACGAGATGGTTCAACTCGTTGCCAACGAATTCTAATTAAAGTGGAATTGGTAACATATGCAACGATCTTTCTACAATTTTGATATTTCATAAAGATTCTTGCATATGTTACCAATTTCTGAACGCATGCATGCATAAAAACCCTTAGTTCCCGTTCAAATGTACTCATTACAAAGTAATGCTTTGTAATGAGCCTTTGGATGTCTAGTTTGGACAATTTGGAAAAGATAAGTGTTTATAAAACGCTGTATCGACTCATGCTTTGTGTTCTATGTCATGGATATTTGGTACACGTTCTCATGTGTTTCTTTGGGTGCATACAGATTTGGTGTTCTAACATCCGTCAAACCTTGAAAGGTAAGATTAGATGAATGTTAGAACACCTAATCGATGTCATGTACTTGGAAAAGTACAGGGAGGTACTGCCGAATTTTCCACAGACATAGGACTAAGAAAGAGTTGGTAACTATTTTATAAACATGTGCTTTTCTCAATAGGATAGGACACTACCTATTAGAGAACGGAGGGGATATATATAGACATGTTGTCACATGAATGCATTCATATTTACATCGACCCTGCCTAATTATTGGTCATAATTGAAGGTGGTATATAGTTCCTTATCTTAGTCGTCATGTCGGTCGATCGAAGTTGGATGAAGAGTAAGAATGCTGATGATTTTTAGGATCGCATTGATGAATTTCTCGTGCACATGTTGACTTTGGTAAGATAAGGTGTTCGTGTGGTAAATGTGAGTTGTTACATTGGAAAAAAAATATTTGAAGTAAAATAGCATCTTTGTCGGTATGATTTTATGGGTGGATACACAACGTGGACGCAGCACGGGGAAACGATAGTATTATCGTCCAACCCGGCTAGTCAAGCCGAAGTTAGGGAGAAGGCACGGTATAATTACCGAGATATGATTATGGATGCTGGGCATGCTAATGTTGACTGGGGTGACGACCGCGGCGACGATAGTCCCCAAAAGCCGAACGAGGGGGCTTATCAGTTTCGTAAGTTGTTGAGAGATGCGGAAGAGCCGTTGTGGGATGGAGTTCAGAAACACACACAATTGTCTGTGGTTAGTAGGTTATTACAGTTGAAATCAGACCACGGGCTGAGTGAGAAAGGATTTAACGAGTTTGTTACTTTAATCAAAGAAATTTTGCTTGAAAGTGAAAAGCTGCCCCCGTCGTACTATGACGCGAAGAAGATGATGAGGAAACTTGAGTTGAGCTATGAGCGGATAGATGCGTGCAATAACAATTGTGTATTGTTCTGAAAAGAAAATAAGAACTTGACACGGTGTCCAGTATGTGATCATTAGAGGTACAAACTGGACAAAGGGAAGAAGAAAAACATTACATGGAAGGTATTACGATATTTTTCGGTTACACAAAGGCTTCAGAGAATGTACTACTCCTCCAATATGGCTGAACATATGAGGGCTCACTTTGAGACTCATAACAACTATGCCGATGTGCTGACACCCAGCTGATGGAAAGGCGTGGAAGGAGTTTGACCGCAGGCATCCAATCTTTGCTTAGGAAGTTTGGAATGTTAGACTTGGTCTGGCAACCAATGGATTCAACCCTTTCGGTCAGTCTAGCACGCCTTACTACACATGGCATGTTATTATTGTCCCGTACAACCTTCCATTAGGCATGTGCATGAAGAAGCAGTACATATTTTTGTCGTTGCTTATTCCGGGGCAGAAGACTCCCGACAAAGACATAGATATGTATTTAATGTCGTTGATTGATGAGTTAAAATAATATGGAATTATGGAGTCGAAACATTAAACACAACTTTCAGATGAGGGCTGCTTTGATGTGGACTATACATGATTTCCCCGCATTGGGAATGACGTGTGGCTGGAGCACACATGGGAAGCTAGCATGCCCTGCTTGTATGGGCGTGAATCCCGGTCATACGTTAAAGCACGGCGGAAAGGCCTCGTGGTTCGGATGTCACCGTAAGCTTTTGCCACCGGGCCATCAGTTTTGTAGGCAGAAGGATAAATTTGACGGGACAATCGAGCGTGAGGTTGTCACACTGGACTACCCATCTGGTGAAGAAGTACTCTCACACCTGTAGGCACTTGATACTGACATACCACACGGCAAGGGTGTGCCGGATCAGAAGATTCCAGGGTACGAGAAATAGCACAGCTGGAGAAATTTTTGTATTTTCTGGGAGTTAGCCTACTGGAGGACGCTCATTATCTGAAACAACATGGATGTGATGCATATTGAGAAGAATGTTTTTGATAATGTGTTCAACACAGTGATGAATGTCAAGGGCAAATCGAAAGATCACCTTAAAGCGAGAAGGGATCTACAACAGTTGGGTGTACGCCGTGAATTGCATCCTCGGACAGTCAGCAGGAGGACGATACTTTCGAAAGCACTTTACTGTCTAGACAAGAAACAAGTGGAGAAGGTCTATCAGTGGGTTAAGAATTTGAAGCTTCTGGATGGGTTTGCATCCAACATATCTCGTTGTTGCAATGTATTGGAATGCAAGTTCCAGGGATGAGGAGTCACGACTGCCACGTATTCATGGAGAGATTCATTCATATTGCCTTCCGGGGACTGTTGCCACGGGTTGTTTGCGAGACTTTGACTGAATTATCTCATTTCTTTCGAGATATATGTTCTTCTACGATCCGGGTGAGTAACATGGAAGTGCTTGAGAAGAACATTGTGGTGACGATTTGCAAGCTGGAGAAAATCTTCCCACCTTCGTTCTTTGATTCAATGGAGCATCTGCCTGTTCACTTGGCATATGAAGCTAAGATGGGTGAACCCGTGCAATATCGGTGGATGTATCCCTTCGAGAGGTAATCCTTAAATTGTTACAGTTGTTCGTTTACACTTAATGCGACACATGTTATCATTGATATTCCACCTAACTCGATTTGCTAAACTTCTAGGTTCATGTTCCATTTAAAGAAAAAAGTCTGTAATAAGGCTCGGGTTGAGGGCTCAATTGCGGAGGCTTACGTAATGGAAGAACTTGTAAACTTTTGTAGTCAATATTTTGGGCCTGATGTTGATACAAGGTTAAATCAACTAGGCCGAAATGACCCCGGATCAAGCACAAATTTGGAAGGGCAATTGTCAATATTCAAGCAGTCAGGTAGTCCGTTCGGCCGAACGTATACTCGATGGCTAACGGATGAAGAGTACAGTGCTGCAACAATATATGCCCTTCTAAATTGCGATGAAGTTTCGGCATTCGTTGAGTAAGTTAAAGTCTTAATTCACTTACATTGCTGTACATAATTGAAAGTGTGTGATAAGCGAGTCAACTATATTGGTTTGCAGTGAGTTCGATGCGGAATCTTTAATCACTGATCCCGCTGGACTTGAATCTCATCGGAAATCACAATTTGTACAGTGGTTCAAAAGGCGTGTAAGATCTTTAACGAAATTATATTATGTGTTATATACAGTTCTGTGGCCAATTAGTATACTGATTTATCCTTAATTTTTACCGTCATCTACAATAGGTTCAGTCAATGGATAGACCAGTGGCCTCCTGCTTGAAATTACTAGCCAAAGGCCCTAACAAACAAACATCCTGTTACGGAGGCTATATCATCAACGGGTTTAGGTTTAACGTAAAAGATGATGACCGAACAAAACAAACCCAAAACAGTGGAGTCTTGGTCAACGGCGACTGTTATGCCGAGAATTGCATGGACTTTTACGGAGAGCTAGATGAGATTGTTGAGCTAACATATCTGGGTTCCCAAAACCGCCTGGTAATGTTCAAGTGTACGTGGTTCGATGTCACATGCAGTAGAGGAATCCGTGTTAGCTCTCAAGGGATTGTAGATGTCAATGTCAAGTCAAGACTTGCATCAGACGAGCCCTTTGTGTTTGCTAGTCAAGCTGTACAAGTCTTTTACGCGGAGGACGTCGCCAATCCCAAATCTCATTGGTATACAACTATCAAGTCCAAGAAATTGCCCGTGACATATGACAGTGAGCTAGACTCCTTTCAAGCCGACCAACCACTGTCTTGTTCCCTGTTGAGGTCAACAACGAGGAGGACGATCTTCCTCTTCCAACAACACTTCTTGAGGAGAAGAAGTTGCAGATGATGACGCGGAAGACGTGAAAAGTGTTGGAGATGATGTGACCGAGTCTACTGATGAAGAGGATGAATTAGAAGATGAAGAGGACGACGAGTCCCACGAAGAAGAGGATGACGAGGAAAGTGATGAAGATGATGATGATCTCCAAACTGAAAATGATTGACTTGTCATATTGCAACATCACTAAAAAATGTAGTAACATTTTAGAACTTGGTTCATACTGTGTTTTTGCACTCGGTTCATATAGTGCTAATGATTTTTTCTGCTTAATTATTGATTTTCATATGTTAATTGTTTTCACTTTATTTATACAAAGTCAGATATGGATAGGATACGGGCTATTGTGGCCGGGCTGGACGCTGAGCTGCTTCCTCCCCGATGTGTCCCACCTCGTCATTGCCCACTGATGTCGCGGCACAGAGTGATCGCGTACAGCAAACAAGGTCCCAGCCCCAGCCGTCGTCCCAGCCCGACGCCGATTCCTTACACACGGGCATTGATTCTCCTTCTTCTGTGGGTTCACCTCAGGTATAGTTGATAACGGTGTTTAGTACATTTTTGCTAGCCTTATATATAAATTATAAGGCTAGCAATTATAAGGCTGTATTAATGTCGGTGTTTTGTAGGATCTCGACGAGGCCGTGGCCCGACATGCGGGGAACGCATCTACCCCCAATGTAAATAGAGAGTTACGCTCATCCAAGAGGGCCAGTAAGTAAACAAAATCACATCATACCTTATATTTAAATTTTTGGGTGCCTTAAATTATATTTGGATTGTATTAATGTATTTATTTACTTCTTTGGTAGGATCCTGGAGAATCAGGCGAGGACGAAGATCGGTGTTCTTGTGAAGGGCCGAATCTTTGAGCCACGGCTGTACTGGAAGGACTGGGATGCCAGGACGAGGGAGTCCCTGTAGGAGGAGGAGTGGCTGGTACAATTAACTATTTTTTATGCGATAGTATTTGTTTCATTAAAATTTAGTATTTAAATTTATTTGTGTAATTGGATGCCTTGTAGGAGGGGTTCGCGTTTGACTCGTCTGATCAGCAGGCGCTGGGGCGGGAGACATTTTTTGCCTATATCGACAAGAATTACAGCCGATGGCTACATGACGCAAGGGACCGGGCAAAAAAGATGCTTCCCGAGGGTGTCCCGATGCAGGAGTTGAAGAAGTATCCCCCACATTGGATATCTCCGACTATATGGGGGCAGATGATTGATCGGTAGGATACTGATCTAGGCTGGGACGCCAAGAGTAGGAGCGGGGCCGAGAAAAGACGTGAGAAAGATCCGATGCACAAGGGGGGGGGGTCGGTGGCACACGACATCATCCGACACAAGAATACGGTCGAGCACCCAGACCTGGAGGAGGATGAGGTCGTAGCTCTGACGAATAATCAAACGCACGTGAGGAGGAAGGACAAGGAAGAGGCGCACTGGGTGGGGGCTATGTTTCAGATATTGCCCGGCGGATCGATGTAAGTGACAGTTTTTTTTGTTTAATTTTTGTCTTTGTATTCAATGTTTGTTGTGTTAATGCCCTAACATATCTTTAAATCAATGTTTTTGTAGGCCTTGTATGAACAGCTTAGGGGGTCTGAGCAGGAGTCCGGACAGCCATCAGTGTCAACAAGTACGGGTACGAGTACTGGGGCATGCGATGGCTAGATACACCAGATGTTGTCAATCGGCCGAAAGGCCGCATATGCGGCCTGCCTAGCACGACTGCACGTGCCGTGATAGGAGCATCCCCACCCCTGCTACCCCTCCACAGACACCGGCACCGGCTGCGCAGCGTCTGTTGGACAAGGACGAGATCCGCTGCATTGCTACGGAGGTGTTCAGGATGATCAGGGCGCAGGATCAACAGAGCACTGCTTCTGGACATGCCGAGCCGGCTCCGGATCAGCAGGATCCAGATCCGGGACTCGACAACCCCTGATGAGCCCTTCTCGTGCCCTCCGAGCTTGTACCCCCCTCTCGCTCTCGTGCCCTCCCGTCTTGTACTCTTCTTCCCTCCCCTAGTCGATTGTAACCGGTTTTTGGCTTGTACATTTTATTTTTCATTATTGTAAACAATTTTTAAAGTTATATAGTTGTTTTGTATCTGTTGTAGGGTTAAATAATTACTAATTAATCAGCAATTATTTAACCCTAATGTTCATTTGGGGGATTGTGCCTTGATGTTGAGACTTGAATTTGATTACAGGTTTGAGCATTAAAAAAAAAGTTTTAATTTTTTTTTTACTTTTAGCGACGGATTTAGTCTGTCGCTAAAGAGCATCCCTAAATCTGCACTTTTAAAGACTGAATATTCCATCATTGAAATGGATATTTAGTGACACACAATCAGTCGCTGAAAAGTTCATTCCGTCGCTAAATATTTACCGAATAAATTATTTTTTAAAAAAGAAAATAAATTAAAAAAATAGAAAATACAATTAGCAACGGAAATTCTGTCGCTAATGTATAGAACAAACCGTCGCTAAAAGGCCAATATTAGACCACATATTTTGTAATTCCGTCGCAAAACTTTTAGCTACGGGCTTTTATACGAGGAACTTTTAGGGACGGGTGTTCCGTCGCTAAATGTTTTAGCGATGGATTATAGGCTTTTAGCGATGGATTTCCCCGTCGCTAAAAGCCTTATTTCTTGTAGTGAAAGTTTTGAGAAAGAATGCTTAGTCTCGTGTAAACAAAACCTAAATGACTGCTTGCAAGTAAAATGTGTAATACCCCAACCCTCAACATTATTTAGTTGGTTGATGTAATGTGTTTAGTGACAAGGTTTACACGTAATGATTAGAATCGATTTGCAAAAGTAATGTTTATCGGCAACCTTTAGCGACCATCGGTGTTGGAAAAATAATTGGCAAGCTTTAGCGACGATTGCCGTGAAGAAATTATTTGGGACATTTAGCGATATTTTAAAATGACCATAAGTTGTAAATAGAATGAAGATGGGTACAAAATAAATAAATAAAAAAGAAGGGGTAAACTTAAAAAACGAAAAAATTAAACTTCAAGGGTTTCTAAGAAAATTCCTTATTAAGGTTAGTATATATACCCTAGTAAAGCTCTAGCCATCAAAAAAAATTTTAGTCTGCCTCTTTATGTGAACTTCAGAGAGTGAAAAGGAAAGAGATGGAGCAAGTTAAGGCAACAAGATTTCAAGGTAAAAATCCCTAGCCTCGCTCTTTAATTTGGCCATGTTATTGGGTGTTCTAGATAGGTTTTTTTTTTTTTGTATGAACTGGGTGGATATTGGTGTGAGTGCTAGGGTATTGTAGGTGTGTTTCAGAGAGTGAGATGTGGGTATGTTTGAGAAGAATGTTTATGTAAAGCTGCATAAGAGTGGGTTAGGATTTTTAACAGTAACTCTTTCATTACTAACCCGATTGAGGTGTTTTTACACTTTCTGAAAACTTTGTTCTATCCACGTCAACTTTTCCGTTTTAAGCTTTCTCAGAATCTTATGTTCTCATATAAAAAAATAACCTTAAAGTCAATTCACCGTAAAAAGTCAAGATTTTTTTTTTAATTTCTAGCAGTTAATTCGATTAGTCATAGGAAATTCATTATGCATTGGTTTTTTTCTTACCTTTATATTTCTAGAAATCTCATAGAGTTCTCTTTAACTTTTTGTTTTTGAGTTTCTGGTATTTGTAGTATTTTTACTTCAAAATAATTACTGAACAAAACTGGTCTGTGCAGAGATGTGGTATTTCTATCAGCCACTTCTATTTTCTATAGGAAATTCATTACTCATTGGATTTTTGTGATCCTTATATTTCTAAAACCTTAGAGAGTCTACTTTAACTTATTAGTATCGAGTTTTCTAAGACTTTTCATTTTTTGGACACGCTACAAAATTAGGATTTGCTGAAAAATGTTGTTTTTAGAATTACAGATCAGTCAATTGCCTAAAAATATTTAAGCCATTTCTGAGAATATTTGGGCAAAGTGCAACTCTAAAAATTCACTTATTTTTGCAAGACCTTCGAGATAGAATTTGCTGAGATTTTTCTGGACATGTGAAGGGCCTGAAATGATGTTATTTTGAAAATAGGTTTTTTAATTAATTGGCACAGTAAACAAAATTATTTTTAGCTGAAAAATTTACAGTGATTTGATCTTAATGAAATGCTTGAGCGTCTTAAATTCTATGGTATTCCGGTGTCGTTTGATATACTTTTAAAATAGGATCATTAGCACTCAATTTAAGGAGCGGTTTAGGGTTTCGAACGGAAAATTCCCATAAAAGTCCACCTTGTCATTTAAAAAAGCGTTTTGAGTTACTCTTTGGGATGTAGTGGTATGTTAGGTGTTGGGGGTATTTTGATAAATTGTCATAAGTTTGGGGGCATGTTGATAATTTTCCACGCGAGGGGTACTTCGATATTTTTTGTAATTTAGCATAAGTTTTGGCATAAGTGAGTTGGTACAAGGTTTATGATATCGTAGAATAAACTGTATTATGATATTTGAAATGTTCCGTTTAGGTTAAGAAATGAGTCTCCAGTTAAGACTAGCTTAACTTCGAATCTAGGTAAAGGATTCTATCCGAAACCAATTCCTCATAATTGCTTTCGTGTACTTTGATCTGATTTGCTATCGCTTTTTCTTGGACTATGTTTATTGATACAAGAAATTTTTATTGCCTTTAAACCCTGCTTTGAGCTTTAGCGTTCATTGAAAAATCCTTATCGATACTCATAATTTATTACTCATTGAGCATTAATTTACTCATTGAATTAGCGATTATTGTACTCTGTATATTGACATGAGTTAGTGTATTGAGGTGTTATAAGCACGGTGTGTATTGGGGGTGATACAAAAATGGTCTGTTATTGCGGGAAATGCTAGTACCTTAAAGGTCTAACTAGTGTACATATGCATATGTAATTATCATTATTGAGCACTGCCTATGTGGCTTTGCTAAGTGTTACCTTGCACTGCCTTTGTGGCTTTGCAATCTCTCATGTTCAATATCATCTGCATTGTTTATAATGTAATTGAAATTGCTTCCATTGACATCTAATTTAAGGTACAGAGTCGAATCTCTTCCTTTATTGCTTTTGACGTAAATCTGTTATTCGTTTGTATCCCTCTATTGAAATTTGAGAGACCTTACTGAGCTCTAAAAAACTCACCCTTTTCATGTTCCCTTCTGCATGTAATAATTGTCAGTAGATTTCTTAGATTGGTTAGAGCCTGATTATGTAGTTGGTTTAGATTTTATTATTTTTTTTACTTTAGCCCTTGCGAGGAAAAATACTGTTTAACTTATTTTCACGAGTATTTAAATTTGGTACTTTTATTTAAGAATAGTTAATTTAAGAGTTTGAGTTCTCATAGAATCTCTGATATACATTGAAGATGTTTATTGAATTGAGATTATTATTGATTTATTAAGTGATTGATCGATTGATTGGCTAACGTTTTGAAAATTCTGGGGTGTTACAAAATGTCATCGACAAATAGAACCAAAAATATATGCTGCTCCCACTAACCTTAAGGTATATGCAATTGTCCACAATGTTTTCCGTAAAACCATATGAAGTAATAATGTTGTGAAACTTGATATACCACTGACGGGAGGCTTGTTTTAACCCATATATTAATTTTGTTAGCTTGCAAACTAGGTGACTATTCTCTTTTGAACTAAAAACCTCATGTTGTGTCATGTACGCTTCTTTTTAAAGATCCCCAATCAAGAAAGTTGTTTTCACGTCCATCTGATTTAACTCCATGTCAAAATAGGCTACTAAAGCTTATGAAATCAGCAACCTCGCTATGCTACTAAGATGTTCACTTAGTGCTCTACAACCCTAATTTTGTAAGCCGGCCATTAGCACATTAGCACAAGCTAATATCTTCAATATCACACTGCTAAGAACAACACTTCTACAATGATAGATTAGGATTAAACACTAATTGAAACTTGAAAAGGGAATTAACCTTGGACTTTTTGTTCCCAAAACTTCAAGACACGATGATACTTTAGTATACCTCGAGAAACCCAAACCTCTAAGCACATACTGTGTGAACCACCCGCCTCACTGGTATCAGATAGATAACCCAAAGACATTTAAGCCTATGCTCCAAAATGCACTGCACAAAACTCATTTGTCGTCAATTCTTAAACCCTAATGACTATTCGCAAGATTGATTGCTCTAATACTAGCCCTTTACAATTTGAACCCATAGTTGGGCCCACAAGTTACGTCTAAGACTGGATATAGGCCAATTGGGTTCTTAATTACCAGAGGCTCTACCAAGCCTTATGATAACCTTTAGATACAAATTTCTTACTGGTCACTAAATTCTAAACCACTAATTAAACCATTAGGAGCTGCACTTAGTGATTCTCAAAACATCGGTAACAATATCCTTAAAATAAATACTTTACTGGTAAGTAAAACCCGAGGTTATTGCTAGTGCTATAAAGTCTAACTAGTACTCGTGGAGATATAGGCTCCTTGGAATCTCCAAACAAGAGTATATTGACTACAATGTCATTAGAAATTATCAAAGTCTTAGGGGACTCCATTACACTAGTGATCGTCTCCCGTAGCCTCAATCTCATGAATCTCATAAGTTCCGGATCCAACTAGGTAATCGCCTGGAAAATAAGAAGAGTGAGCTATATCCCAACAAGCACACATATAATATCCCAAAATAGGTTTTAAATTTTGCAAACATACCATGGATTTGATCACAAAACTAGTGATCACCCAATAAGAAGGAGCAACGCATATAATCATTAAAAATAATGATGTGCAAGTAAAAAGAACAGTTCTGAGGCATAGAAACCATTGATGCCAAGGAAATGCGTTCGAAGTAGATGTGGAGGTACCACAAGGAATGCAGACCAAGTAAGATGCCAAGTATGCTGATGTGGAACAAAGTAATGATAGAGTATGGGTAGAGACAAAGGGCTTCTCAGACAGATCCTAAGGACTAGCAGTGTTGCGAGGGCAAAAGCGCAGGATCAATACATGACGATAGTCATAGTCCAATGCTTAGCTCCAAAGCCAAGGTCCATCGTCAGGGTCCTGTATGTTTATGTCTCTAGAATTTTAGAGTAAGAAAGTGAATGTGAGAATGAGTTCTGTTCTTTTGTCCCCAAATGAATTCTCAAGCCCTCTATTCATAAGGGTTGAGGTGATGATGTCATCATGCGACATGTGGTGCTCCTTGGGGTGAGACGTCACCAAAGGGGGCAACAATTGTCGGTGCTCCATAGATTTTCAGATCGTATATTTACGAGGTGTGCTCCTTACAACATCCAACTATCTGTCTGGACAGACTGGCTCATACAGCACCAATGTGGCCAAAGAACCCTCTTGGTCTAGCCGCCAGTCCAAAGCCCTTGTAGAGTCATATAGGGCATCAAGAGAAGCCGATGACTTGGCAATGGTGGGGAAGGCCTGACACCCAACTATCAGGCAGACTAGACGTAATGTCTTTCGGAGACCAGTTCCCATCTCGGGAAGGGGGGAGGGGGGCATAGTTCTTATGGGTGTAGATGAAAAACCCTCAATGCATATGCTGGAGCATTTAGACTAGTTACGCAGACACCCTGACAGAGATAATGTCTTATAGAGCGAGCCTATCCTGCAGGTGAGTCCTCATACTGAAACGCTCAGAGCGCGCTAAGGTAGCTAAGGCAGTGTCCCGGAGGAGTCTCCTACCTGACTGGCCGAGGTAGTGTCTGGAAGAATCGCCTGCCTGATACGTTGAGGTAACATACCGGAGGATTCGCCTACCCGGCTGGCCAAGGTAGTGTCCCGAAAGAGTTGCCTACCTGAAGGAAAATGAGTCTTCATGCCATAGCACTTGGAGCTCCCTAGATAGTGTCTCAGAGAGCGAGCCTATCTCGTGGGTGAGTCTGTATGTCGGAGCACTTGGAGCATGCAAAAGTAGTGTCCCGAAGGAGTCGCCTACCTAATCGGTAGAGACAGTGTCCCGAGGAATTGCGTATCCCCGCATGATGCTGCACATTCTAGGGATTAGATCAAAGCATGTTCCACGTCCAAGGTGGGGTGCACATAATGTGGTAAGAGGATGGACCAACGCGGGTGCGCAGTAGTATGACCAAATGACAGGGGGCACGACTGTATAAGTAGCGCAGCGCGTGGGGCGCAGTGGATGTGTGCGGTGCTAGGGGCATGTGACATGGAAACGACGCACGGGTGCGGAGATATGTGTCATGGAGTTTAGCGCCATGCCAAGGACACGTGGCGCAGAGATAGTGCTCGGGCGTGGCGAATGGTATTGCAGAGACGAGTGTCGTGCTGAGGGCACGTGATGCAGAGACGGTGCCCGGGCGTGACAACTTGTATCGAGGAGATGGCGCAGTCCTGAAGATCATCGGGGGAAGACCGAGGCCAAACCTTGGGAAGGCTAAGGCCGCGTCAAGGTTGTTTATAAGGGTTTGGCTTTGGGTTGACCGACTCAGTAGCATTGAACTTTGACCGTCAAAAATTTATTTTAGATGTTCACTTACTTTATCTTTTTTCTTTGTATATTGTTGATTGAGTACTAATTTTATAATATATTCAAGTCATTATAGTAATGCCTAAGTTTTAAAATTTTCATTTATTGATTAAGACTATAAAGCAATTTTACGTCCGGAATTATGAGCTACAACATTTATTTTAACGTTTACTAATATTTTTCATATTTAAAGTTTTTTTAAGTACTAGTAATCATATTAACTACTAGTAAGCTTCAACGTAATAATAATTTGTAGTATAACTTTTTGTTTCATACATGATCGTCGTACTTTTAATTAATTTTTTTAAAGTTCTTTTCTGTTATAAATACGTAAGTATATGTCTATAGCATAGTTTGAAAAGCAGTACAGTTAATTTTCTAGTTTTAGAAGATTTACAAATTTCGAGACAATTATACCAACAAAATTTTCAACAATAAATCGAAGTAAAGATTTAATAACTAAGGGATGATTTTAGTATTTACCGTTGAAGATTTTGATTTTGTTATTTTAAAGTATTTTTGAGGCGTTAAAAATTAAAATTAAAGCATAATATATGAGTATATTGATTTGGTAGAGTTTTAGAATATATAGAATTAGTTTTCTAGTTTTATAAGGTATACAAAAATTGGGTAAATTAGACTTATGATATTTTTAATAATAAGTCACGTTGAAGTGTTAGTAAGTTGGGGCAAAAAAGGAAAAAGTACCGGAAATATAAAGGATGGTGTGTCGCATAATTAGAAGGGGTGACATGTAGCGTAAGTAGCGGCGTTAATATTCATGTTTGTTTATTTCTAATTCATTAATCTTAAAAATCATTTGTGAAGCTAAACTCTTATATCTGTATTTGAACTTCTTTTAAGAGCTAAGTCATATTCTGTTTAATTCTTTTTAGTTTGCATATATTGATGTATATGATTCCCAATTAGAAGTTGAGGTCAAACAATTAAAATTAATTGCTTAACTAAATTGTCGTGGTGGCATTTTAAAATATTTTTAAAAATTAAGTCATATTCACTTTGTACATTATTTTTTGTAAATAGAAAAGAAAGATCTTTATTTTTAAGTCAAATTCATAAGTTTTCCTTTTTTTTTTGTGTGTGCATGTATTGGTGTATATGATTCCCAATTTAGAATTTCAGGTCAATTTTGCAACACATCTTCATGTTTGTTTTTGAGTCCTTTTCCCTTATATTTATTAAAATTGCACATGCATCATGATTTTTTAGTTTGATTTATCATGGAAAAATTTGTAGCTATTGTTGTCATAATTTTAGTTTCTTATATGAGTAGAAAACCAATTCTACATCTTCTAAAACTCTACCTATTCAATGAATCAACATTTTACGACTTAATTTTAACTATTAACACCTCAAAAGTACTTTAAGTTAAAAAATTAACACACAAAAATATAAAAAATACAAAAAATATTTTTGAAAATTAAGTCATATCACTTTGTAAATTATCTCTGAAATATCTTAATCCGTGAATTAGTTATCTTTGATTTCATACATAATTTGGTATATATGATTCCCAATTTAGAATTTGAGGTGAATTTTACGACACATCACCATCTTTGTTTTTGAGTCATTCTACTTTTTTGTTCATATTTATCAAAATTCAGCATGTATCATGATTCTTTACTTTGATTTATTATTAAAAAATTTGCAGGTATAATTGGCATAATTTTACCAAGCTTTAGAAGAATGAAAAACCAATTATGCACCTTCTGAAATTCTACCTATTCAATATACTATCATATCATGTCTCAAAATTACTTTTAAAAAACATCTCACAAATGTAAAATACAAAAATCATGTATGAAATCAAAGATAAATAATTAACGAATTAAGATCTTTTGAGAATAATTTACAAAGTGAGATGACTTTATTTTTAACAATATTTAACTTTTTTTTATTTTGAGTGTAAATTTGGTTATCCTAAAGTATTTTTGAGATGTTAATAGTTGAAATTAAGTCCTAATATGTTGACACATTGATTAGGTAGAGATTTTGTAGCACCTCAAAAATTTCAAAACGTTAGTCAATCGATCGAGGTCTCTTAGTGAAACAGATAATCTCTATCCCTTAAAATAAAATCAATGTATGCCAGAGCTTCTAGCTTCCCATATTAACAATCTAATGATTTAAGTATATGAAACATAAAATTTCAAAATATTTTCCCTCGCATGGGCTTAACTAACAAAATAATAGAAACTACATTGACACCAAATCCAAGCTCTATCTCTCCCAAGTATTCTACTAGTGATTATTACCTGCAGAATGGAGCAAAAAACGGGTGAACTTTTGAGAGCTCAGTAAGGTCGTTCAATAAAAAATGAGTGATACACGATTCATGGATAAAATACAATGATAATGTGAGGAATAGATTAAGCTCATTTCTTAAAAATAGATAACAATGAGAACACCATCAATGTAAATGATGCAAATGATATTGAACATGAGTAACTACAAAATCACTGAGGCAGTGCAATGTAACACATAACAAAGCTACCCCTTTTAGTTACCTAAACCAAAAATACCCCATATCGGGTGGCAGATTACCAAAATTTGTTCATAGGATAGTCCTTAAATATGTTCATAGGATACTCATCATTATGTGGCAAATTACCAAAACACCTTATAGGACCTAAAAGGTGTAGAATCGGTTTAAGGAGCATACCAAAACACTATTCTGATGGTTTAAAGATCTAGAAGGTGTAGAATTAGTTTTCTACTCATATAAGGTAAACTAAAATTATGACAACAATAGTTACGAGTTTTTTAATAATAAATCATAGTAAAGAGTCATGACGCATGACGCATGTGTGACTTTGATAAGTAGAAGTAAAAAATAAATGTGATACTAAAATTAACATAATAACGTGTCGCGTAAGTAAAAGGAGATGACGCATCGCAAAATTAGAAGGAGTAAAAAGAAAAAAGAACTATATATATATATTTATATATATATATGATACTCATGATTTAGATAGGGCAATAATATAATAGATTGTTCGCTTTGTTTATACGAGCCTCACTTTTGAGCTAGGCTTGTGGCCTACGTAAAATACGTTTACTTACGAGTCTTGGCCGTGGGCTAGCCTGCCTTGAGGCCTATTCCTTGCTTTAAAGCCTTCTTCTATTACAAGTTTCAGTTTCATAAAGCCTTCTTCTATCCGTTACGTAGCAGCCCTATGGCTATGGCAACAATAATAACGACAGTTCTAGGGACAGCACATCTTGGTGTCCGGTGGATGGTGAGCACCGCTTCCCACGGGTGGCATAAAAAAGCGAAGAGTAGTAGTTCATGCATTAACAGCTAAGGAAGTTGATTATATTATTTCAAATTGACATTTTATATGAATTGCTAGAGCTAAATACGTGTGAGAGGACTCGTTTTAAGTTCTTAAGAATCTCAGATTTAAGGTTCTTGTCCACAAGTAGAGCACCAACTGGTGATGATGAAGTTTCTAGTCTATTATTATACTCCTACATCTTGGTGTCCGGTGGATGGTTGGCACCACTTCCCATGGGTGGCATAAAAAAAAAAACAAAGAGTAGTAGTTTATTAGTAGGGAAGCAAGTTGATCATGTTATATGAATCCCTGGAGCAAACTACATATCAGCAGATTCCATATAGGGTTCCTCGACCTCCTACTTATATTGCTCTAGGGATGTCCTATTTAAATACATGTCAGATTTAAGATTCTCTCAACTAGAAATTAAATATACTTTAGTCGTGATAATAAAAGTTCAATTTTCAAAAGATTCGCTTTAGGGATGTCATTCTTGTCGATAGGTAGTGCACCAGTTGTTATATAAATTCAATGGTCCGAACTACAATTATTTCTTTTAACTTTAATGTTACAATATAGTTTTCGGTTCGATGAGTTTGGACGTCCAAACGAGGAGTATCCTATGAATGTTTTCTGGGATAATTGCATTTTTAACCCTCCTTCAGCTAAAGCATCAGAATAATGATCCTTAAACCATCTACTTAAGCAGACAACGATTGGTCACTGCTTGACATCTATATTGTAACTCAAGGCACATAATGTTTCCAAAGAAATTATGCCGGCCACTGCCCATTTTTAGCCACCATAACCTGCATATTTGTATCTCTGTACCACTGCTACATAAACAACCTGACTTTTTTTAAGAAATTACGCAATGCTCTTTCACATCTTTAGTCTCCAACTGCATAATTACATCTTATGACACTGATAACATAACCCTTTCAAAAAACGAGAATTAACAACGGTGTCACTTGATTTTAAAAAATATCACTCACTTCCTTCATTATTGTATATATTCCATGACACCCACCAATCATATTGCTTTCCGGACATTATATCGTCAAATCGTTAGAATATCTTGACTGCTTTTGTATCTTAATTATGTATGCATCTTAATTATAATGCATGCTATGTACGCA
Source organism: Escallonia rubra (assembly GCA_033065855.1). Lineage (NCBI taxonomy): Eukaryota > Viridiplantae > Streptophyta > Magnoliopsida > Escalloniales > Escalloniaceae > Escallonia > Escallonia rubra. The sequence goes on along the minus strand of JAVXUO010001751.1, from coordinate 261,298 downwards.
TCTTAATTATATATATATATTTTTTTGGTGCAAACATCTTAATTATTATGCTTTAAGGAAGTTGTGATGAATTTTTTTACTTCACAAACGTACATCTTGGTTTCCGGTGGATGGTGAGCACCGCTTCCTATGGGTGGCACAAAAAGACAGTAGAATTTGATTAGCAGCTAAGCCAGTCGATTACATTATTTCTATTGGCATATTATATGAATTCTTGGAGCTAAATACATGACAGCAGATTCCTCGACCTCCGATTTATATGGCTTTAAAGATGTCCTATTTAAATACATGTCTTCTGTCCACCAGAAATTACAGATTTTTCTCAGATTAATCAAAGTTCAGTTTTCATAGGATTCGTTTTAAGGATACGTCAGATTTAAGATTCTTGTTCATAGGTAGAGCAATAATTGTTACATAATTCATGGCCCCCACTACAATTGTTTCTTTTTAACTTTGAATATGATTTGTGGTTCAATGAGTTTGGACGTCCGAATGAGGAGTATCCTATGAACAGATTTTCGAATAATTGCTTTTAACCCTCCGCTGTCGTTTACGTCCTTTCGCTGAAGCATCAGAATTGTGGTCCTTAAACCAGCAGAATAGTGATCCTTAAACCCAAAGAAATTAGCTAGCGACTTGTAGTAAGAGACAAAATTTTGAGAGGCTGGGATGGCGTCAGCCTAGATTCACCAATATTATGCATTGGAACTGGCTTTTTTTAATTATTATTTCTAAAGAAGGGGTATTACGCTGATGGAGAGGCGTGGAAAGAGTTTGACAGCATGCATCCAACATTTGCTCAGGAAGTTCAGAATGTTAGACTTGGTTTGGCAACCGATGGGTTCAATATTTTTGGACAGTCTAGCACGCCTTACTCCACATGGCTTGTTATTACTGTCCCATATAACCTTCCACCTGGCATGTTTATGAAGAAATAGTACATGTTTTTGTCCTTACTTATTCTGGGGCCGAAGAGTCCCGGTACGGACATAAATGTGGATATTGATGAGTTCAAACAACAATGAGCCTGTGGAGTCGAAACTTATGATGTTTCCCTTAAACAAAACTTTCAGATAAAGGTTGCTTTGATGTGGACTATATACAATTTCCCACATTGGGAATGAAGTGTGGCTGGAACACGCATTGAAAATTAGCACGTCCTGCTTGTATAGGCGTGAACCCCAGTCGTACGTTACAGCACGGCGGAAAGCCCTCGTGATTCGGATGTCATTGTAAGCTTTTGCCATTAGACCATCACTTCTGTATGTAGAAGGATAAATTCGATGGAAAAATAGAGCATGGGGTTGTCACATTGGAATATTTATCTGGAGATGAAGTGCTTTCACACCTGGAGGCACTTGATACTGACATACCATACGACAAGGGTGTGCGGGATAAGAAGATTGGCGGACATGAGAAAGAGCACAACTCGATGAAATAATGTATTTTCTGGGAGTTAGACTACTTGATGACACTCATTATTCGAAACAACATGGATGTGAGGTACATTGAGAAGAATGCTTTTGATAATGTGTTCAATAGGGTGATGAATGTCAAGAGAAAATCAAAAGATCACTTTAAAACGAGATAGGATGTGTACGCCATGAATTGCATCCTCGGACAGTCGGCAGGAATACGATACTTTTGAAAGCACCTTACTATCTAGACAAGAAACAAGTAAAGAAGGTCTGTCAGTGGGTTAAGAATTTGAAGCTTTCGGATGTATATGCGTCCAACACAACTCGTTGCTGTAGTGTATCGATGTAACACCCTGATACATTTTCCGATTCATTTAAAAAAATTTGCTTAGCGCCAATATTTTTATTTAGCAACTTTAGCGACTAGAATTTTAGTTAGCATCAATATTTCCATATAACGATTTTTAGCGGCTATTAGTGAATCGGGGTTAGGTAACAACCCATTAAATTCTTTTAGTACATTAATCTTTCATAAATAACTATGTTGGGCCTTTTTGTAATAACAAAAAGCTTCGGGTAAAATTTAAAATGACTAACGAAAGTATAAGTAAAATAACTGTATAGTGGTTGAACGGTGGGTTACGGGTGTGTGGGTTAGAAGCCGTGAGGTACTTTTAAATGAGTTTTTAGAGAGAGAGAGAGAGAGAGAGAGGACCATGGTTGCCATAGGTTGCTGCTTGGTTCATGAGTGCACGAGTGGGTACTGCCTTGTGACCTGCTACCGTGTGGGAAGCTGTGTGAGGGGGACAAAGGCTGCCGGGAAGGCTGTGTGTGGATGTTTGTGTGCTTGGATGTGTGGGTGTGTGTGTATAGTTGTGCATCTGTATTTTTTGTGTGTGAAGCTGCCGTGAAGGCAGCTATGTGCGTGAGTATGTGTGTGTTTGGGTGCTCACTGTGTGCGTTGGTAAGTGTATATGTGAGTGTGTTTGTGGGTTCATGTGTGTGCTTGCATGTGCTGTGTGTGTGCATGTATACTGGGTGTGTGTAATGTGTAGTGAGATGTGTTATGTGTGTTCTAAGTGTAGGTGTGGTATATATTATATGTATATAAATCGGTGGGAGTGAATAAAACAAAGAAAGAAAAAAAAAGAAGGAGAAGAGACGGCAGTGGGTGAGGGGAGATGAGTGCAAGTTTGTGCTTGGGTGAATGTGTGTGTGAGTGCTTCATGGGTGAGTGTCTTAGTGTGTGTGAGTACTGTAAGCGTGTGAGTGTATGTTTGTGTGGAGTGTATGTGAGTGTAGAAAAAAATTAAAATAAAATAACAAACAAACAAGAGACCCACTGCGGTGGCTGCGATAGTGTGTATATGTGTGGTTGCGTTTGGTGTGTGTAATGGGTGCTTGGGTGTGAGAGGTGCTCACTGTGAGTGCTGGGAGGTTGTGTGTTTATATATATATATATATATATATATATGTGTGTGTGTGTGTGCATGCGTGGTGAGGTGTGTGTTCTAGGATATGTAAACTTGTGTGTGCGTGTGTATGTGTTTTTATGTGGGTGTGTGTGACTGTGTAAATATATTCGGCGTGCTTGGTTAAATATATATGTGCATGCACTGTGTATATTGAATGTGTGTGAGCTGTGCAGTATGTGGATGTGTGATACTGTGTGCATGTGTGCGCGCTAAGAGAACAAAGTGTAAGGGTTGTGAGTGTTATGTGAGGGAGTAAAGACCGAGTGCAAAGGGGAAGAAGAAGAAAAAGGAACAAAATATTCTAAATAGCAATGTTAACCCACGTAGGGGTTCTGATGACCAATACTAAATTTAAATTCATTGCCTCGCTGGGCTCTAATCCACACCCAATGCGATCCACGGTTGGTTATCACATGCGGAAAAGAAGTCAAATGGGAGTGAGCTTTTGAGAGCTCAGTAAGGTCGCTCAAACGAAGAATTTATGAAGTAATTCATAGATACAATTCAATGATGCTTTAATTTACAGATACAAATCGATGATGGCTTTCCAAGAGTTTTAAGACGATCATAAATAGTTGGGATAATTGCAAAAACACCCTTGTAGTTTGGGGGTTTTGCAAAAAGCCACCTCAAATTACAAAAGTTGCAAAGGGCCCCCTATAGTGTTTATTTTGTTGCAACTGTTAGAAAAATCGTCTAAGTTAACGGTGCGTGCTATTCAATCTCTAAAAAAGTGTATTTAGTACAAATTAATACATTAGAAAGACTAAAGTACCCTCCCTTTTAATTTATCCCTCCCAGAAAGCCCTAATTTCTTCCCATATTCCACCAAAACCTAACCCTAGCCGCCACCCTCACTAACCAAAACCCTAGCTGCTACCCTCAACACCACCGCACCTCTGCCACCACTGCCTGTCGGCAACCACCTAGCCTCGTCGCCTCCGATGCCGTCTGCCACCATCGGCCATCGGTAACCACCTAGGTTCGTCGTGTCCGATGTCGTCAGCACCAGAACACACTTGAGCCACTAGCCCTTTAACCACCATTTGCACTGCCAGTATGCGCCTACGATGCTGCCAGCCCCGCTATCGTGCACCACCGGCGAAAGCCCTTTCATCCCCAAAACAAACTTACGCCACCAGCCCACCAACCTCCACTTGCGTCGTTACCGTGCGCCACCAGCCCCATCAATCCCGACTTGCTCCATCGCCGGACCCACTATCGAGCCTCGATACTTGTGCCACCAACCCCAATCACCCACCATGATCCTAGCCATGTCCACCATTCAAACAAAAAAACCCTAGATCTATAATTTCTGATGCCTTCTGATTGATTCAATCTGAAAATGAAAATGGAAATCAATCTGATGCCTTCTGATTAAAAGGGTTGGGTTTTTCTTACATAATTTCCGATGGAAATGGGGGCTTGTTTCCACTTTTTCCGATTTATATAGAAGGGCAATTTAGACATTTTTGTCATTCTGTTACGGAAGTCTTCTGATGCAACACTTTTGTAACTTCATGTGTCTCTTTGCAACTTTTGTAATTCGAGGTGGTTTTTTGCAAAACCCCCAAACCACAAGGGTGATTTTTGTAATTATCCCTAAATAGTTCGATCAGATATCAATATGGCTTTTAGATACGATGCAAACAATTACAGAGTATTGAACATGAGCAATTACAAAGCCACACAGGCAGTGAAGGCTAATCACTTATCGAAGCCTCAAAGGCGATGCTCACTAACACTTTACACCGGCTAGTCCATCAAGGTACTAGCCCACACCAACACACCGGCTAGTCCGCCAAGGTACTAGCCCACACTAATATCCTCCAACATACACCAACTCCCGCCAAGACACACCAATGCAGAATCTCACGTTAATTTAACAGAGCGACAACAAACGATAATATAATGATTAAATCGATGCACTACGAAAAGTAAATACAGAGCATCGAATAGGATTTTCAATAAACGTGTAAGGCTCAAACTATGGCATTAAAGGCAAAGAATGCAAATTTTGACTATAACGGAGTCCAAAGAAAATTCGATAACAATACAGGAAAAAAAAATTATGAGGACAAATAGATGAAGTTGGGTTTCGGATAAAATTCCTTAACTCAGTCCAATATATGCACTACTATTCAACTTGTTCAAAATCCTTGAATTAACCTAAATTGACAATTTAATTATCAGAATACAATCTAGTCTAATAAACTATGAACTCAATACTACCTTTTTTTTTTTAAACGTTACTCGCTTCGACACTCTCAATCTAAACCCAAAATAAATGGATCCGTCCGACCGCCAACTTAACCGAGAACTGCTAAACATTCTGTAAAACATTAAGACATCCTAAACATCATACTAAATGATTATAAAATACTTTATAACTTAAAACAACATAATAAGTAAGAATGTGAATTTTTTGAATATTTGAATATTTTTTAATAAAAATAATTTTCTTGAATACCAGAAAATGCCCAAAAATAACAATTAATTCTTCGAACTCATATCTAAGTACCATAATGTTCATGATATATTTACAATATATAAGAAAAATACAAAAATCAAAATAAAAAATTTAAAAAGCACCGAAACTATTTTCAAATCATTCGTTTCATTAAATCAAATGAAATACAGGTTAAGGCACTGAATCAACTCAGAAATTTATGAAACTTAAACTGAGTTGTCTTTTAACTATAAAAACATTTGTGTAATTTTTTGGAATTTAATATTAGTTGTAAATGTTCAAAACAAATTTTCGAATAGCTGCACTTACGAATATATTAAAAATACCAAGCGATATCAGAACAATATGAAATTTTCACAGAAATTCTAATGTTGTATTAAGAACCATCCTGTAAAGTTTCAGAAATTTTTGACGATCGTACAATACCCAACAGCCGCACGGTACAACTGTGCAAACACAGTGTACTACTCCACCGCGCAAACCCATTTCTGCTGAACTTATCTTCTTCTTTCCCCCTCACTCTTCACTGCTCACTTTATGAACACACAGGCACACAACGCACACTCCCTTACCACTTTATACACACTACATTTACACAACAAAACACTCATATTTAAATCCCAAAATATACGCCTCCACCTCTCACTCACAAAAGCAAACACCCACCCAAACTCCACAATCCCCCACACACCTTCAATCCACACCCACTACATTTCATTCCACCCACACAACTTTTCATTCGACCCACACCGCTTTCATTCCACACATATTTCTCACAATTTCATTCCACCCACACACACGTTTTTACACACATATTCTCACCATTTCATTCAACCCACACAGCTTTTCATTCCACCCACATATACACAAATACATAACACAACTCATATTTCTCCATACCCAGTTCATTCACCTGCACACCTCACCAACCATTTTCACATTCACTAACTGTATTCACATAAAACCCATCACACACTCATGCACACACCTTCATTATATATCTATCTCCCTTGCCCACATGGTACTCACACAACACACACATTGTCGAAATTAGTGTAACTAACTGTAGAGGTAGTTAATTGTATTTGCTTGTTTTCTTAGTCTTTTGCTTCGTTGGATTATGTCATTTTCAGTTTGCAATTTTATAGCTACATGGGAGGCTTGTTCACGTAGTGGGCTTTGGTTGTTTGTTAGTGGTAAACATGGAGTGAGTAGTGGGTTGCTTGTTAGTGGTAAACATGGAGTGAGTAGTGGAGATATATGTGGAGAGTGGTTTAGTGGAACCTAGTCTTTAAATAGAGGTTCAGTAAGCTTATTGAAATATCAATCCATTTTGCAAGTTTCTCTCAAATACAAGTAATATTTTATTCCACCTTTCTTCCTTTTGTTACTCCCTGGAGTCTTTGTATTTTTTCTCTTTTGTTTTATGGTATCAAGAGCTAGCTGAAGGTTCTTTTGTTGTTCAAATCTTCTTGTCTATCAAATTTATTTGTTGGAGAAGTTTGAACGTGTGAGAGGGAGCTTTCATTGACTGCTGCAATGGAGGTCTCAAATGGAGGAAATGTTCACAAGGGGATGGAGAAACTTGTAGGCAAAAACTACAAGTATTGGAGGATATGTATGGAGGCATACCTTCAAGGTTAGGACTTATGGGAATTGGTTGCTGGTACTGATGCAATCCATCCCGATGTTCCTGAGAATGTCGAGTCACGACGGAAGTGGAAGATCAAGTGTGGGAAGGCTCTCTTTACTTTGAGGACATCTATTAGCAAAGAGTTCATTGATCATGTTCGTGACATTTGTTCTCCGAATGAAATTTGGGAAACGCTCGAAAGGCTGTTTACCAAGAAGAATACAACAAGGTTACAGCTGTTGGAGAACGAGTTAGCAATGTTAAAGCAATGAGGTATGTCAATTTCAGAATACTTTTTACGAGTTAAAAGTATTTGTGCTGAGATTTCAGAGATAGATACGGATGAGAAGATTAGCGAAGCTCGTCTACGTCGCTATCTTGTTCGCGGTTTGAAGAAGGAATATGGGCCTTTTGTCACCTCTATACAAGGGTGGTCGACACAGCCTTCTGTCGAAGAATTAGAGAATTTGCTCTCTAATCAAGAAGCCTTGGCGAAACAGATGGCGAAGAGCTTTGAAACCGATGACGTTCTCTTTTCGAAGGGAAAGTCGAACAAAAATAATCCGTTCGGGAGTAAGAACAAAGAAGAAGATTCAAGTGGAGAAAAAAGTGGCAATTCACACACTAAAAAGCCTATCACATGCTTCAGATGTGGAAAGACTGGGCATATAAAGAAAAATTGTCGGGTGAAGCTTTCGAAGGCCAACGTCGCATACACAAGCGAAGGAGATGATCAACTCAAATGGGATCATAGTCTTCCTTACAAAAGGTCATCAAATCAAAGATCCCCGTTGTTTGAATTAGTTTATACAGACTTGATGAGAACAAAGAGAACACCAAGCTATAGCGGACATCGCTATGTTATGGTGTTGGTGGATGATCACTCGAGGTTCACTTGGGTGAAATTTTTGAAGGAGAAGAGTGAAGCACTATCCAAGTTTATGGGTAGAAGCTATTCAATGCGCATGTCATGTGACAAACAGGTTTCCTCCTTGGCCAGGTACACAAAAATCTCCATTTGAAATTTTGTATAGTGAAAAGACAAATGTGAATTATTTTCGGGTATTTGGTTCTATTTGCTACGTTCATGTTCCTAAATCTAATAGAACCAAACTTGACCCGAAAGCAAAGAAGTGCGTATTTGTTGGCTATGACTCTCATAGGAAAGGTTGGAGGTGCATGGATCCAGATACAAAGAAGTTTACTACTTCTAGAGATGTGGTGTTTGATGAGGTGTCCTCGCCATTTTCTGCTCCAAAGTTCATTGCTCTTGGTGATGATCAAGATAATTTGGAGCTTCTATTTCCTGAAGCAAATGTGCAAGCACCTAGTAATGTAGAGGCAGAAAATGAGTCCCCAACTCAGAACATTGCAAGAAGAGAAGATGAGCAACAAGCAGTGAGAAGGTCAACAAGGGAAACAAAGCAGCCAGACTACCTCAAAGATTATGAGGTAAAACTAAATAGTTGTTCGGTGACTTCATGTTTCTTTACAGGAGCATTAACTGCAGAAGAACCAACAAGTTATGAGGAAGCAAGGGGCTGTCCAAATTGGGAGAGAGCAATGCAAGAAGAGATTGATGCTTTAGACAAAAATGAGACATGGGAGTTGGTACCGAAACCAGAAAAGTGTGAGCCAGTCACTTGCAAATTGGTGTTTTGCTTGAAGAAAAATTATGATGGCACCATTGATAGGTTTAAAGCTCGTTTAGTTGCTCGTGGTTTCTCTCAAAACTATGGATTGGACTATGAGGAGACATTTAGCCCGGTGACAAAGATGGTGACAGTTAGATCAATTATCTCGCTTGCTGCTTTTAAAGGTTGGAAATTATGGCAGCTTGATGTAAAGAATGCATTTCTTTACGGAGAGTTGGATCGTGAAGTATTTATGGAGCAACCTTCTGGCTTTGTCTCTAAGCAATTTCCAAATCATGTTTGCCGATTGAAGAAAGCACTCTATGGCCTAAAGCAAGCTCCTCGAGCTTGGTATGGTAAAGTTGCTCAATACCTCATCTTCTGTTGATTTAGAATTTATGACTCATATTCTAGTTTATTTATAAAATTAGAATCAAATGTACATCTCCTAGTATTATTATATGTTGATGATATGATAATAACTGGGGATAATAAATCAGAAATTTCTAATTTGAGAAATGACTTGTCATTTCGTTTTAATATGAAACTTTTGGGGGAGATTGGAGGTTTTCTTGGTCTAGAAATTGAAAAATCAGACCAAGGATATTTTGTGTCTCAAATAGCTTATGCAAAAAGTCTCTTAGAGCATTTAAGCATGGGGGATTCGAAAGAAAAGGCCACTCCAATGGAGCCAAATCTTAAGCTGAAGAAAGATAAAGGGAAGCCATTGAAGGATGCCAGGAAGTTCCGACAACTTGTTGGAAGTTTGATTTATCTAACCATCACAAGGCCAGAAATTTCATACTCTGTTAGTGTTGTTTCTCAGTTTATGCAAAATCCAAGAACCCCTCATTTGGAAGCGGCAAGAAGAATTTTACGTTATGTGAAAGGAACTCTTGATTATGGTCTTCTGTACAAGAGATGTGATAACTTTGTGTTGAGTGGATTTACTGATGCAGATTGGGCCGGAGATACAAATGATCGTCACTCAACTTCAGGATATTGTTTCAACACTGGTTCAACAGCAGTTTCTTGGTGTAGGAAGAAGCAGAATATTGTTGTTTTGTCTAGCACCGAAGCTGAGTATGTGGCAGCAACTATGGCTACACAAGAATGCGTTTGGTTAAAAAGGCTAATTGGAGACATGCTTTGCGAAGTTGACTATGCTGTGCAAATTAAGTGTGATAATGAAAGTGCCATTAAGCTTGCATCAAATCCAATTTTTCACGCGAGAACAAAGCATATAGAGGTGCCCTATCACTTTGTTCGTGAGAAAGTGTTAAACGAAGAGGTTGAGCTATTAAGCGTTCGCACCAACGATCAAGTGGCTGATATATTTACGAAGGCTTTGGTGGAGCCTAAGTTTCAACGTTTTCGGGATGCTTTGGATGTCGTAAGCTTGCACTAAGGGGGAGTGCCGAAATTAGTGCAACTTACTTTAGAGGTAGTTAGTTGTATTTAGTTGTTTTCCTAGTCTTTTGCTTAGTTGGATTATTCATGTTCAGTTACCAATTTTATAGCTAAATGTGAGGCTTGTTCACGTAGTGGGCTTTGGTTGTTTGTTAGTGGTAAACATGGAGTGTGTAGTGGGTTGCTTGTTAGGGTAAACATGGAGTGAGTAGTGGGTTGTTTGTTAATGGTAAACATGGAGTGAGTAGTGGAGATATATGTGGAGAGTGGTTTAGTGGAACCTAGTCTTTAAATAGAGGTTCAGTAAGCTTATTGAAATATCAATCCATTTTGCAAGTTTCTCTCAAATACAAGTAATATTTTATTCCAGCTTTCTTCCTTTTGTTACTCCCTGGAGTCTTTGTATTTTCCTCTTTTGTTTTATCATATAGTAATAAAAAAACTGCATACCTTTCTCCTTTCACATCCACTGCCTCACGTCAGTGGGTCTTCCTTCCCTCTCTTTTCTTTTTCCAACTCACCCACATATACACGAACACATACATACACTGATATGTATATATATGCAGCCAGACTCACATCAAAACACACCACTCATTGTGAGCCGTAAACCCCCATATATTTACACAAGTATACAACCTTGAAAATTGATATACAACCCGCTCTCCCACAGGATAGTACCCATTTATACATCTACCGGAATACACTTACACATATATAAAAAAACATGAAGCACGAATTAAAGCAAGCTTACCGGAATACTTCGCCGGAAAATCCTTCTTCCGCTCTTATCAATCTCTCTGCGATTCTCTCTTAGTCTCTAGGCCACCTACCAGATGGAAAATATAGAGGAGACGGCTACCTCATATATATATATGTATATATATATATATATATATATATAGAGAGAGAGAGAGAGAGAGAGTAACCCTAGTTTGGTACATAACCAAAAAGCCCCTCTAATTTAATTTTTTTTCTTTAGTCGATAAATTTTAACCCAAACTTTTCTTATTGAGAAATGGTCCAAAATAAACATTTATGATAACTTATGCGCTAAAAGGATTATTAACGGGTTGTTACGCTATGCCTTTTGACAAATCATCGCTAATAAGTATACGGATGGTAAGAAAAAAATATTTTGTCACTAAAAAAAATACACGTCAATGTTAAGTATTTTTTTAAAAAAAAAATACCATCGCTAAAAAAAATATCGATGCTAATTCATCACTAGAATACACGTCGACGTTAAGCATAAAAATATCTTCGCTAAAAAATGTATATTGATATTAAGAAATAATCGGCCTCTAAAAGTTTTTAAATAAAAATATCGACGCTAAAAAAATTTGTCGCTAAAAATATTAAATCAAACCGTTAAAAATATCGGGGTATTACAATAAGGACGATGCACATCAGGTGGAAGACTTCATTTCAGATATATTTTGACAGATCAATTTAAGTTACAAATTAATTTGTTTATATTTTTAAAATTTCGGCTATGTATTCGATGTCTGTTTCCTCAATGTCAATCGCCGTTTTGCAGGCCTTGCATGAATAGATCAGGGGATCTGGGTAGCAGTCCGACCATCCATCAGCATCCATGAGTACGGGTATGAGTACTAGGGGTTTGAAACGGTGACTGGATACACCCAGGGTGGTCAATAGGGCGAAAGAGCGCATACATGGCCGACCCAGCATGACTACACGTGCCGTAATAGGAGCGTCCCTATTGCCCCTCCACAGATGCAGACACCGCTTACAGAGCAGCAGTTCCACCCAGACGATATCCGTCACATTGCAGAGGAGGTGTTCCGGATGATCAGCGCAAAAAGGGGGGTCAGGTAGAAAATAATTTTTTTATGAAGTCAATTAACACATGAAACAAATACGACTTACAATTACTATCGAGATTAATGCGTCCGTGCCTTTACCTGCAGGCCGTTGTTGCTGGACATACCAAGCCGGATCCCGATGACAGTACCCCCGTGAATAAGCACGATCAGTAGGATCTAGATCCCGGTCTCTCGACCCCTGAGCCTTTCCCCTCCCGTGCTCTGCTGCACTTGTGCGGATCCCTGCCCCTATCTGTATCCCCTTTTTGTGCCCTCCTAGTTCTGTGCTCCGCTTCCCTCCTGCTTTTATATTTGTATCATGTTCCCTTGCCATTTTGAACTCTGTATACATTTTATTTTTCGATTAGTATAGAATTTGTAAATTTATCTATATAAGTACTGTGTTTGAAACATTAGGGCTAGATAATTGCTGATGGATTAGCAATTATTTAACCCTCATGTGGAGTGAAAATTAATTGTTGGGGATTGAGAATTGATTATAGATTTAGGTCTTAAAAAAAATAAAAGAAACGATTTTAAAATTTGATTTAAATTTTAGCGACGGATTTTAGCTACGAAAATACTTTTAGAGACGAAAAAGTATTATCGATGGACTTTTAGCGACGGAATATTCGTCGCTAAAGGCCTTTATTTTGCCGACTAAATTTTAGCGACAGATAAAAGTTCGCCAGTAATACTTTTGGCAACATACGTTCCTGTCGCTTGGTATTTTACATAATAAATTATTTTTGAAAAAATAATAATAAAATACATAAAATATATTTAATGTCGAAAATTCCGTCGCTAATTGAATTCGCCGTTGCTAAAAGTTAAATTTTAGGCGACGGATTTTCAAATTCCATCCAAAACATTTAATGACAAGATTATAGGTGAAGGACTTTTAGCTATGGACTACTTGTCGCGAAAAGTCTTTAGCGATGAATTAAAAGCACAGTTTCTTATAATAGTGGGTATATGGGTGGACTGTCGTGATGGCAATCGGTGCATGTTGTATATGTGTTTTTCTTTTGGTGTATATGCGTGCATGGTGTGGCTTACTGTGTGCATGAGTGTGTATTTTCTGTACATGTGTGTGTGTGTGTGTGTGTGTGTGTGTGTGTGATGTGTGCATGGGTGAGTTTGGGTGAGTGTGTAGTGTGTGTGTGTGTGTGGGGGGGGGGGGTGTTGTGTGCGTGATTGTGTGTATATGTGTGGGTGTGTATGGTGAGTGTAATGCATGTGTATAGGTGCTTGTGTCATAACTATAACGTATGGTAAATTGGGTGTTTAATGGGAGTGTCTTACAGAGAATGAGAAGAAGAAGATGAAGTGGGTCTTTGTCGGTTTTTGCACCGGTGGTACCCTGTGCTTGCACAGGTGTACCATGGGTTCACACTATGTTCAACGCGTGTGTTAGATGGCACATGGTGATTGTTAGCGTGTTTAATTTGCAGTAGGATACCTTAAGCCAAGTTAGAATTTCTGACAAAATTTTATAATTTTCTGAAATCGTTTGTATTTTTAATATTTATTAAGTTCATATTTGTAAAATTCATTTGGAGACTTTGAAATTCGTGATAAATTCTGAAAACATTATAGTAATGTTTTTAAAGTATAAAGAAGTTCGACTTGAATTTTGATAACTTTTAGAGTTGATTTCATATCATTATTGTATCGCATTGGATTTAGAAAATGAATAATTTAAAAATAGTTTTAGTGCCTTTTAAATTTTGATTTCAATTTTTATAATTTTTATATATAATTTAAAGCTGTTATTAAATTGTGGGACTTTATTTTCAGCAAAAAACAATTATGGCTATTTATGAATTTTTATTGCATTTAAAGAAATTATTTTTAATTCAAAAATACATGAACTTTATAAGCTGTTTTAAGCCATAAAAATATTTTATAAAAATATTTTATGGAAATTAATATCAATTTTGGGGTTGTTATCAAGCCTTGAGGATTGTATCGGGTTCTCTGACTAGGTTGGCCGTATGTGGGACCCACTTTGGGTTGCCCCATTTCGAGATTAGACGTGAGTATTGTTTGGGTAGTTTTTATTAGGATTATAGTAAGTAGCATGGATTGTGTTCTGATAAATAATTTGCTTGATCTAGGTTAATTCAAAGGATTGTTAATCGCGGTTGTTCAGTTTCGAATAACTTGGATCGAAGTAAGAAGTACTATCTGTAGGGGCGGAGCTATGCTTGTACACTGCGACTAGCCCTACGCGAATAGCCCCAACTACTCTCTCAGACTCTCATGCACTCCCAGACACGAGAGGGGCTCTTCGAGGCAACTTTCTCTGGAGAGCTTAGCGCAGATTTGGAATGGCAGTCGACTAGCCAAGTGGGGGCACCGACTACCGATGCGGTTTTCTTCAGATCTGGTATATCTGTCCATTGCTCGAGATTTTGACAGTGGAAATTATCTCCAGCACCATACACTCTCCATCAGATTAATATTAGAGAATGCCAATATGTTCAATTTTATATAGATTCTTTGTTATGTGCCCAAAATTGAAAAGTCGTGTCTGAAAGGTCATGATTTTAAGGTAAAACTTTATATTTGGAACTTTTTGTAAAGTATACATTGTCCTATAACATTGTTGCTTTAATTTTTTGTTTAATAAGTTCTTAGCTTCAGGTAATGTTCCAAAAAACATTCCGACCAAACTTCAGGCGTCGACGACCGGTGACGCATGACCGTTCAATTAATCAACTGCCTTCTTCGTTTTAAAATTTAGGTACGCATTTTCAGATTGATCATTGATCTTTTTTTTTCGAATTGCTTTTCCAATTTGATTTTCATATATTGATGGATTTGATTCCTGAGTACATTTTTATTGAGACGCTATATTTATAATTTAATAGACTAGAAATTCAGAAGGGAGGGGGGGGGGGGGGGGAATAATGTACATTTATCAGTGTGTAAGAAGAACCCTTCGAATAATTATAGACCAATATTACTCAGAAATTTCAGAGAAGGATGAGAAATGCCAAAGCGCACTTGGAATTGCCTGTTAAGTGTTTCTGCCAGACGGATACAACTCCTTTTTAACACTGAACATTCTTCTTAGTGGATTCAAGCAGAAGAACTGACAATCCTCATATAAACCATATAGCAACATATGTTATGACTTATGAGTATCAGTAAACTTTTGCACCCATCTATACAACACTTTCTACCCTAATTGCAGGGCTGGTATGACAGAGATCTTATTTAAGTGCAAATTGAAGGGGGGGGGGGGGGGGAAACTAATACACTGAAAAGTGCACTCATTTTTGTGTATTATCGAAAAGTGCTCTCATTTTTTGTGTATTATTTTACTTATAAAAAAAATTTAGTGACTTCGATATACATTTTTTGCACCCCCTGGAGTGAAAACTTGGTTCTGCCACTGTCTATCTAAAACCTCATTTCATCGTAATGACCTGGTATGTTTTATTCAGATGTGTTGTCGAATTTCATTGAACTCCGATATTTTATTTTATTGTCATAAAATATTTTGAATTGCCCATGAAACCCCATCTTGAACCTTAAAGCGATCGTTTGAAACTCTCGTTAATTCTCATATGTCTTGTTGATTCGAGCATTATACAACATGTTGAATTATGCGTATTTCTTACGAATATTGACATGAGAAAGTAATTCTGAGGCATTATAAGGATGGTATGTTCTGTGGGTGTTATAAGTTGCTCTGTTATGTCTGGGTTACAACTAGTACCTACGTGGACTAGTTTTATACATATGCTTATGTACTCTAGATCTGTATCTGAGCACTGCTGGGGTGTCTTTACTAATCTCTACTACTCATGTTCAATGTTATCTCTTTATGTTTTATTCTATCTGAAATGGTTTGAAATTCCTATTGACTTGAGGGATTGAGTTGATACTCTTCCCTATATCTATATCGGAGGTGCTTGATTTTGATTAAAATCCTATTTAAAATTGTCATTTGACTACAAACGAAAAATCGTTCTAATTGCACTGTTTTAAACTCTTGATCGACCTTACTGGGCTCTCAAAAGCTCACTCTAGTTTGATTCTTTTCTACAGGTAATGATCACTAGTAGATTTCTTCGGGATGGTTTTGAGCCTGGGTGAGGAGCGGGAATTATATATGATTATTTTATTTAGTAGAAATCATGAATGGGTGAACACTGTTTAGCTCGTACTATAGTGAGCTTAAGACTTTTCATTTATGACCATTTATTTTTTAAACATTTGAAATATTGCACCGATTAGACGCTATGATACATATTTGAAGTTCTTTGTTGTATGGTGGATTTTATCTCACTCAGTGATTGATCAAACGAGTGAGTGTTTTAACGCTCCAAAATTTTGGGGAGTTAATGCTCTGGATATTTAGGTTGTAACAGTTGGTATCAGAGCTTAGGTATCATGATTCTTTAGACTCGTACGTAGCTTATGAGAGTGGGGTAAAATGATGGTAGAGTTAGGAAGTCTGTACCTTAACTTTTTTAATTGTATTGCTCTTCTGAAATGCGGAATGTCCTGATAACTGTTATTGATACCAGTATGGCCTAAAATCGTGGAGCTAGCATCAGAGGTCTTGATACAGGCCAGGAGGTCCCAGTTAGGGATGTACAAATATAGAATAGGATCGTCAGCATAATCCAGAGCCCACGTCTGTAGTTTTTAATACGATGAACCAGATTCTAACCTTGATGACTCAGAATTTGGCCAATCAGCAGCATGGAGTACGACATCTGATTCTGCCATGAGCACAACCTTAAGAGGGGAACACCCTGAGCGAGTTTAATAAGCAGAATATGACAAACTTCAGCAGATCATTAGACCTTAAGTGATTGATCCAGCAACGCAGAGGGTTGGATTGCAGTGTTGAAGAAGACCTTTTGGGCCATTAAATGCACGAAAAAGCAGAAGGTCAAGTTTGTTGTGTACAAGCTGAGGAGAGAGGACGAACAATGGTAGAAGATGGTAGAGGCTAGCAAGACTCCTCAGGAGCGGGCTGAGATGACTTGGGAGCAATTCAAGGAACTATTCAATCACCGGTACTTCTCTATGAGTTACCGTGAGCAGATGCTAAGGAAGTTTGCCAATGTGACTGAGGTGAATCGAGAGACAGTAGATGAGTATGAGATGACATTCTCGCGACTGGCGAGATTTGTAGACAAGATGCTACGAACGGAAGCCAGTACCAAAAATTTGAGTGGGGAATCAAGCCTGGTTTGAGAGACGGGGTGATCTCTACTTGGTTATTGAGCTATGTGGAGTGTGTAGATCTGGCACGTGCTTTAGAACAGTCCAGGTTTGACAACAATAAGAGTTTTGAGCAACGACAAGGTCGCCAGAATAGGGATAAAAAGGAGAGTATAACTTCAGAGGCTGACACTGCAACATGGTGCTTAGATTCAGGGGATGTGGCAGAGTCAGGGATTCAGCTCTACTTCGACTTAGGGATTTAGACCTGGTAGATTTTTAGGGTTTGACCAGGGTAGAGTACGATGCTCATAGGAGCGTAAAGCACATAAGTTAGACCAACTCAGAGTACTGGATTCGGACCATCGTAGAGCTTCAGACTTCGACCTACACAGAGTGTCGGTCAAGGTGCTGGGTCAGCTTTTCAGGCCATTCCTTGTGCCAAGTACTAGAGAGTCCATCATGGTAGGCCATGCTACAAGGTTATTGGGGAATGTTTCAAGTGTGGCAGTGTGAAGCATCAGGTTCAAAACTGTTCGTCCACTAGAGAGAATCAGTTAACTTTCCACCTCGCACCTATAGCTAGCGCATGAATGAGTAGTGTTCCTCGTCAAGGAGGAGAATAAAGTGAGCAGGGCCAAATGTAGCAATCTCAACAGGGTCAGAGGCCCAGAACATCAGCCCATCTCTTTTCTATGTCTGCTTAGGATGCTGTGGCATCCAATGACGTGGTGTCAGGCAAACTTCCAGTTAACTCATCAGATGCTCATATATTGTTTGATTATGGAGCATCATATTCCTTTATATCCTCTTCTTTTGCACAACGATTGAAGGTGAAAACCCATCCTCTAGAGACTGACCTTATAATTGTCGCTCTGATGGGAGAGTCTTTGACAGTTTTAAATGTTCTTTGTGAATGTATTGGTTCATCTTGGGAATAGAGATCTTCCTATGGATCTCATCCCATTAGCTATTTAGGACTTTGATATCATATCGGGCATGGATTGGTTATCTATCAATCACGCGTTTGTGGATAGTCATGGGAAATTAGTTCATTTTGATATCCCAGGTCAGTCTGAGTTTGTTTATCGCAGGTCTAAACCAAGTGGGCTGGTTAGTATTCCTTCGTATTCTCTACTTCTACATAACGATTGATGGTGAAAACCTGTCCTTTAGAAACTGGCCTTATGACAGGCACTCCGATGGGAGAGTCTTTGATAGTTTTGACTATTCTTTGTGACTGTACTAGTTTGTCTTGGGGATTGGTTATTTTTTCGATTATCAAAGAAGAACGGTTACTACACCGGGGTTGTCAGTGATATACTGCACATGTCATTGATACGAGTCAGAATGGTCCTGATTTGTTATCTATCCCTTTGGTAGAGCGGAATCTAGATGTTTTTCCTGAGATGTTGCCAAGAGAGTCTATTGACCGCGAGATAGAGTCCATGATCAATCTCGTCTCTGGTGCGGAGCCTATATCCAAAGCTCTGTATCATATGGCTCCATTTGAGAAGAAAGAGCTGAAGGGGCAGTGGCAGGAGTTGCTTGATCGAGGGTTCATACGTCTCAGTGTATCCCGATGGTGTGTCCCAATCCTCTTTGTGAAGAAGAAGAACTGTGTAATGAGACTCTGAATCGATTACAGAGAGCTGAACAAGATCACGATCCGTAATAAGTACATATTGCCCTTCATCGATGATTTGTTTGACCAGCTTTAGGGTGCTTGTTATGTTCTGAAGACAACATTTCAAACATGGTATGAACATTATGAATTTCTTGTCGTGCATTTTGGTTTGACGAATGCCTCAGTAGTGTTCATGGATCTGATGAACAGGGTATTCAGGGACTATTTGGATCAGTTTGTCATCATGTTCATTTATGATATCCTGGTATATTCAAAGATTGAGGAAGAACATAGAGAATATTTGATACTAGTGTTGCAGCGGCTGAGAGACCACAAGTTATATGTGAAGCTCTCAAAGTTTGGGTTTTGGCTTCAACATGTTGGGTTCTTTGGACACATGGTGTCTAAGGATCGTATTTTTGTAGACCAGAGGAAGATTAAGACAGTGACCCAGTTGCAGAGACCTAGCTCAGTGAAAGAAGTTTACAGTTTTCTAGCCATAGCAGGTTACTACCAACGATTTAGGAGGGCTTCTCCAAGATTGCCAGATCATTGACTCTGTTAATGCGTAAAAATGTGTGGTTTGCTTGGATTGCTGATTGTGAGTCCAGCTTTTAGGAACTGAAACAGAGACTAATGACAGCACCATTGTTGACATTGTTGTCAGGCTCACGAGGGTTTATAATCTACATGATGCCTCTAGAAGAGGACTCAGTTGTGTTCTGATGCAGCATGGAAATGCCATTGCCTACGTATCTAGGCAGTTGAAGACTCATGAGCAGAATTATCTAAGCCACGATCTGGAGTTGACAACAGTCATCTTTGCTTTAAAACTATGGAGGCATTGGCTGCATGTAGAGACTTGTGAGATTTACACTGACCACAAGAGCCTCAAGAATATCTTTACTCAAAGGGAGCTTAATATTAGGTAGTGCAGACGGTTAGCGCAGATGGTCCGATGCTTTTAGCAGAAAGAATACCTGAACCTGGCAGCATTAATTTCAAGATAACCTCAGTTGTTAAAGGAAATACGGCAATTGTACCTTGAGATCAGTTGTCTGGGATATAGTGTAGTTTTAACAGCTATGCATGCTCAACACATATTGATTAGTAGGATTAAGATGGCACAGGGAGCGACCCTAAGTTCGCCAAGATCATTGGAGGTAGTGGAAGCGAGAAACAGACTGAGTTTGAGGTCGATTCTAAGGGAGTGTTACAGTTTGGTGGTCGGTTGTGTGTCCCTAATAATGAGGAGCTGAGGCTATTGTTGTTATCTGAGGCGTATAGTTCTCATTTTTCTGTGCACCCAGGACGTGCCAAGATGTATTACGATCTTCGAGAACGTTTCTGGTGGTCAGGAATGAATAGGGACATAGCGGAGTTTGTATCTCGATGTTTGGGTGTTAGCAGATAAAAGCTTAACACCAGAAACCAGAAAAGACTATACAGTTACTGCAGATTCCCAAGGGGAAGTGGAAGCATGTTACTATAGATTTTGTGGTTAGTTTGACCAAGACGATTTAGGGATTTGATATGATTTGGGTAGTGGTGGATCGACTTACTAAATTGGCACACTTCTTACCTATTTGAGAAAATTTCACAATGCAACAGTTGGCCCAATTATATATGAATAAGAATGTGAGACTTCATGGAGTACATGTTTCGATTGTATCCGATAGAGATTTACATTTGAATTCAAGGTTTTGGGAGAGTTTCCAGAATGCTATGGGGACAGACTTGAGTTTTAGTATAGCTTTTCATCCCTAAACCGATAGTCACTTAGAGAGGACTATTCAGACCTTTGAGGGCACGTTGAGAGCTTGTGTGATGAATTTTCAGGGTAGCCAGGATACCCATTTGCCATTGACTGAGTTTGCGTACAACAAAAGTCATCAAGTTAGTACGTAGATGGCGCATTTCGAGGCTTTGTATGGCTGGAGGTGCAGGACTCTATTATGTTGGGATGAGGTTGGTGAGCGTCCAGACATTACGCCACAGTGAGTTCAAGTGACCTGTAAGAAGGTTTACCTAATTCGGTCACGCATGAGAGCATCACTAGACAAACAACGTATGTATGCCTCTAAGCGCACGCGGGACTTGGAGTTTACTGTTGGTGATCGAGTTTTTCTGAGGATTTCTCCTTGGAAGGGAGTGAATTGCTTCAGGAAGAAATGCAAGCTCAGCCCTAGATATGTAGGTCCATATGAGATTCCTGAGAGGATTAAACCAGTAGCTTATCATTTGGCATTGTTTTTGGATTTGGGTCATGTCCACAACATTTTCCATGTGTTAGTTTTAAGGAAGTATGTTCATGATCCGACTCATGTGTTACTGCACCGTCCTAATGATATTTAGACAGACTTGAGTTATGAGGAGGTGACAGTGAAAATATTAGACAAGCGTGATCAAGTTCTTTGGACTAAAGTGATACAATTGTAAAAGGTTTGTGGAGGAATCACGCCTACAAGAGGCTACTTGGGAACCATGCTCAACGCCTATCCTCATCTGTTCAATATAGCGGGCATGTGAAATGTCGAGTATAAAACTTTTATAAGGTGGGGAGAATGCAACACCCCATTAAATTTTTGTAGTACGTTAATTTATCCTAAATAATTATTTTGGCTTTTTTCATAACATTAGAAAGTTTTGGGTATAAACTTTGAAAAATACTTAAAGTTGAAGGGGGTTATGGTAATTTTCCTTTTAGGGTTTATAATATATATGTGTGTGTGTGTGTGTGTGTGCGTGTGCGTATGTGTGTGTGTGTTAGGGTAGCAGCCATCCCTAAATATTTTCTCATCTTTTTCTTTTGATATATGGTAGAGAGAGAGAGCGTGAAGAAAAATTCCGGCAATCAAATGACCCTTTTCTCTCAGATTTATTCCATGGTTTATGGGGTAATAGGGGTGTAATTCAAGCAGGTCACAGCCATGATGGCCGTGACTGTGTGCTCATGAACGTGTGTGTTTAGAGGCATGGGGAGAAAGCCTTGAGAAAGGACTCTGCCATGGGTTAACTGAAATTGTGTGTTTGTTTGCATGAATGTGTGTGTGTGTGTGTGAAGGAGGACTGCCATAAAGGCAGTCTACGTGAGTCTGCATTTATGTTTGTGTGTGTGTATGGGGGGGGGGAGGGGGAAGGCTGCCGAGGTAACTTGTGTGTGTGTGTGCGTGCGTGCATATGTGTGTGTGTGTGTGTGTGTGTGTGTGTGTGTGTGTTTGTTTGTGTATGTCTATGTGCGTAAACAAGTGTGTGTGGGAAGACTGTCATGAACGCAATGTGTGTGTGCGTGCGTGTATGCGCGCGCGTGTGCATGTGTGTGTGTAAACGAGTATGTGGGTATACGGGTGGACTGTCTGATGGTAATTGGTGCATATGTATATGTGATTTTTTTATGTGTATATGTGTGTTTGATGTGTGTTATTGTGTGCATAAGTGTGTGTGTGTGTGTATATATGTGTTCGCGTGAGGCTGCCGAGGGGCAGCGTGTGTGAGTGTCTGTGCTGTGTACGTGGGTGAGTTTTTTTGATTGTGTGTGTGTGTGTGGGTCATGTGTGCGTGAGTGTGTGTATTGTGTGTAATGCATGTATATAGGTGTTTGTGTCATAATTGCAACGTGTGGTGAATTGGGTGTTTGACAGGAGTTTGTTATAGAGAATGGGAAGAATACCATGAACTACGTCTTTGTCTAGTTGGTGGTACATGTGCTTGCATAGGTGTACCGCGGGTTTGCGCTGGTTCAGCGCGTGGGTTAAATGGCACACAGTAATTGTTGGGATGTTAAATTTTGTAGTAGGATACATTCGGCTATGTTAGAAATTCTGGCAAAATTTTATAATTTTCTGAAATCATTTGTATTTTTATTATTTTCTGTAAGTTCGGATTTATAAAATTCAATTGGAGTTTTTAAAATTTGTGAAAAATTATGGAAAAGTTATGATAATTTTCTTATAGTATAAAGAAGTCCTCAGTTTAAGATTGATAATTTTTAGAGTTGATTTCGTATCATTACCATATCACATTATATTTAGCAAAATGAATAATTTAAAAGCAGTTTTAATGTCTTTTAAATTCTGATTTCAATTTCTAAAATTTTTATATATTTTTTAAAGCAGTTAAAAAAAATTATGAGACTTTATTTTTAGCTAGAAACAATTATGACTAATTATGGAATTTTATTGAATTTAAAGAAATTATTTTTAATTCAAAATAGTTGAAAATTTTTAAAAATTTATATTTTCATTTTAAGTCATAAAAATGTTTTGGAGAATTAATATCAATTTTCAGTTGTTACTAAGCCTTGAGGAGTGTGTCAGATTTTCTGGCTATGTTGGCAGTGTGTGGGACCCATTTTAGGTTGCGTCATTTCGGGATTAGAAGTGAGTACTGTTTGGGTACTTTATATTAGGATTATAGTATAGTCGCGTGGATTGTGTTCTGATAAATAATTTGTCTGGTCTATGTTAATTCTAAGGATTGTTGATCGAGATTATTTAGTTTCGCATTGCTTGGATTGAGATAAGGAATTCTATCCGAAACCTTCTTTCATCAGATTGACATCATATGTTTTGTTCTGATTTGTTATCGAATTTTATCGAACTCCAATATTTTTTTTATTGTCATAAAAATGTTTTGAATTTCTCATGAGACCTCATCTTGAACCTTAAAGCGATCGTTTGAAATTATCATTCATGCTCATAGGTCTTGTTTATTCAAGAATTATAAAACATGTTGAATCATTCGTATTTCTTCTCAATATTTACATGAGATAATTCTGATGCGTTATAAGGATGGTCTATATTGTGGGCGTTATAAGGATGGTATGTTCTATTTGGGTTGCAACTATTACCTAAGTAGACTAATTTTATACATATGCATATGTAGTCTGTATCTGTATCTGTGGCTTTCCTAATCTGTACTACTCATGTTCAATGTTATTTGTTTCTATTTTATTGTATTTGAAATATTTTGAAATGTCAATTGATTTGAGGGATTGAGTTTATACTATTCCCTATAACTGTATCGAGATGCTTGATTTTAATATAAAACCCTTTTTAAAATTGTCTTTTCACTGCATGTGAAAAATCGTTGGAATCATATTGTTTTAAACTCTTGATCGACCTTACTATGCTCTCAAAAGCTCACTATTGTTTGATTCCCTTCTGCATGTAATGATCATCAGTAGATTGTTTGGGGATAGGTTTAGAGCTTGAGTGAGGAGCTGGATTTATATATGGTTAATTTATTTAGTAGGACCTCTGCGTGGGTGAACACTGTTTAGCTCGTACTATAGTAAGCTTAAGACTTTTCGTTTAACCATTTTTTTAAAAGTTTGAAATATTGCACGGATTAGATGCTCTGATACACAGTCGAAGTTGTTTGTTAAAATTGAGGATTTTATCTCACTAAATGATTGATCGAGCAAATGAGTGTTTTAACGTTCCGAAAGTTCAGGGTGTTAATGCTCCAAATTTTTGGGTCGTTAGGCCCTCGAAGAGGACAGCCCTAGGCCTTTCCCCTAAGGGTGTCGGCCCGCGGCCTTTCTACTAAAAGGGTCTGCCTGTGCCATCCCTAAAATGGACCTCTATGTTCCATGGCTTTGTCGATGTGATCGAGCACTGTGCGGCCCCTCTTCGCGACCGAGCATCGTGATGCCCTACTGCACCATGTCATGTTCCCCTGGCATGATGCCCGTTGTGGCGACGCTTGACCGGCCTGAGCGCCTTCTCTGTGTTATGTGCCTTCTAGCGAGACGCTTAAGTGAGCTCGAGCATCTTCTCTTTCTTTATGGGACCCCAACACTCTTGCCTTAGTCATGCTTATAAGCTATAGTAGTTTCATGTGTCCCATACTACACTTAGTGACTGTGCCCCGCGTCATTTCCATTAAGCGTGCCCCCAACATAAAATAGATCCCAACACACCAATGTGCCGTATCATTTATATAGTCTCATCTTTGAGTGAGACGCCCAACCGCGTCCATGCTCCGGCTCCTTCGATACTTGTCCCGACGCTCTTTCCATCAGAGGCACCCATGCCCTTTCACCATGTCATGTGCTTTTGCACAATACTTAGTAACGGCGCCTTCACACTATCTTTATTGAGGGTGCCCGACAAATCCTGCACCCATGCGTCACACCATTTATGCAATGTGACCCCTGACGCGTTGTCACAATGTAACACCTCGGTGTTGGTCCATCCCTTTACTACACCATGCGCTCCTTAGGTTAGTCATGAAGCAAGATTCGACCCACTCTCCGGAGTGTTCAAAATCCCTCAGGGTAAGAGACTCCTCCGAATAATACCTCAAAAAGCTCCAAGTGCTTCGGCATGAGGACTTCCTTCTCGCCAGGTAAGCACTCCTCCAGCTCACTACCTCAATCCGATGGGTAGACAAACTCCTCTGGGGCACTCCAAGTGCTTCATAACAACTACTCATTGCAGGGGTAGGTGACTCCTTTAGAACACTATCTTCGTCAGGAAGCTCCAAGTGCTCTGTACGAGGACCTTTCTCCTGCAAGGTAAGCGACTCTTCCTAGGCACTACCTCGGTTCGTCCAGTACGTGACTTCTCGGAGACACTACCATCTCGCCCTCCGAGTGCTCCAGCACGAGGAATTATCGTGGGATAAGCGACTCCTCTAGGACACTATCTCCATAGGGAGTTTTGAGTGCTCCAACTTGAAGACTTCTCTTTCGCCAAGTAGACGACTCCTTCGAGACATTAACTCGGCCTGTCGGGTAGGTAACTCCCCTCTCTCCAGGTAGGCGAATCATTCGAGATACAACCTCAGTCCATTAGGCAGGAAACTCTTCCAGAACACTGCCT
Organism: Escallonia rubra; assembly: GCA_033065855.1. Taxonomy (NCBI): domain Eukaryota; kingdom Viridiplantae; phylum Streptophyta; class Magnoliopsida; order Escalloniales; family Escalloniaceae; genus Escallonia; species Escallonia rubra. The sequence continues at coordinate 235,785 of JAVXUO010001751.1, read as the reverse complement.
TAACGTCTTGGTCCATGAGGTAGGCAACTCGTTATGGACACTACCTCGTTCCATTGGATAGACAACTCCTCCGCGAAACTATCTTCACGTGCTTCGGTGCAAGGACTTCCCAATAGGATAAGCGACTTCTCCAGAATAGTATCTCTGTTAGAGTGTCTATGTGACTAGTCTACATTCTCCAACACTGGTGGCTCTTGATCGGTACCCATAGGGACCATGATCCTTGAGTCATTCAGAGATGGGAACATGTTTGTAGAGAGAATTGCCCTTAGTACGCTAGGCAGTTAGGCATCGGGCCTTTCCCACCGCTGTCAGGTCCTCTACATCTCTCGATGCCCTATTGGATTGAGCAAGGGCGCTAGAATTGTGGCTACATCCAAGGGTTCTCTGGCCACAATCGACACTGTGAAAGCCAGTCTTTATAGATAGATAGATCAAGGTTGTATGGTACACGCCGGTTTGAGAGCTTGTGAAGCACTGACATCTGCGACCCCTTATTGAGGTGTCATTCCCAGGGAGTACCACTTGTTGCTTGATGATATCATCATCTCAACCTCGATAAAACTAGGGACTTAAGAATCTATTTTGAAAGAGAGAAGAACATAACTCATTTGACATTTCATCTTCTCACACTAGAATTATAGAGCTAGAGAATTCTAGAGAGAAAAAAATAGGCCCCTAACTTCCGAACTTGACACTGTACCTAAAATTGGACTAGTGAATGTCTTCATGTATTTAGCCAGTGCCTTCACCCTCCCAGCACTTCCACTTCTCAGGCTCTATTTGGAAGGCTTGGTATCAACCATGTTCAGTCCTTGCTTTGTCACACATCAATACACTTGACCTCTGACTTGGACTGGATTTGTTCTGGCACCTCCGCTTATATTGTGAACCCACTTCGTTGACATTAATCCATTAGTTTGGTTTATAATCATAATTGTATATTGATATACACCTTTCCCTTAGCATGAAGTGTGTCAGGTAGGGACACGAGGGCTCTCACTACTCCTATTCGGATCAGACTTCTGATCCGATCTTGCTACTTTCCTATTAATCTGATAAGTGTTCTCCCTTATCCATGCCTCCTTCCTTAGGACAATCATCAGCTAGCAGTCTCCTAATAGGAGAAGCTAGTTGATTCCTAATGGAAGAACATGTTTCTCCCTCTATATTTAGACAAGTCAGACTTGAGCTCAAGGTATCACTACAAGAAAACAGGCTTTTAGCGACGGGAATTCCGTCGCTAAGTGCCCAAATTCCGTCGCTAAATGTATTAGCGACGGATTCACTGTCACTAAAACTCCCTCGTATAAAAGCCCGGCACTAATAGTTTAGCGACGGAATTTTTACATCCGTCGCTAAATATTTGCTTTTTACCGACGGATTTATTTTTCATTAGCGACGGATATTCCGTCGCTAATTATATTTTTAGAATTTTAATTTATTTTCTTTTTTGTCCAATTAGCGACGGATTAAATATTTAGCGACGGAATATTCCGTCGCTAAAAAACTTATTTAGCGACGGAATATTCCGTCGCTAAATATTTAATTGAAAGGAATACTTTAGCGACGGAATAAATCCGTCGCCAAAAGTCAAAATTTTTTTTGAATTTTTCAATTACCTAAACCTGTACAGAAATACAATTCTCAACAACGCGCAATAAGCGAAATACAGAAAGAAATATATATAATCAATTCTAAAAAATAGTTATTATAAAAGAAACGCATACATGTACAAGCTGGGAACCGGAGATAGCCGGTTAGGAGAGGGGAAAAGAGTACAACCCGGGCGCGGGGGGGGGGCGCGGGGAAGCTAGGAACGGGCACGGGAAGGGGCTCATCAGGGGTTCCCGAGTCCCGGATCTGGATCCTGCTGAACCGGGGCCGAGGCGGCTGGTCCAGCAGTGCCCTGCTCCCTCATCATCCGGCACACCACTGTAGCAATGCGCTGGATCTCCTCGTCGTCCAACTGAGGCCGAGGAGCCGGTGTCTGTGGAGGGGCAGCAGGGGGTGAGGACGCTCCTATCACGGCACGAGGAGTCGTGCTAGGCAGGCCGCGTATGCGGCCTTTCGGCCGATTCACGACCTCCGGCGTATCCAGCCATCGCTTCAACCCCCAGTACTCGCAGCCGTACTAGTGGACGCTGATGGCTGTCCGGACTGCTGCTCGGACCCCCTTAGCTGTTCATACGAGGCCTGCAAAAATAGTGGTTTAACGATATGTTAGGGCATTAATTAACGAAACAGACATTGAGGATAGAAAGAAAAAACATTAACTTAAATAAATTGACTCACATCGATCCGCCGGGCAATATCTGAAATATAGTCGCCCGCCTGGTGCGTCTCGTCCTTGTCCTTCTTCCGCACGTGCGTCTGAGTATAGGTCAGAGCTATGACCTCATCCTCCTCTAGATCCGGGTGCTCGACCGCGTTCATGTGTCGGACGATGTCGTGTGGCACCGACCCCCCCGTGTGCGTCGGATCTCTGTTCTGTCTGTTCTCAGCCCCGCTCTTACTCTTGGCGTCCCAACCTGGATCCGCAGCCCACCGATCTATCATCTCCCCCCATACACGGTGAGATATCCAATGTGGGGGATATTTCGTCATGTCCGTCATCGGGGCACCCGCGGGCAGCGCCTTCTTCGCCCGGTCCCGTGCATCGTGGAGCCATCGGCGGTAATTCTTGCCGATGTAGGCAAAGAAAGCCTGCTGCCCCAGTCCCTGCTGCTCAGGCGTATCAAACGTGAACCCCTCCTGTAATGCATTCAATAACACAAATTAACAACATAAAACAAACTGTAATTTAACATTTACTAACGCTGAAAAAAATACTTCACCGTACCAGCCACTCCTCCCATAGGGCCTCCCTCGCAGCGGCATCCCAGTCCTTCCAGTACAGGCGTGGCTCGAAGAATCGGCCCTTCACAAGAACGCCGATCTTCGTCCTCGCCATATTCTCCAGGATCCTGCCAAAGAAGTAATTAAATTAATTAATACAGTTCAAATATAAATTAACACCCAAAATTTTTAAACATAAGGCATGAGGTGATATTTTTAGTACTTACAGGCCCTCCTGCGTGAGCGTAACTCTCTGTTTACGCTGGGGGTCGATGCGTACCCCGCGTGTCGGACCACGGCCTCGTCGAGATCCTACAAAACACAGACATTAATACAGTTCAAATATAAGGCTAGCGAAAATGTACGAAACACCGTTATCAACTATACCTGAGGTAGAACCCACGGAAGATGGAGACGGCTGGGGCGACGGCGATGGCTGGGGCTGGGGCGACGGTGACGGCGACGGCTGGGGCTGGGCCCCCGATGGCTGTCCGCGATCACTCTGTGCCTCGTCATCAGTAGGCAATGACGAGGTGGGACTAACCGGGGAGGAAGCAGCTCGGCGTCCAGCCCGGCCACGAATAGCCCGTATCCTATCCATATCTGACTTCATATAGATTATATACAAAGACATTAACACGTGAAAAACAATAATTTAGGCATAAATCATCATCGGCACTATATATATATATATATATATATATGAACGGATGTGCAAAAACACATCAATAAACACCAAGTTCTAAAATGTTACTACATTTTTCCCGTGATGTTACAACATTACAAGTCAATCATTTTCAGTTTGCGAATCATCTTCATCACTATCCTCGTCGCCCTCTTCTTCGTGGGACTCGTCGTCCTCTTCATCTTCTAATTCATCCTCTTCATCAGTAGACTCGGTCACATCATCTCCAACACTTTCAACATCTTCCGCGTCATCATCTACGACTTCTTCTCCCACAAGAAGTGTTGTTGGAAGAGGAAGATCGTCCTCCTCGTTGTTGACCTCAACAGGGAACAAGACACGTGGTTGGTCGGCTTGAAAGGAGTCTAGCTCACTGTCATATGTCACGGGCAATTTCTTGGACTTGATAGTTGTATACCAATGAGATTTGGGATTGGCGACGTCCTCCGCGTAAAAGACTTGTACAGCTTGACTAGCAAACACAAAGGGCTCGTCTGATGCAAGTCTTGACTTGACATTGACATCTACAATCCCTTGAGAGCTAACACGGATTCCTCTGCTGCATGTGACATCGAACCACGTACACTTGAACATTACCAGGCGGTTTTGGGAACCCAGATATGTTAGCTCAACAATCTCATCTAGCTCTCCGTAAAAATCCATGCAATTCTCGGCATAACAGTCGCCGTTGACCAAGACTCCACTGTTTTGGGTTTGTTTTGTTCGGTCATCATCTTTTACGTTAAACCTAAACCCGTTGATGATATAGCCTCCGTAACAGGATGTTTGTTTGTTAGGGCCTTCGGCTAGTAATTTCAAGCAGGAGGCCACTGGTCTATCCATTGACTGAACCTATTGTAGATGACGGTAAAAATTAAGGATAAATCAGTATACTAATTGGCCACAGAACTGTATATAACACATAATATAATTTCGTTAAATAATCTTACACGGATTTTGAACCACTGTACAAATTGTGATTTCCGGTGAGATTCAAGTCCAGCGGGATCAGTGATTAAAGATTCCGCATCGAACTCACTGCAAACCAATATGCATTTAACTCGCTTAACACACACTTTCAATTATGTACAGCAATGTAAGTGAATTAAGACTTTAACTTACTCAACGAATGCCGAAACTTCATCGCAATTTAGAAGGGCATATATTGTTGCAGCACTGTACTCTTCATCTGTTAGCCATCGAGTATACGTTCGGCCGAACGGACTACCTGACTGCTTGAATATTGACAATTGCCCTTCCAAATTTGTGCTTGCTCCGGGATCATTTCGGCCTAGTTGATTTAACCTTGTACCAACATCCGAACCGAAATATTGACTACAAAAGTTTACAAGTTCTTCCATTACGTAAGCCTCCGCAATTGAGCCCTCAACCCGAGCCTTATTACGGACTTTTTTCTTTAAATGGAACATGAACCTAGAAGTTTAGGGAATCGAGTTAGGTGGAATATCAATGATAACAGATGTCGCATTAAGTGTAAACGAACAACTGTAACAATTTAAGGATTACCTCTCGAAGGGATACATCCACCGATATTGCACGGGTCCACCCATCTTAGCTTCATATGCCAAGTGAACAGGCAGATGCTCCATTGAATCAAAGAACGAAGGTGGGAAGATTTTCTCCAGCTTGCAAATCGTCACCACAATGTTCTTCTCAAGCACTTCCATGTTACTCACCCGGATCGTAGAAGAGCATATATCTCGAAAGAAATGAGATAATTCAGTCAAAGTCTCGCAAACAACCCGTGGCAACAGTCCCCGGAAGGCAATAGGAATGAATCTCTCCATGAATACGTGGCAGTCGTGACTCTTCATCCCTTGGAACTTGCATTCCGATACATTGCAACAACGAGATATGTTGGACGCAAACCCATCCGGAAGCTTCAAATTCTTAACCCACTGACAGACCTTCTCCACTTGTTTCTTGTCTAGACAGTAAGGTGCTTTCGGAAGTATGGTCCTCCCACTGACTGTCCGAGGATGCAATTCACGGCGTACACCCAACTGTTGTAGATCCCTTCTCGCTTTAAGGTGATCTTTCGATTTGCCCTTGAAATTCATCACTGTGTTGAACACATTATCAAAAACGTTCTTCTCAATATGCATCACATCCATGTTGTTTCGGATAACGAGCGTCCTCCAGTAGGCTAACTCCCAGAAGATACAAAATTTTCTCCAGTTGTGCTCTTTCCCGAACCCTGCAATCTTCTGATCCGGCACACCCTTACCGTGTGGTATGTCAGTATCAAGTGCCTCCAGGTGTGAGAGTACTTCTTCACCAGATGGGTAGTCCAGCGTGACAACCTCACGCTCGATTGTCCCGTCAAATTTATCCTTCTGCCTACGAAACTGATGGCCCGGTGGCAAAAGCTTACGGTGACATCCGAACCACGAGGCCTTTCCGCCGTGCTTTAACGTATGACCGGGGTTCACGCCCATACAAGCAGGGCATGCTAGCTTCCCATGTGTGCTCCAGCCACACGTCATTCCCAATGCGGGGAAATCATGTATAGTCCACATCAAAGCAGCCCTCATCTGAAAATTTTGTTTAAGGGATGCATCATATGTTTCGACTCCATGATTCCATAATTGTTTTAACTCATCAATCAACGGCCTTAAATACACATCTATGTCCTTACCGGGACTCTTCGGCCCCGGAATAAGCAACGACAAGAACATATACGGCTTCTTCATGCACATGCCTGGTGGAAGGTTGTAAGGGACAATAATAACAGGCCAACAGGAGTAAGGCGTGGTAGACTGACCGAAAGGGTTGAACCCATCGGTTGCCAGACCAAGTCTAACATTCCGAACTTCCTGAGCAAAGACTGGATGCCTGCGGTCAAACTCCTTCCACGCCTCTCCATCAGCTGGGTGTGTCAGCACATCGGCATCGTTGCTGCGAGTCTCACGGTGAGCCCTCATATGTTCAGCCGTACTGGAGGAGTAGTACATTCTCTGAAGCCGTGGTGTGACCGGAAAATATCGCAATATCTTCCATGCAATGTTTTTCTTCTTCCCTTTGTCCGGTTTGTACCTCGAATGATCACACACTGGACATAATGACAAATCCTTATTCTCTTTCCAGAATAATACACAATCGTTATTGCACGCATCTATCCGGTCGTAGCTCAACCCAAGTTTCCTCATCATCTTCTTCGCGTCATAGTACGACGGCGGTAGCTTTTCACTTTCGGGCAGTATTTCTTTGATGAAGGTAACAAACTCGTTAAAACCTTTCTCACTCAGCCCGTGGTCTGATTTCAACTGTAATAACCTACTAACCGCAGACAGCCGTGTGTGTTTCGGAGCTCCATCCCACAGCGGCTCTTCCGCAGCTCTCAACAACTCATAAAACTGATGAGCCCCCTCGTTCGGCGGTTGTGGCCTGTCGTTACCCCAGTCAACATTAGCATGCCCAGCATCCATAATCATATCTCGGAAATCATATCGTGCCTCCTCCCTAACTTCAGTTTGACTAGCCAGGTTGGACGACAATACTATCGTTTCCCCGTGCTGCGTCCACCTTGTGTATCCACCCATAAAACCGTACCGACGAAGATGCCATTTTACTTCAATTCTTTTTCTCCAGTGCAACAACTCACATCTACCGCACGGGCACCTTATCTTATCAAGGTCAACATGTGCAGGATGCGCATAAGCGAAGTCGAGAAATTCGTCAACGCGACACTCAAAATCTTCAGCATTCTTCCTTTTCATCCAACTTCGATCGACTGACATGACGACTGAATTATCGTACTGTATACCACCTTCAATAATGACCAGTGATTAGGCATTGCCGATGTAAATATCAATGCATGAATGTTACAACATGTCTACATATTTCCCCTCCACTCTTGAACAGGTAGTGGTCCTATCCCATTCAGAAAAGCACATGTTTATAAAACAGTGAATAACTCATGCTTAGTCCGATGTCTGTGGAAAATTCGGCAGCACCTCCCCGCATTTCTCCAAGTACACCACATCGATTAGGTGTTCTAACATTCATCTAACCTTGCTCAGGAAGGTTTGACGGATGTTAGAACACCAGATCTGTATGCACCCGGAGAAACACACGAGAACGTGTACCAAATATCCACGACATAGAACATAAAGCATGAGTCAAAATACTGTTTTATAAACAATTAGCTTTTCCAAACTGTCCAAACTGGACATCCAAAGGCTCATTACAAGGCATTACTTTGTAATGAGTACCTTTGAACGGGAACTAAGGGTTTCTATGCATGCATGTGTTCAGAAATTGATAAGATATGCAAGAATCTTTCCGAAATATCAAAACTGCAGAATGATCGTTGCATATGTTATCAATTCCACATTAAATAGAACTCGTTGGCAACGAGTTGAACCATCTCGTTGCCAATGGACTTCTCAAAACAACAATTAATATAAAGAAGGCAGGGTTTGTAAACAACGAGTAATTGAACCATCTCTGGGCAACATGGAGTAATTATGGGATGTACAAGGGCTAATTAGGGCTAACTGGGTTATTAGGGAACAAGACACGATTATTAATTATAGCTGATTAGAGTTGATTAGGACTAATTAGGGTTATTTAGTCCTAATTAGGGTTTAATTGTGCCGAGTAGTGATGATTAGTCCTAATTAGGGCTAATTGGGCTTAATTGGGTTATGTTAGGGCTAATTAATGTTAATGAGGGATAGTTTCGGATGATTATAGCTGACTAGGGTTGATTAGGACTAATTAGGGTTATTTAGTCCTAATTAGGGTTTAATTGTGCCGAGTAGTGATGATTAGTCCTAATTAGGGCTAATTGGGCTTAATTGGGTTATGTTAGGGCTAATTAATGTTAATGAGGGATAGTTTCGGATGATTATAGCTGACTAGGGTTGATTAGGACTAATTAGAGTTATGTAGTCCTAATTAGGGTTTAATTGTGCCGAGTAGTGCTGATTAGTCCTAATTAGGGCTAATTAGGCTTAATTGGGTTATGTTAGGGCTAATTAATGTTAATGAGGGCTAGTTTCGGATAATTATAGCTAATTAGGGTTGATTATGACTAATTAGGGTTTAATTGTGCCGAGTAGTGATGATTAGTCCTAATTAGGGCTAATTAGGCTTAATTGGGTTATGTTAGAGCTAATTAATGTTAATGAGGGCTAGTTTCGAATAATTATAGCTAATTAGGGTTGATTAGGACTAATTAGGGTTATTTAGTCCTAATTAGGGTTTTGATGGTGCCGAGTAGTGTTGATTAGTCCTAACTAGCGCTAATTAGGCGTAATTGGGTTATGTTAGTGCAAATTATGACTAATTAGGCTAACTACAATCAATATGCGCATAATTGGGTTCATTTGGGCTAATTTGAGGTAATTACAGCTAATTTGAATTTCATCAGGTTCTTAGGGTTAATTAAAACTAATTAGGCTCGTTAGAGCTAATTAGGGTTAATTGATTTACTAAAATATTGTTAATCAGGACTAATTAGGGCTAATTATAGCCAGCGCTGGAGCCACGATTAGATTCCAGGGGGTGCATGCTAAAAATGTCGCATTAACCTAACTAACCTAAATTTAATGCACATTCAACAACCTCAATTCCATATAGGGTGTTGATATGGTGTTCGATAAGTGTCTGACACCTCCGGACACGTGTCCGACACATACCGACACGTGTCCGACACCTTTGGACACGTGTTTGACGCCTCCGAACACTTGTCCGACGCCCAACGACACGCACCTCCAGACACACTGGCACACAACGGCATACGTCCCTTCAACCACCTCAATTCCGACACCTCATATAGGGTGTCGATATGGTGTCCGATACGTGTCTGACACCTCCGGACACGTGTCTGACACATACCGACACGTGTCTGACACATACCGACACGTGTCCGACGCCTTTGGACACGTGTCCGACGCCTCCGGACACGTGTCCGACGCCCACCGACACGCACCTCTAGACACATCGGCATACGTTAATTTGTTTTCTAAATGTCGGACACCGTCGATCAGTGTCTGCGCTAACTAACAGGTATCTCAATCCAATTGGGTCCCATCCTCCGTCAACAATCTCAATTCTCAATTCTCAAATGCTCAATGCAATATAAATTCTCAAAAATCACATATTTAATCCAATTTGGTCCCATCCTCCGTCAATAACCTCAATAGCTCAAGTGCTGAATGCACAATTAACAATCAAAATCATTAATTAACAACCTAAAATCATCAATTCATAATCGCAATTACTTCAAATACACAGCTAATAACCTAAAATCATCGATCAATAATCACAATTCTAAAACGCACAATTAACAACCTAAAATTATCAAACAAATGATCAATGTTCAAATGGGAAAAAAATGTTCAAAATTCACATATCCGATGCGCTTGAATTATTTCAATTTAGGGTTCGATTGTATTAGGGCATTCAATTTAGGGTTCAATTAGTTTCATTTAGGGTTCGGTTCGATTAGGGCATTCAATTTAGGGTTCAATTACTTCAATTTAGGGTTCAATTACTTCAATCTATTGATTCAATTTAGGGTTCAGTTGATTTGAGGCATTAAATTTAGGATTCAATTAGTTCAATTTAAGGTTCGGTTCAATTAGGGGGTTCTATTGATAGATTCAATTTAGGGTTCAGTTGATTTGAGGCATTAAATTTAGGGTTCAATTAGTTCAATTTAGGGTTCGGTTGGATTAGGGCATTCAATTTGGGGTTCAATTAGGGTTCGGTTAGATTGGGGCAATCAATTTAGGGTTTAATTAGGGATTCAATTAGTTTAATTTAGGATTCGATTCAATTAGGGCATTCAATTTAGGGTTCAATTACTTCAATTTAGGGTTCAATTAGGGGGTTCTATTGATTCAATTTAGGGTTCGGTTGATTTGAGGCATTCAATTTAGAGTTCAATTAGTTCAATTTAGGGTTCGGTTGGATTAGGGCAATCAATTTAGGGTTTAATTAGGGGTTCAATTAGTTTAATTTAGGGTTCGATTCAATTATGGCATTCAATTTAGGGTTCAATTACTTCAATTTAGGGTTCGGTTGGATTGGGGTTTGGGGTTTGGGGTTTGGGGTTTGGGGTTTGGGGAAATAAACGAGAAAAAAGTTTTGACTTCCACTCGAGTTGTAAGAAAATAGTTACAACACCGTACAACGACAATTAACGGTCGTCATATGTTTTTAATTAGTAGTTTTTATTTAGTGATACTAAATAAAGTGCTGCTGAATATTGTCGATAAAAATATAAGCAGAAATGTCACATAATACATCTAGTGACTATTAGTTGTCGCTATATAAAAAATTGTAACTATAAGAACTAATTTTTTTCCAGCGAATGAGTACTCGCAATATTGTGTTTGGTCCAGTTGAGGCTTTTGGTTGATGGATAAATTACAGTAGAACGATATGAATGCCTTTAGACCCAGACTAACTAATTTTTATACTCCAAATTAGGAGTTTCTATAACGTCTTACACTTACTAACAGTGTGAATACAATCATACAAAATTACGTCTGTCATACTACAATTATATAATATTGTGTTTATATAAACAATTCTGATATATAAATTAGCCAAGGGTTGAGCCAGTAATGCTGGCGATGGTAGTTGTGTTGGATGGTGATAACATGGCAGCGATGAGGGCAACGGATGCCTTCAATGATGGCAACATCATAAAGGCATTGATATTATGTATTTGTGGTAATTTGTAAAATAAGATTATGTATTTTACAATTGAAAAATACATGTAAGAGCTAATAGTGGTTGTAGTGCAGTCTGAGTGTCTGGTTTGGTCAACCTATAAACTCTAGGTCCGTGGTTCGACATTAGTTCTCATTGACTTGATCAAATTATCTATCTGAGCGACGCAAAGCATTTTCTTGTGAAGTATGCTCTGTACCAGGTAATTTCAGGAATGTCAATTTGAGTAGCCTTGAATGATCTTCTTACTGTAGCTATCAGCCACTTTGCTTTCTCTAAGATTAATGTTGTTCTGCTCTTACTACGAACTTTAAGCATGCAACCTGCTCCCCACAACTTAAAGCATGCAAAAAGGTTTAACATTTTATCTGGATATACTCCATTCACATGTGATGTTTCAGTTCAACTGACTAAAGCCACATGCCTCAATATACCATGTTGACAAAGCAATTGAAAGCTACAGAAAAGACAGCCTAAATAAGATCAATTGAAAGCCACTTACATGTTAATAAAAACCAAAGAGAAATTAATGACAGGACACGGGAAGCAAACCAGAAGACCTTCACAGGCAGTGGTGGCGGCGCGACAGTGGTGGCAGATCGGTAGTGGTGGCGGCACGACAGTGGTGGCAGCGCGGTAGTGGTGGCGGCGCGACAGTGGTGGCAGATCGGCAGTGGTGGCGGTGGTCCTTCGGTTTTGAAGATGGGCGGCAGTGGCGGTGGCAGGAGGAATATCGCCGGGGAGGGAGAGAGGGAGATAGAGAGAGAGAGAGACAAGAGAGAGAGAGAGCAACGGGAGAAATAAAAGAGAGGGGGTCTGATATTTTTAAGTCTTTTACCGACGGAACACACCCGTCGGTTAAAGTCTGTTGGGAAAACCCTACTTTCACCGACGGGTGTGTTTAACGACGGAATAATTCCGTCGTTAAATAGTTTTACCGACGGACGTTTACCGACGGTTATTTCCATCTCTGAAACGACTTTTAGCCCCAGAATTTAGTCCGTCGCTAAAAGTCCGTCGCTAATTCCCTCTTTTCTTTTAGTGTATGTTCCAAGTTCCCCACTCATATAATAAAACCTCGCTTTCTCATATTCTGACTCAGGCATCAGAGATTCACAGCTGGAATCCTATTTGGTGTGTCACTGTTGTCTTTGTGTTGTGCAGATCTCAATCGCAATCTACCTCGATCAGTCAAGATTTCGACTACCAACATTTCGGTGCCATTCGTGGGAACGATCAGCTTGCTCAACAGATCTCATGGCGCAAGTCCTCGTTCACCCTGATCCTTGTATGCAGGACCTACCAGTGAACCGCGATGGATAGATTTATCTTTTATTTTAACTCCTCGAGCCATGGCCCACGTTTTGCAGCTCGCTTTCTAATAATTGATCGTGATGAAGCTGTCGCCACCATCGCAACCAAGACACCAGCCCCTGCAATGATTCTCATTCGCTGTACACAACCTGTCTGACTCATCGATCTGGCTGAACGCCACACTACAGCTGTAACCATTGCCAAAGGTACATCACAGCCACCGCAGGTCATGGCTGACCAGCCACATTTGCTCGCCATAGTTCAAGCTATGCAGAAGTTTATTTGAGCGACTGCAAGCCTCCATCGAGCACCGATCCTAGCCTGAGAACTTTCCCCTAAGAGCTCTGAATGCAGGACGCATTACCACTTTATGGAAGTAGTCGGGCCTCAGATGTCTCACACACCCACTAGGGCACGAAGGCTTTACAATGCACAACCACGAAGAGTATGATCACCATCTTAATAAGGCTGATGACAAACACTCAGACAATGAACACCGCAATCCCAAGCATAAAAGGCCGGACCAGAGCTATAAAGAAGCCTACTCTGTCGACATCACCTCGTCGGACAGTCCTCTAGATGGTCCCGAGATCGTAGCTTTTCCAGTCATCGTCGGGCGACTATTTATAGAAGAAATCGAGCTCTTTCTGACTCCAGCAAACTTTAGGATGCCTCATTGGGAATCGTATGATAGCTCCGATAACCCTATTTAGCACTTGGCTCGCTTATTTATTGCATGAACCTACATCTCATACCCGACCAGATCACGTGCCACGCCTTCCTCGTTACCCTAAAAGGAGCAGCCCATGTACGGTTTCAGCATATACCTTCTTGTTCTATATCATGATGGTCTCAATTAGCCGAGTCTTCAGGGGTAATTTCCTGACGAGTTGAGTATAATCCAAAAACTAGGCCGCCCTTTTCCGCATAGTACAAGGACCTAAAGAGTCCTTGAAGTCTTACTATACATGCTTCAACACGGAGAAGGTCCTAATCGACATCCTCAATTCCATAGTCACCTTTATGGCTATGGCAAGAGGTGTTCGGCCGGGCACGATGAAAGATTCTCGCTCAACAAGTGACCTATAGAAAGCATGGTAGACCTCCTCGACAGAGTAGAGAAGTACCTACAAGTAGAAGAAGACTCAATACTCCCTTAAGAAGAAGCCTACACCAGCCAGAAAAAGAGAGAATGAACAGCATTTTGAGCACCAGACAATGAGCGAAGATGCTCGTAGGTTATAAAGCCGAAGCCTTTCACCTCCCTGAACGTTTCTCGCGACCACATTCTACACCAAATCAAATGCGTAAACATCATCAAGTGGCCCAAAACATTAAGGATGCCACCTGAACAGAGAGATTTCTGATTGTATTGCCACTTCCACAAAGATCACGGTCATAGGAAGGAAAACTTCCAACTCTTCCTGCGCGAGATCAAGATTCTCATCTCTATGGGTTACTTGAAACAGATTGTCAAGACCAACGATGGGAAATAAAATCGGAGAGCATCTGAAGAGGCAAGAAGAAACTCCCCGAGGATCTTCCTATGATCATCACCATTTCTGGCAGACCAAGTTCTAGTAGATTATCCCACAACTCACGCGAGGCCTATGCTCGTCAAGTCAATCTTACGCAAGGCCCTACAAAGTTACACAAAACCTCCTTCGAATTCTACTAAGATGTTGAGGATTTGCTTTTTTCGTATGACTTTGCTCTGGTCATCACCTTACAAATTGATGTATACATTGTAAAATGCATTTTGGTCAACATCGGTAGCTCAGCTGACATCATCTTTGAAGAAGCCTTCTTGAGTATGGAGATCTCCTAGTACCAAGCAAAACCTGTGTCATCTTTCTTATATGGCTTTATGGGAGCATCAGTGCTAGTGGAAGGCACTATCCTGCATAGAATCATCACGGGTGTAACCCCTATCCTGAACACCCAAACAATTGATTGCTCATAGTCAAGGTGAAGTCCTCTCACAATGCATCTGTGTTGATAAGTTATCCCCTCCTGCGTATCGATATCCTTCTCGACGTAACATCTAGGCATGAACTCTTAATATTCATGGACACTTTATCCGGCTATAATCATATTCACATGCAAAAAGAGGATGTCCCTAGGATGTGCTTCATTACCGACCAAAGGCTCTTCTTCTAGTTATGCCTTTTGGTCTTAAAAAGCCAGAGCCACTTACCAGAGATTGGTTAACAAATATTCCAACTGCTGGTTCGGAAGAACCTGAAAGTTTATGCCGACGATATGCTCATCAAAGTCTCAACAGAAAGAACCAAATAGCCCCCTTTGGGGTCTCTTTAAGAAAGTTTCTTGGTTTCATGGTCCCCTAGAGGCATTAAGGCCAACCTCGAAAAAGCAAAGGTCATTTAAGACATGGCCGTACTCTGCAATATTAAGAAAGTACATGTATTGACTGGACGAATAACAGCCCTGAGCCAATGTCTCTCTAAGTCAGATGAAAGATGTTTGTCGTTCTTCAAAGCCTTGAAAGGAATCAAGAACTTTGAATGGACAGCCGAGTGTCAAGCCTCATTTGACGCCTTAAAAGCCACTCACTAGAGAAAAATTATTCCTTTATCTCGCCATCGCCAAGTTTACCGTCAGTGGCATCCTCATACCAGAACAAGATAGTAAGTAGCTCCTCATCTACTATGTGAGCAAGGTCCTTCAAGGAGTTGAGCACCCATCCTGGTACCCAAAAAAAAAAAAAACTCACCTTTATACCCTAATCATTGCACGCAAGCTTTGGCCATACTATCAATCGCATTCGATCACCGTGCTCACAGATAACCTCTCTGTTGGATATTTACAGAAGCCTGATCTATCATGATGATTAGTTGCATGGTTCATGTAGCTTGGCGAGTTTGAAATCTAATACACGCTTCGCCCTTCTTTCAAGGGCTGAACCTTAGCAGACTTCATCGTCGAGTACACTTTTCCAATTGAAGACGAAGCTCTACTCAACGAAGGTCCAACAGAAGGCTTCATTACTTAGATGCTGTACATGGACAACTCTTTCAACGCCAGTGAAAGTGGCGCAGGGCTCATCTTTAAAGTGCCTAACGGCCTCGCCATTGGGTATGCCCTCCGTTTCAGCTTCCTAACCTCGAAGAATGAACCAGAGTATGCGTAGAGCGACTTTGAGCTTGCCCTGAAGAAACTATGCGTTAAATACGAAGCGCGGGACTCCAAGATGGCATAATACCTCAATAAAGGTAAGGAGTTTGCCAAATCTTTGCAGCGTTTTTCTATCACTCAGATCAGCAAGGTTTGATAAAGCGCTAGCCGACACCCTATCGTGATTAGCCTCGCTTGACATGTTAGGCTTTGGTCACATAGTCCACCTAGAGCTCTTACAAGGAGCCAACATCACCGAGCAAGAAGTGATGGACACAGTCCAAGAGTCTTCATGGATGAACCTAATCAGGGACTACATCTTGCATGGCACCCTACCCTCTGAAAAGAAGGAGATTAAGTATATTGTGACCCGTTCCACAACATATGCAGTCATAGATGACATTTTCTACAAACGATCGTTCATACTCTCATATCTCCACTGCCTTACACCCTTTAAGGTAGAGTATGCCTTTCAAAAGGTACATTAGGGATTTTCAGACAAGAACTAGGAGGGCGCGTGCTCACACACAAAGTCTTCTGACAAGGGTTACTATTGGCCAACTACGCAGCAAGATGCTCTGAACTACAACAAGCAATGTGCTGCCTGCCAACACTTTGTTTCTTTCCCTCAACGGGAACTAACGCCATTTGTTTCACTCAGCAGCCTTACACCTTTCAAAATATGGAAATCTTTGGCCCATTTCCTCCAGCTTCAGGGCAGCGCAAGTTCGTGATCATCGCACTCAACAACTTTACCCAATAGGTAGAAGCTTAGGCATTAGTCACCAATACAGAGAATAAGTGTGAAGATTTCTTCTGGCAAGCCATTGTCTACCAATTTCGTATACCGCGTGTACTTGTCATAGACAATGGGAAGCAGTTTGATAATATCACCTTAAAGACATTTTGTTTAAATCTATCAATCGAACAATGATTAACATCAGTCGCACATCCGCAATTGAATGACCAAACTGAGGTTACCAATAGAACTCTTCTTTAAAGCATTAATAAGAAGTTGGAGGGAGCTAAAGAGCCCTGGGTGAACAAGTTCCCCATAATCCTTTGGGCCTATCGCACGAGGACAAGGAACCCCACGGGCGAAACCCCCTTTAACTTGGCTTTTGGCACCGAAGCACTCATCTCTATCGAGATTGGCCTATAGTGACTTTGGCTCATAGCTAAGACCCGTCTGAAAAAAACGAAATTCTTCGTGCCAATTTGGACTTATTGGATGATACAAGAGACCAAACACAGATTTGGCTTGCCTATTATAGGCAAACAACAACCAAATATCATGATAAATGAGTACGCCCTCTTACCTTTCGCATTGGCCACCTTTTCCTGCACAGAATGAAAGCCTCGGCCCCAAAGAGGCCGTCGGTAAACTTGCGTCTAACTGGGAAGGTCAAGTTTTAGGGACCTGGCTCCTACCACTTGGAATATTTAAGTGGAAACTCTATCCCTCGCACCTGGAATGTAGGCAATTTACAGTGATACTCTTCATTAACATGACATCATCAGTGACGGGCATACCTCTACTATGTGACTGTCTTGCTCATATTTTAGGAAGGCTTAGCTTTCACATTCTTTTTTAGCATTGAGTTTTAGACAAGTGTTCCTCTATTTTTAGATTTCAGCCCATTATGGCATAGTATTGTAATCGCCTTCTGCAGCTCATTCATGAATAAAATACAGGTAGACTTTGCAAAGTTTCTTTTCATGATATATAACCTTTACATATGAGGGCTTTGAGGCCATGTCAAAAGGAGGCTAAACTAAACATAGAACTATGCCGCCGCGTGCTGCTCAGCCGATTCCTCGCCAACCTACTGACTCTCGATTAGCAGCGTTTCTTCCCCCACAGTGACCGGCGAAGGTGTTTTGGTAATCGTTCCTGAGCTTCGTCCTCTAAGCTTGGGTTGGATGAGGGACTTGGATGAATACGAGCACAAGAGGTGGCTTTGCGCTTTGCCAACTCTTTGTGCATGCTGCTTCCTCAAGAACAACTTC
The DNA here is from genome assembly GCA_033065855.1 of Escallonia rubra. Taxonomy (NCBI): domain Eukaryota; kingdom Viridiplantae; phylum Streptophyta; class Magnoliopsida; order Escalloniales; family Escalloniaceae; genus Escallonia; species Escallonia rubra. The sequence goes on along the minus strand of JAVXUO010001751.1, from coordinate 218,093 downwards.
ACGAGCAAACTTGTGCTCGTAGATGCTCCTATCCATCTTAGGATCCTTAGCAATATCATCCTTGCAGCTATTGTAGCCACGCACAAGAGCTATCTTGCTATCACGAATTCGCGTTGCCTCATATTCTTGTGACTTTTTAAAAAGCAAGCACGACCTTCACTATTTCGTTGTCTTGTCTCTTCCTTGTTCTCAAAGCGTTAGATCAGCTTAATCTTTGATCACTCTAGTCCCTGCACCTTCCTTTCCAGATCAGCAACCTTCTTCTCGGCCACTCTCTTAAAGTTGTTCCCGATCTGAACCTTTTTTTCTTTCCTCATCCAGAACCTTCACCGCAGCTATCAGATTTTCTTCTTCGATCTGGACTTGAGCTAATGCCTATCGAAGAAAGAGACTTTAGAAGAAACTGTTTAACTTGACAAGAGGATGAAAACAAGCATCACTTGCCAGCGCAGTGTGCTGCACCATCCTATCAGCCGTAGTGATGGGATAGCACTCTGAGAGGGCTACATGATCCATAAGAATGATCACTTTGTTCAACCCTTACCAGGCAGAACAAGCACTTTTGAAAATTGATTCCTCGATCGTCACACTCCAATCCATTCTATGAGAGGTGCCAGACTTTAAAGAAATAGAAGCGCCGGCCTTCATTAGAGCCTTCCTTTTTTATGGTGCCTCCTTGGCAATTTCCAAACCAAGTAGAACGAGCTCTGGCCTTGACTTTTTTGGCTACGGCAGAAGGGTCTCTAGGGCATCAAGGTCGATCTCCTGTACCTCGTAGTCCTAAACATTGATTACCTGCCGGTTGTTAGGTATGACCTCTCCTAGCATGAATCCAGGCACTAGAAATGAAAAGTGGTCCTCTCTGTGGGCTGGGTAACCTCCCCTGTGTTGGAGTTCTCTTAACGTCATCTTCTCTGCAAACAGTGTCGTTAGTAAATGAAAGGGTTAATTACACTTATGTCCCTGAGGTTTGGGTGAAATTACACGCGTGTCCATAAGTTTGGAAAATAGGCACTTATGTCCTTTGACCTAACGGACTACCCAAATACATAACAGAATGGTCAAAATGACCATATTGCCCATGATTTGAAAGGTAAATTATTTACCATGCCATTCAAATTAGGGTTTTGAAAAGAATTGAAACCCTAATTTTTAAATTAGGGTTTAAGTCATTCCTTTATCTCCTTAATTTTCAAATTAGGATTTCAATTTTAATAAGAATTGAAACCCTAATTTGAAAATTAGGGTTTCAAGCTATTTATTTATCTCCCTAATTTTCAAGTTAGGGTTTCATTTATCTCCATATTCTGTATCTTGAAGCCTTCGGCGGTGAATCCAATGCCGATTTGGCCCTTGGCCCCAATGTTCTTGACGAAAACCTCGAAGTAGTAGACGAGCCTCCTAACTGGGGCGGGCTTATTGGCCTGGACCACGCCGACATCGTGGCCGTGCAGGTTCACGCTCGGGTACTGGACCGTCAACTTGTCGGGAAACACCACCGAGAACCCGCCGGAGCTGTTTACCGTGTCCAGCTCCATCGGATCGTCCTCCATGTCTTCGTTTTCACCCTTCCTTTGCGCGTCCGACGTCATCGAGGCTCGTGAGTTCTGTCGCCAGAGCTCGAGGAAGTAAGTGCCTATTAAGAGGTCTTGTTGGTGCCGTTGTTGTTGTTGGTCGACGTCCACCATCTTCGTAATTGAGATTCAAGCGGGGTAGGGGGGAAAGGGAAGGAGGCGGGGTAGGGGAAGGGCAAGGGACGACGGGGTGAGGCGGAGGGAAGAAATCCATTGCAGGTTGTCAATCTTCTTGAACAGCACAAATCTTGCCAATCTCGATCTGGGTCTTTGACCAAATGGGTTCCTCCCATTCCCGTTAGTCACCGACGAAGAACGCAGCAGGTGAAGATCTCTCTTCACTGCCAGACCATTCTCCACAGAACCCATTTACAGTCCCATCAAGAATTCACCCCAAGAAACACACACAATTCTGGATATTCTACTGTTTTGGGATGTGGGTTTTAGCAGTAACAGAGTGGTTGTGAGGAAGGTGGAACTTCACCTGTATCTAATGGAAGAAAGAGATAAGGGGAAGAGAGAGCAAGCTCGTGAATCTAGGGGTAAGGAGAGAAGAGAGGTAACAATAATCTAGGGGGTAGAATTGTCATATTTTGAAAATACGCATTGATGACGTCACAAAAAATATAATTTTTGGACGGATACCTAACGGATGGACATAAGTGTTACCTTTTTAACATTTGTGGTCACGGTCTGTTACCTTTTGAAACTTAGTGTCCTTGACTGTAATTTCACCCAAACCTCAGGGACATAAGTGTAATTAACCCTAAATGAAAAGATGAAGAATGAGCTCCACGTGTGTAAAGACAAATTACCAGAGTTATGCTTGCCCTCTTCTTCGTCGAGACCTTCGTAGTAAGAAATGATTCCACACTCACGAAGCTATTCATTACGCAGCAGGTATTTTGAATTTATGGGCTCGACTGTTTTGAGCCGCTCAATGTGCGAAAGATCCGTTTCGCCCAAGTCCTTTACTTTTAGAGCAATACAAGTCCTCGTATCTAACTCTATTTTACACTCAGTGGGAATGTTCCATTCTACACCCTTAGGAAGTTTGACGAACAGAAATCGATCCTTCCAATTGTGGTTAGACGAAAGGGGAGTTTGGGAAAAGGTTGGAGTTAGCTTTGGAGAGTACAATCATACGTATGATGAAGAACCATCTGAACACCCTAACTCTAGGCTCTAAGTCGAGCTTATGGCACTGATTTTTGAACATGATACGCCAAGCATGAAGATACAACTGGTCGGGTGCCAGATCGCACCTATTGCGCATTCAAACAAATAATGGGTAGAGTGATACCCTAAAACCATTATAAAACATACATGTGTACATGACTATTTGATCTACTGTACCCATGTTGGCCGCGTTTCCCTGATTCGGCAATCTTATCTCTACATGCCTGGGGATCTCATAGCGCTCCCTCATGATCTTGAAATCATATCTACTAAGATTATTCCTAATGGTATGCAAGTCAAATGGCTTTGCGCTATGAGCCTTCTTGGCTAAAACCTCATCTGGAGAAGGCTCAATGTAAGGAACCAAGGGAATTCCTATGCCTAAAACGATAGGATCAAAATTCATTTCTACCTAATGCTCCTAGCATCATCTTTAGCTAAAAAACATGGTCGCTACTTTGAGTTGACATATTTTGGATCAGAAGAAGCAGATTTTAAGAAGTTGGTAGATTTTTGAGCTTTACTTGGAAGAGAAGTGACGGGAGATGTTCTAAGTATCAAGAACTCCGACGTCTCTTTATATTCTCCACCAGTGCAATCTTAAAGAATCCTCCAAACTCTCTGCAAAATCTCTCTAAATTATGACTCCCTCCTCTCAAACGAAATAGAATAAGCACAAATGAAGGAAGTTCTCTTTATATAGAAGGTGCATCATCACCCAATACCTAGGATTTCATGACTGTTCAGAAAGCAGACATGTGGTAGTTTGCGATAAATGCCGCCGGGGGCAAGATTGCTCTTGTGCCCCTCGAAGTATGTGTACTTTCATTTCATAATTACTTCTGTGATTGTCTAATTTGTATACCAAGCAATATGTCTCTATGTCCACACTTAGGGACTTTTCTGTGGTGAATATGTGTATATCATCCGGCATGTCTGGTGTTAGACTAATGGTCAGTCTGATTTCTTAGGACATGTTCTTTTCTTGTAGGGTCTAGTTCATAAAAAAAGCGAGGCCCTACTAGAGGGGCTAAATATGGGCGAGGGAGATGCAAAAAAATGTGTAAGGTATGCCAATTGGGGTCATGCTAATACTGTTACGTTTCATGAGCTTGGTATTTTTATTGGTTGTGTTGTGTGGCAGTTCAAGCAAGCTGTTACCAATTAATCACACCAAGTAGGCTGATGTTCCAGAGGAGGACAAAGAAAAGGCTTGGGAGGAGATCAAGGTATTATTTAAGTTATGTATTTCCTAAATTTATTCTAAGCTATTTGAAAATTCTTGATGCTATTGTACTTGTGGTCACAGAAGAGATTCACAACGGATCATCCTCTTGCAAAAACTGTTATAATGCGTACTCTTAACACCCATTGGAAAGATTGAATGCTCACTAAAAAGGAAATTCTTCAAGCCGGATGATATACGAGCTTCAAATGCACTTGCTGCAGCTGAAAAAAGGGCAGATTGGCTGCAGTGGCAAACCTTAGCGAGCTATTGGCAGCAGTGGCAAACCTTAGCGAGCTATTGGCAACATGAAGAAGTTATAGTATTCACTGAACTTAGATTTATTGACATAATTCATGTTTTTATTTGATATCTACTAATTAATGTGCTTTAAATTGCAAGATGAGGAAAAGTTAAACTGCAAAAATGCGACGAGCATTAATGCAATTCAGCATACCCTAGGCCGAATATCCAGTTCACGGAATGAAGAAGAATATGTACGCACTTTTATTACCTTGTTATACATTACATACTATACAGCTTTTTGGGACTGCATATATAATGTAGTCATATTTTATTGTGGTATTGAAGTTCAAGACTCATAATGTTAGACCAGCTAGAGCAACAATGTGGGTTGTGAGTCACAAATCAAAGAAACTCAAAGTCGATGTCCTCCCGCAAGCACGTAATAAGGCTGTAAGTTGCTTCACTCACTTTTCATTTGTTGCACTCCCATCTTTATCTTTCATTCTCAATCTTTCATTGATAATGACTTGTTTTCGTTTGTCTTTTAGGATGTTATCGAAAGACTCCAACAGGAGGCTCATTGCCCGAGGATGATAGCGGTCCAAATGATATTCTTTCCAAGATTATGGGTAGTTAAGGACCGGCATAGTAGGGTGATGGCAATGGGGGCCATGGCCAATATTTCGAACACGTGCGGTTCTTCTAACAATGTGAAAATGCATGAAAAATTTTGTTCTTTTAAGGAGCAACTAGCTGGAATGAATGAAATGAAGGCATGAATGGCAAAGATGCATGAAAGAGTCTCTTGAACGACTTACAGGGAATAGTTTTACAGACCGTGCAACTGGTTCTAGTCAGGTACACGCACACAACATAGTGATTGCATACGTGAATTCCAACTGCAACATAGTGATTGATATGGATATTTTCTCTTATTAAATCTTTAAGACAGTCATCTCCCTCCCCCGTTTGAGAAAAACGCAGCAGATAATTGTGTGTTCTTTTTGGTGATGAGTAATGCTAGACACTGAATTTCTATGCATGCAATAAAACCACGTGTGTGCGCACAGCTTCACTGCGAGTGAGGAACGAGCGTGCACTGTGATTGGAAGAAAGCAAACAGCGATGTGGGTTTTGTCAATGTGCCGGCAGCTGGATGTTGCCATCCACTCGGCTCCTAGGAGGAACCTGTCTGGTCATAGCTGCCTTGTTCCTTGTTACCACTGGCCACTAATTGCCTTTCATCCGCCTCTAGCAGAGGTGGGGGCGAAAGAACGAGGGGACGATAACAAGGGAATGGCACAACGCGAGAAAGTCGCGCCCAAGGAAAGGAAGGGGTTGGCGTCGGTGCGGCTTATGAGATCATCAAGATGAAGAGCTGCTGGTGCATGTTTCTGTTGGTGAATTCCGTGTTGGGATCCTGGCCTTGCCCTTGGCCTTTTTGCTACCTCCCTCTTCGTTGATCTCCATTAGAAGAGTGACCTGACATTCTCTCTATCTCTCTCTCTTTGTGGGGTGGGGGGGGGGAGGTGCTGATAGAAGTTGAAGAGTTGTTACCTGACCAGTTGACTGTTAATTGGTTCTTTTTCGTAAGTCTCTGTGTTTTGTTCTAGAAAACTAGTGTCCTTAGAAATCTTGAAATTTTGTAGCCTATGGAGCCTGTTTATCTCAACTGGTCATCTCAGAGTTATGTAGTTATGCAATGATCTTTATACTGTGGTAACAATCCTGTTTAAGATCCAATACTTCAAACACAAATGATATTGCTTGTGAATAAATGTTTGGGCTGTAAGGTGACATTTCTTTCTTTTCTGTGACTTGCATCCATGTTGTCTGTTATGCTTGTTCTCTTGGTATCTTTTTTTGCTAGTGGTCACACCCTTACCAATTCTGTGACTTACATCCATGGTTCTATTATGCTTTTTCTCTTGGTATCTTTTCTGCTAGTGTTCAACTCTTACCAGTAATCTCTAACAAGACTTGTTCTCTTGGTATCTTTTCTACTAAGTGTTTTTATGGTCATTCACTTTGAGAAACTTAGTGTTTTCATTCTTATAAACTTGAAGAAGTTGAAAAAACTTCATAGGAGTCAACTCAATCACAAACTAATGGTTGCTTGATTATGTCCCATGCTAACGTGGAGGCACATGCAAATAGATTGAGCAATGGGAGTGATTGATGTTGCAAATTTCACTGCGTTTATCTCTTAAACAGCTATATATATAGGTCTTGCCTTAGAAAGTGTTACTATTGGAATTGATTCTAGTTAACTTAAATTGTACATTGATGATTTATTATATGGTGAGGCTCTTACAAGTTTTCGTGTTTGACCTTCCTTTTATTTTTAACTGTACAATATCTTATGCAATGAAATTTTACGTGCATGGCTTTGATATTTTTATGGCTTGTTGAGAAAGCTGAGTAAGTACGTTACTTTGTTAACAGGTTGGAAGATTGGGTTATATATCTTTAATTGAATTGATATGTACTCAACAATTAAAAAAAATGTATCTCTAGCATCAGCAGCGGTCAATGTGGGCTGCCATAAGTTTTGCATTATGTAAATAAAAAATAAATGACTTATACTCCAAATACTACAGCAGCGGGGCTACCCGCGTTACTATAATTTCAAGTTTGAATTAAGGTGGCTAACAACGACCGCTGCCATTAGTACGACCACTGCTATAGAGGGGCTCAAACCGCGAATTTGGAAAACAATATAGCAGTGATTGACCGCTGAGATAAATACGCTTAACCGCTGCTATATGTCTACGGTAGCGCGATTTACAGCAGTGGTCAGTGGCCACTGGCACAGCCTTTCGCAACTGCTTTTCAAGCTATAGCAGCGGTTTTTGCCCGCTTCTCTATCCACATTTTCTTGTAGTGTGAAACCTTGGTAAATCTGAGTGGACCCGCTCGTGATGAGAAACTAATTCTTTCTGGCTCCTAGTTCTTTGCTCATCAAACCTAGCAGGCAAGTTCTTAAGACTCCTAGTTCTATGCTCGTCAGACCAACAAAGCTACGATGGTCTCCTATCTCTATGCTCTAGGAATCCTAGTTCTTTGGTTGTCGGAGCAAACAAAAGAGCTACGATGGACTCCCATCCCTCTGCTCCTAAGACCAAGCAGAAGTGGTACAACGGACTCCTATGTCTTTGCTCATAAGACTGAACATACGAGTTCCTTACGACTGCTTGTCCGACCGAGCAGAAGAGATATGATGACTCGTATCTCTCGGCTCGTCAGACGAAGCAGACAAACTCCTTAGGACTCTTAGTTCTCTGCTCGTCAGACCAAGCATAAGAGCTACGATGCACTCCTATCTCTCTGCTCGTCAGACCAAGCATACGAGCTCCTTAGGATTTCCTAGTTCTCTACTCATCAGACCGAGCAGAAGAGCTGCGATGGACTCCTATTGCTTTGCTCGTCAAAAAAAGCAGGCGAGCTCCTTCGAACTCCTAGCTCTACTCGTCTAGCCAAGTAGGCAAGCACATGATGATTTTGAAGCTCTCTACTCGTATAGCCGAGTAGATGAGCTCAAAGAGGTCTTTAAGTTCTCTACTTGTCTGGCTGAGTAGATGAGCTCAAGATGATCTTGAAGCTCTCTACTCGTATAGCAGAGTGGACGAGCTCAAAGAGGTCTTCAAGCTCTTGACTTGTCTGGCCGATAAGACGAGCTCAAAAAGGTCATCAAACACTCTACTCCTCCAGCCGCGTAGACGAACGCCAAATGGGGTTTCATGCTCTCTACTCGTTCAGCCTTTTAAACGAGCTCCATAAGCCTTTAGGTTTATTATTCATTCGGCCAAGTAGAAGGGCTACAAAGAGCTCTCTTTCTCTGCTTGGTTATTGGATAAAGAATACTATCCTTTGGCCTAATTCTTTTCTAATGCTGAATACACCCCTCTTTGGGTCCAATTCGATGCCTGATTAGGGTAGTGACCTAATGACAGCCAACTTTATTGTACCCTTAAAAGAAGACTATCCATCTTCCACATTCTATCTTGTAAAGAACATGAAACATGGGGCAAATGATATGGAAAACAATACACCCTTCCCCTAGCATGAAGCGTGTCATGTGGGACCACATAGAGGCTCTCGCTACTCCTATTCGGATCAAACTTCTGACCAGATCTTGCTTCTTTTCCATTAATCTGATAAATGTCCTCCCTTATCAATGCCTTCTTCCTCAGGATAATCATCAGCTAGCAGTCTCCTAATACAATAAGCTAATCTATATCTATATCATATCATATAAATATATAATAGACGAAGCGTTGTGCGTTGTGGGGCGACACGTAAGCTTTTCTTAACGTTCTTTTCCCTTTTTACCCCTTTTATTTATGCGACACATCATCTTTTTTTCATTTTGCGACACGTCATCATCTTTGTTTTGGCGTTTCATTCCTCTTTTACCTCTTTTTATTAAAGTCTCACATGCATCATGACTCTTTATTAATAAAAAATTCGGAGTTATTATTACTATAAATTTAGTTGACCTTATAAAAGTAAAAAAATCAATTCTACACATTTTAAAACTCTACCTAATCAATGTATCAACAAATTAGGACTTAATTTTGATTATTAACACTTCAAAAATACTTTAAATAACAAAATAAACACTCAAATATAAAGAAAACATTAATTACACGTCATCATGTTTGTTTTGGTGTTCTATTCCTACTTTACCTCTACTTATTAAAGTCACACATGTATCATGACTCTTTAACATAATTTATTATTAAAAATTACATGTCACCATATTTGTTTTGGTGTTGCATAATGATTATTTAGTATAACTTATTATTCAAAATTCGGAGTCAGTATTACCATAAATTTAGTAGACCTTATACGAGTAAAAAATATCTTCTACGCCTTCTAAAACTCTACCTAATTAATGCACCAACATATATAAGACTTGATTTCGACTATTAATACCTCAAAACCACTTTTTATAACAAAATAAACACTCAAACATAAAGAAAAATAAATTACACGTCATCATGTTTGCTTTGGTGTTCCATTTATTTTCTACCTCTACTTTCTATAGTCGCATATGCATCATGACTTTTTATTGTAGCTTATTATTCAGAAATTCGGAGGTATAATTACCATAAATTTAGTTGAACTTATTAGAGTAGAAAATCAATTATACACCTTTTAAAACTCTACATAGTCAATATATCAACATAATGGAACTTGATTTTGACTATTAGCACCTCAAAAATACTTTAAATAACAATATAAACACTCAAACATAAAGAAAACATAAGTTACCTATGAAAAAAAAATTATAGGTCACAAATTTAAAGCTTTCTTTTCTTTATACAAAAACAACATGTAAAAAGAATATGTGTTAATTGTTATAAATAATTTAAAAATACCAATTTGAGATTTTACTTCATTAGTTAATTCTAATTATATCACATTGAACTTTAAGATACATAAGCTTTTATAAGTGTTCTTTTTATTTTTTACCCCCTCTAACTTATGTGTAACNTTTTAATGATCTTTTTTCACAATTTTAACTCGTTACTAAAATTTATTATTAAAATATTTATGAACATTACTATCCCAATTGTTGTAAACCTTTTAAAACTAGAAAAATAATTTTAAAATTAGAAGTATACAACATTGAACTTTCAAATACATTAGCTTTTATAGTGTTTTTTTCCTATGTCTCCCTCTTACTTACATGTCATCGTATTTATTTTAGTCATTTTCTTTTTTTCCCCTATTTATTAACTATGTATTATAATTTATTGTTAAAGCATTGTGGCAATTATTGGCCCAATTTTCGTAAACCTTTTAAAATTAGGAAACTAACTCTAAAGTTTTTAAAATAATGCCTAATGAATATACTTACATATTATGCCTTAATTTTGACTGCTAATACCTTAAGTGTACTTTAAAATAAAAAAATAATATCTCACAAATATAAAGTATGAAGACTACGTATCAAAAATAAAGATTAATACTTAACATATTTTTATATTAGCAATAAATGAAACGAATATGACTTCATTTTTAGATATCTTTGAAATGCTAAAATAACAGTTTATTTCACAAATTAATTTTAATATAATAACTCAAAGTCTAAAGTAGAAATCATATACTCTTTTGAATGCCCAAAACAAAGAATCAAATATAATGCATTCTTAAATTGGTTACTTTAGAAAATCTTCAAAAACAGATCAAAATTGCACCTCCAAAAATTATTGAACATGATCTTAAAATGAAACAATTAAACAAAAGGATTGTCACTGTAATGCTACGCTGTTTCTTTTATGAGATTAATATTATCTTTTAAAGTGATAGTTATCTAAGAAATTTTTGGCCGCTACATAGGTCATAAGAAGATGCCTACAGCCTCTCATACTGTAAAACTCAATGGTCATTGTATACTCTTAATGACACTTATTTAGCGACTTTAAAAATGATCTTTCAAAAATTGTTAGTTGTGGTATCGACAAAGATAGTACTAAGCATATTTATCGATCCTTAACTGTTTTGTATAGAGGGTTGCAAGGATTTTCATGGGCAGTATGTAAAAATAATTCATTTCTGAAATGAATTATTTTTACTCCACGTGCTTCCATTTCAGTACCAATGTCTATTTTTAGTTGCCTATTTACGTCTACAAAATAAATTACTAATTGTATAGTTCGTGCACCTTTTTTGGGATTTTTCTTTTCCAATATAAGAGACTGCGACCTTTTTTTAATTCATTATGTTCGAATTCATGTATATATACATGGTAATCTACAAAAAATAATGTTCAATATTTGATATTCTAACTTCACAAACTTCTATAATCACCTTAATATATTATAAACTTAAAACTTAATGAGCAATATAAATCAAAGATAAAGTGTAAGAATTTTGCAACCTTACACAATTATATCCCCATCTATGACAGTTTAGACAACTTTACGAATAGTCACCGCTATATATAACTGTTTAGCCTCAAAATAAAAAAAAAGAATTTGTAAAATAATATGACATTTTTATGATCATTCAGACAATAATTAACTGTACAATGCATACATATTTTCAAATTAATTGTCTTAGAGAATATTCAAAATTAAATGGGTGGTCGAAAATGCGCCGAACATGACGATGAAGTAAAGGAATTAGAATACAGATATTGCCACTATAACACTATAGTTTCTCTTTTCAGGATTATTTCTACATTTTAAAAGGTTGGTTTTTTTAAAGGAAGTAAAATAGCTCCACTTACTTTCATTTTTGCTAAGGTTTTCATGGCATGTTTTTTTAGTAGGTTTATTCAGTCTAGACAATAATTTACTAAAAAAATTATTTGTGCCTTTTTCGTACTTTCTTTTATAAACTTTAAATTTCATTGTAGATGACTATAGTAAATGTCTAATTTAATATGGTAAGGAGTTCTATATGAGATACTTATAAAATAAAACAGTTGATCAATGGTGCGTTACATAACTTGAAAAACAAAAAAAAAAATGTCTCACACTTATATGGATATGGTAAGCAAAATCGTAAATATAATTTTGTGTATAAATTTTTGAAATTTAACTTTTTCTTACAAAAATAAAATCAGTACTTGAAATACCAGAGAAAAAAGTAATATTCTAATTTGAAGTGAAATAATTGATTACTCATTTTATGCTTCACTTTTTGAATACTTTATTTTGCCCTTTGAAGTCTTAATAATTTATTAGCACTGTAACATGCTTTACTATTATGAAACAATTCTAGGAATATGCTTTCATTAAATTTCTCTTGATTATGGTATTGCTTATATCTGAAGTGCATGAATGCGATATGTTTTGAATTCGATGGTTCACTTCATGCGAATACGATTAAATCGTAACCATTGACATGATGCTTAAATACGCAACCTTAACTCTATCAAAATATATTAAAGCTCAAACGTACTCATAACTTTTAAATAGAACTCACCCGGGCCTTGCCCGGGTTATTGAGCTAGTATATATATAAAGCTGAAGCCTTCGCTTAGAATTGCGACACTTGGGATTTTAAAAGCTCTACATTAACGCCACATCAGCTTTTTGGAGTATTCTCCATGTGCCAAATCAGTTGCAACTTTCACCCTGAGAGACCCCGAGACCCCCAGTTCACTTGGACTCCTCTTTTAACAACTAATCTATATATATATATAAAGCTGAAGCCTTCGCTCAGAATTGCGACACGTAGGATTTTAAAAGCTCTACATTAACGCCACATCAGCTTTTTGGAGTATTCTCCATGTGCCAAATCAGCTGCAACTTTCATCCTGAGAGACCCCCAGTTCACTTGGACTCCTCTTTTAACAACTAATCAAAATTAATAGCAAAAGTAGGACACTTTGATGTGTAATGTGTAACTTTAATTTAGTGTCCTAATCAATGACAAAAACCTCATAAATCAATCTTTATCAACTACAAAACCATGGCCTATCCTCTCTTCCTCCTGCTTTCTCTCCATGATTATAGATCATGCCTAGCTTTATATTACGTGCTAGAATAGCAGCACCAAGCACCATGCACAGACGGCTCTTCCTCAAGTGCTCATCAATTTTTTTGTCGAATGGACCTTAAGCCTTCACTACATTATCCAACGCAGCTTCTTCCTCAAGTGCTCATCAATTTTTTCAGCGAACGGAATTAAGAGATCACTCAGACATTCAATGATTTTCAAGTAATGTGGAAAATGGTCAAGAAGAGAAAGGAGCAATCCAATTCCGAGTCCACTGTGCGTTCCTTGGAGTTGAGGTGAGGAAGCATAAAGACGTGGTGCTTGATGACTACTTTACTCGCATCTTAAAGAAATGGAAGGCGGCAAATAAAATGAAGAAAAAGTTGAGGATTATTCTGCTTGATTAGCGATGGATTTGATTATGAAGAAGGACATAATTGAACCTCAGTCCTTCAATAGTGGGATCTTCCTACTCTAGACTGCTATCAAGTGGTGCATATATTGATCGGTGGCCAACTTTAATCAAGCAGAATAATGCCTTATGTCTTCATCCAACTATGAGAAAGCTTCTGTAGATTTGCATGTAGCCATTAGTGAGACCAAAAGGCCACGTTGTAGACAACATAATTAAATGTATCATTTCTGCATCAGGCCTCTTACATTTTGCTAACTATCCTACTTAACCGGGAATTCGACTTTGATTGCAGCCATGGCAAATTACCTTGGTTTTGATGTTTATGACTTGGAGCTTACTGCTGTAAGGTCGGACTCTGATCTCTGGAGGTTGCTGATTAGGCCGGCTAACCGGTCAATCACTACGGTGGAGGACATTGATTGCCCCCTTTCAGCCCCACCAAGGAGGGGGTAGAACTCCTCCTCCAGTCAAGGATATGGGGGTAAGTCTTTAATATGATTGATCTTTTGTTCTTCATCACAGAAATTATGATAAACATGCCCAACAAATATGATCGGGTCTTGCTCAAGCTTAATGTCAAACTACCTTTCAACCCGATATTAGCGATTCAGATTAATTATTATGTAATTAATTTTCTACTTTTTTGTTATTGGCTTCTCCGCTTTTCTTTATTGTAATTTTTAAATTTTAGTTTAATTAGTATTTCAAGATTGTTTATTGTAATACCAATATCCATTTTGATATATATATTCGATGTAATCACTCCTACCTATACTATCACAAATTTTTATTTTTGCCACTTATATGAAATCCTTAGAAGGCAAGCAAAATAGAGAAAAAGAAAAATATTGCAAATAATCATCGCTTTGATCAGTTTGATGTATGCATACTATCGGGTAGCCAATAAGAGATTAAAGCAAACCTAATATTTCTGTTCGTGAGAATGTACGAACATCAACGCTTAATAATTAAGAGCCTAAACTTTGCAAGTATGGTAATATGTATGAGTAGATTTTATGCATGGTCAAGGGCAGGTAAGATGCTTTTCATGGTTTTTAGTGTTGTTAAGGCAATCTGAGGACAATGCGATGCCAAGTTTACTATGATGTTGGTTAACATTGGTTTGTCTGTTACAGGACAATTTCTTATTAGCAATTGGATATAAAGCTAATTAGTATGGAACTACAAGGAGAACATTTAGGTGATAAAAAGATTAGTGTCAATTCTCTAGATTCAAAAAAAAAGAGTAGATGGTAATAATAAAAATTACGTCTAATCTTGAGCCGCTTATTATCAGATTTGCAAACATATTGTTGGGTTGACAGATGACACTAACTTGTTTTTAGAAAGAGACGGTAATAAAATTCATGTGCTAAAAGCTATGAAAGAATGGCAATGAAGTGATTATAAAGATTCCTCTAAAACATTTATAAATTATATGTTTGAAGTTTTACTAATTTTTTACTGACCACTTTCATGGATTAAGTTAATTGGATTAACAAATATGTTGGGTTCACAAAACGCACTAATATGGATTGCCTAAAGGTAAGAGAATGATAAACTCCATTAATCAAAAGAAATGAGAAGGTAGACTGAGGGCTTCAGTGATTGTATCAAATGTTTGTAACATTTAAAAAGTAAACCTATTGACACCTTGATCGAACACTCTACGTGCGGTCCATAATGTCAATTACGTTCTAACTAACTTTTAGAAGAACGTAATATAAATTATGTTTTGAACATAGTTAAGTTTTTCAAATGTCCGGAGACTATTTATCTATTGTACTCGGTGTGTCATCATGTCATTAACTACTGATTTATTGCTATATATCTAATTATAGTACTCTCTGCATATATTTCATTTTAGAATAATGAAAAAAGGCTTAGAAACTCCCAGAGATTTAAAATAGAGTAGCTTTTGCTCTATTGAGATTGCTAAAAGTAATATTGGACAAAATTCTATATGTTTTTGTAAGCTTTTTCGTAAGCCCGGCTCCAAGTTGTTCAAGAATAGTGGCGTATTTTCTATTATACCAATCAGATATCCCATTAGAAATATCACAATGTGATAAAAGAATCAAGATTCGTCACTCCAAAAAGGATAATGGTAACCCCAGCAGCAGTTCAGTTTGAAAGGTTGACCTATTCGGGAACGGATCAGTCGACCCGGTCTACGAATCTAATAGGAGTAAGCTGTGGCACGTTCATTAAAAAAAAAACCCAATTCCTACAGTGATGAATATGAGTTGTGATGTCATGTACTAATCTTTTAAGTCTAACCTGTTACATTCGTATAGTTGATTCCAAAATTCAGTGGGCAACATACTAAGCTTTTATGGGTTCGATAAAAGTGGAAGTTCATAAATGTACCATTGTGGGTTATATCAATTACTTCTGGGGGTTGGAGAACAACCTAGAGCCTGAGATAGACTTTTTGGTAAGACACTCTTCATCTTATTTAGACACCCCATAAGACTTTAGGAAGATGCTCTTTTTGGTGCATATAATCATATAGGGGTCTTAAATAACCTCGCCACTTTACTGAAATTCCAGCATCAAGTGATAAAACACAATCCCTAGCATGATAAAGCCTCTAAGTGATAACATGCAATTGAATATATAATATAGCAACTTTATTGATCTTTCAATAGCATGACTAGGAGGTTTGTCCTTTAGATTTGATCAATGGCTGAGTTTAATGATATGAAAAATAGTTTTGCAAATTATTCATGTGTAAACTAACCTTCAAAATCTAGATAAGGTTTTTGTCATAAAATGTACCTGATTTTATTTTGAACCAACTTTGTCAATTATGTTATTTTATTCCATTGTGTTATTTGAATGATTTTAAGTAATAGTGGTAAATGGTTTTTGTTGCAACTTTTAATATTATTTTTTGGGATATATTAAATAAGACTTTGAAAATCCAAGAAAAATCAAGTCGAAGCACTTGCTCTTTTAGATTGTAAGTGTAAGTTTTTAAGGAAAATGTTTTATTGATAAACGTTACAGGTAGTTTACTATCATGCATCGACCTGCTAAATTCATATTACACACTGTTTTGAAGCAAATTGGATCTCAAAAGAAAATTGAAAATGACTAGAGTATAAGTTGCGACAAGCTTGACAATGAATTTGAAAGATAACACAAATGAAAAGATAAACCAGTTATAAGAGTTATCTTACACTTAAATTGACATTTTAAGGATAAGACAAGTTTTTTCACTATGGCGGGTTCACCTTGGTGACCAATGGCAGTAGCTATATACGGTGGTGGTACTAGCAGGGTATCGAAGGTAGATGTGATATGTACGTAGTGTGACGGTAGTTGTGACTAGAGTGATTGTGTGCATGACACTGATAATGTAATGATAGTTGTTTAAGTGGTACTTGGTCGCCGATAGTAAGTTTTGTAACAATTTTCATTCTTGGACAAACATTGGCATTAGTGTTGGTGTGTAGAGCTATAGTTGTGGTTGTAGTACCCGCACCAAAAACACGGTGGAGTTATGGTATATGTGATCGTTCTCACAATCATACCCACATCAAATTGCAAAGCACTATACTGAAAAGAATTACAATCACAACGAACTATCCCAAGCGATGGCCAAGTCTTATCCCTTTTTCCTTTTTTACAACTTTAGCTCCATCACTACCTAAAACTCCTTGATTTGGTGTTGTGCAATCTCTCTCATATATTCTTAACTATGAACAAGTCCTGCATAACTCCTATATCAGTTTCGAGCTGCTCTGTCAAAAGAAGTCGGCCCTTTTTAGTACAACTTTGGCTAAGTACAACATGAACAACACAGACTGGGACGTCAGGTTTGTGTAACTATGAATACCAATGGTATGCTTTTCTTTTTTCTTTTATCTGTTCCCTGCTTTATTGGTTGCTTTGTAATATTGTTGTATTGTAAATGTTATTTCCCTTTAGTTTTTATTATGCTGGACTATACATAAAATGCTTTCAAGACTAGGAAGAAGGACAAAGAGAATAAATTATATACAATATATTACCAATACAACATTACTTAGAATATTCAATTGATTTCTGCTTTTGCAAAAAATGTAGACAATTAGTGGTGTATATCAGGGGTTAAACATTTGTTCCTTTAAACCCATGGGAGGTAACTAAAAAAGAAAGAACTATTTCCAAAGACGTTATCTTCGGGAGATATATATCACATGTACTTGGTAAATCGTTGTGTCATTAACTTAACATGTTAGCCTCAATTTGGAACCATTTCTTTTAAAAATTAAATAGCAAGAGGCTAATCGTGATGATTGGGGAGTAAGTGACCAAAAACTTCAAATGAGTTTGAAGAAGAAAGGGTAATGAAAGGTAAATAAGGTTTAAGCTGAAAGTGATGATGGTTGCGGTAGTGGTGCAGTATTGGTGACTGCAGATATGGTGACACTGGTAATGGTCAGTGATAATAATGACACTTATGGTGAAGAAAATGGTAGCACTAAGGTTTTGGCGTATTAGTATGGTAGTGGCGAATACCTAATGTTAAGAAACTGAATTGGACAAAAGGTGAACCTGATTAACTAAAAGTGATGATTCTGGGATTAGTACCTTGAGAAAACTTGGACATTTTAGAAATTCAATCCTTCGATTAGGGAAGTTTTAACCAAGTTGTATCTGGGACCACCATGATCCTGACAACACCATGATCCTAACAAGTCTGAACAATTTCTCGGTGGTGCTTTTAATAGGCCATGTCGTCTACCTTTAATCGCTTAAGCCTAGATTAAGTCACATTTTAAAGAATGGTAAAAAAAGCACATGCAATAAAGTAAGTTTCATGCAGAAAGATATAAGGTAATATCGGACATTCATGGATTTTCTATGTTGCGTTAATAAAAAGATTGGGTGACACTAATTCAAACCCTTCTTTGCCTAACCAACACACTTTTATTACTAAAATATACAATGCATTAAGTCTATCTCAATATCAATATGCAAACATTTTGTATTGGTAGATACAAAAATCGAAGAGGATAGAAAAGACTACAGAAAAAACATTTTGTTGGTGAATGCTATTGTAACTTCTTTTATTCTTTTCAGAATAGCAGTTATAGGTAATAGAATAGTGGAACTGAAAATAGGATCTCTGTCTTAAACAAATATCATCAATATGATTGTTCTTATCCAAGAGAGTGGGCTGATTTATTTGAGAAACTCATATACTTGATTGCACTATGCTGAAGTATATGTTACAATAAAACCGAATTGCATCGCGTCCCGTGCATTTGCACGGGTCCATTTGCTAGTTGATTCCTAATGGAAGAACATATCTCTCACTATATATATACACAAGTCAAACTGGGGCTCAAGGTATGCTCACAAGTTCCCCACACACATATTAAACCTCCCATTTTCTTATATTCTGACTTAGGCAATGGAGATTCTTTGCAGGAATCCCCTCCGGTGTATTACGATTGTCATGCTTGTGTTGTGGAAATTTTCTCGCATATACACCATGTTTGTATATGCTATCAGCTAAAAACAAATGGAACATTTCTTTTCTATATTAAAATCCTATTCTAAAATATCTCACTCAAACAACGTGATTCGTGAAATAAGCTTGCCTCTAACCAATGTGATCTAGTTTTGCTATAGTTGGAGAAAAAGAGGTGGCTGAGTTTGTTTATGGAGGTCATAGCTAGAGTGATTGAAGGTTGGTGATGGCTATGGCGGGTCAAATTGATGATGGCGGTGCCTCCAATACATGATGTCGGTGGTGGCTCCATTGATGGCAGCGGCTCAGATTGTGGTGGCTTAAATCAGGGACTGCTAAGCTGTGAAATGAAGGGGGGGGGGGGGGGGGGGCACAGAGAGAGAGAATGAGAAGGCAAGATACAAGCAATCAACATAAGTAGAACAATTCAATGGTAAAATTCAACTTTTGCATGAGCTTATGATCTAATTTGGCAAAAAAATATATTTTCAATACCCTATGTTGATATATTATTTTTCTTGTTCCAAAATAATTGTCATTTTGCATATTTTAAGTGACAACAAAGAGGGTGCATGTAAAAGCATATAAACAGATGAAATTAAACATAGAAATTTTTTTGCTGCTACCATTGTTATAAGAAGAAGCTACAACTCTTTGTATGACGGATATCACTGGTTGATAAATGTTTTTAGTGACTTTTTGACTAACACTTTCGTTTTTTTTTATAAGCAAGTTCATAACATTAATACAAAACGCTCAGAGAGCCTACAGCAAAAGATTAGTTCCCCTCATCATCCATTAACAAAAGGATATGGTGGATGGATGATGCAGGAACTAAACCAACAAAGTGGTTAGCAGCTGCCCATTTGGCCAACGAATGGGCCATCCTATTAGCATATCTATCAATTTTAACAAAGCTCCAGCATGTAACCAGATTCAACTTTCCTCTAGCGTCTTCAATAGTAGCATGGCATCTCCAGTTTGGTGAAGCCTCCAAGTCGTTAAACCAGAAGATAATATTCTGGGCATCGCCCTCGAAGATGGTATGAGTGCATTTGTATTGCAGGGCCAGCTCTATAGCAGAGAGAGCAGCAAGAGCTTCAGCGTGTTCCGGCTCTGTAATCGTAGATGATTGAACATGCGCTGCAATAATCATCCCAAGATGATTCGAAATAGTGATAGCTTGGATGGAGTAGTTTTCTCGTACCGCCGCATCAAAATTAATCTTGAACCAAGATGGTGGAGGGCATTTCCAACCCTTTGAAACAATGAGGTTTTCGTTGGTCATGACTAACGCATCACATTGATTATTGAAGCTTCTTAAAACATTCTTTGCCACCTCAGAAGCATTAATCTTTGCCTTATGGAAAACCACTTTGTTTCTGCTCATCCAAATATGTTCCAGCAGAATACTGGCAAATAGAGTGCATCTATGTTTGATATTCAAGTCTTGTGTACCTGGGAATTGTGGAGATATGATTCCTTCCAGCCATTTTATCCTTGAGAAATCCTGGTCATTTGATAGGGATGATGGGGGCCTGAAATTATCCGGGGAAGCCAACCACAGAGCTCGAGCCAACGGACACCGGTAGAAGAGGTGTAACAGACTTTCTTCCTCCGAATTGCAAAGGGGACACTCAGTTTCAATCTCAGGCCTGAACACTTTGATTTTGAGACGAATAGGCAAGATGTCCCACGCTATACGCCATATCAGAATTTTTTGACGTTCACAGATTTTAGCTTTCCAGAGGTCCTTCCAAATGAGATTAGAGCTGAGGGGATTACCTTGAAATTTATACCCATTTTCATTAACATATGCTGATTTGGAATAAAAAGATCCGGATTTTGACGGGGTCCAGGCTAAGAAATCCTGGGGACTTGAGGGGGAGATCTTAATCTTTAAGATCTCCCTAATGGAAGAATCCGGAAAAATTTCTTGCAATTTCAATATGTTCCAAGAACATGAATCATTATCTATGAACCTTGCCACTTTCGACTGCCATACATCCACCGAGACTACCTCCCTCTCTGAAGCAGAAATAGATAAAAATGAAGGCTTAAACTGCGGTAAAGAGGGGATCCAAGGATCTCGACTAAAGTCTATGGTTTTCCCAATGCCAACTACAAAGCAGGCCCCCTTCTTGATGAGATTTATACCCGAACAGATTCCTTTCCAAGTCCACGAAGCTGTCTTAGGGGGATTGTACTCCAGAAAAGGTGTGCCTTTGAGATATTTTGCTTCCATTACTCTAATCCAGGATTTCCAAGGTTTGCTTAACACTGCCCATCCCAATTTCGCAAGAATAGCTTTGTTGAAATCCTTCATCATCTTAAAGCCCATGCCACCATAACTCTTTGGGACACACAAAGATGTCCAGGCTTTGGGTGCAAAGAAGTGTTTTTTACTGTCATTGTGACCCCACCAAAATTTTCTCATGGCCGCATCAATGTTGTCGCAAATGCTGATAGGGATGGCAAAGGTAGCCATTGTGTAGGTGGGGATTGCCATAGCAACAGATTTGATCAAGGTCCCTCTCCCAGCTTGTGACAGGCATTTTGATTTCCATCCGCTTAGCCTTTGTTTCACCCTTTCCACTAGTGACGAAAACAGGTTTCTTTTGCTTTGGTTTGTAAACATTGGCAAGCCAAGATACTTATCATTTGGAGGAGCCGATTTGATGTTCAGAATGTTGCACATATCGCTTCGATCCGATCTTGACATATTTTTGCTAAAGAAGAGTCTTGATTTCTCACGATTAATAGATTGTCCCGACCATTTCTCAAACTTTGTCAGGCATCTAAAGACTGATTCCGCTTCCCTTTTGTTTGCTCTGCAAAATAGAAAGAGATCGTCAGCAAAAAGAAGGTGTGTAATCGCAGGACTTCCTCGACTCGCTTTTATTCCTTTTAAGGAACCCAGATTTTCTTCTTTAAGTAGCAGGCGAGTGAGAATTTCAGCACCCATAATGAAGAGGAATGGAGATAGCGGGTCTCCCTGGCGGAGACCTCTACTCGGGGTGAACTTTTCGAAGGGGGCTCCATTAAGAAGTGTCGAGAATGAGGGAGTAGAAATACGCTGCTTAATCCACTGGATCCACTTAGTGTCAACTGTGTGCTGCACTTCTTTAGCACACTAAATAAAGGTCACTAAACATATTGAACCGCAAATAATTGTCAATAAACGTGGTGTTGTAGGTATTTTTCTACGACCCGAATTATTTTTGCGTTAATAAATATTTAACGATAAATATTCAAATGGTCAATAAATATTTTTGCGTTAATAAATATTCAATGGTCAATAAATATTTTTAGTAGCTTTTTCGCTAAAACTTTGAGTGACAACTGTTAGCTGCACATTTTAGCGTCACTAAATAAATGTCATTAAACATATTTCACGATAATTAATTATCGATAAACGTGGTGTTTTAAGTATGTTTTTACGATCCAAGTAGCAGCAAAATCTTTTTGTTAAACATTTACCTTTGGAGGGTATTGGTAAGAAAACCATAAGCAATTATGATGGAGGATATTGGTAAGAAAAGTAAAATGCACCTACATTGCTTTACACAACCCAAGTATAGGGATGGCAATGGGGCGAGTCGGATGCGGATTTCGCAATATCCGAACCCGCCCCGGCAGCATAAATATGTCACTCCGCCCCGCCCCTCCATCGGGTTGATGGATGGTAATACCATCCCTGATCTGGTGGATTACAAGAAAATCCGCCTCCGCCCCGATCCGCACTGAAGCAACGAGTGATGACCATCTGCAGGTTCTGTACCCAAAAACCTGCACCCGCACCCACACCCCCCATCTCCTTCACTATAGACACATCTTGATACATGTGCATAATCAACCACCACAAGATCCACCAAAAGAGAAAAGAAAAATCAATTGCCTCCTTTGGCTAATATGTACCAACTCATTACTCAAACATTCTCTTTGAGAATCTAAGGTAGATGTATACTCCAAAGAAATCAAGAACACAATTTCATAACTTGCAACAGACCCATCAGCCAACGCCAAGCGCTTTGTATTTTGAATGTATGTGTGCTCTGGAATGAATGACGTTAGGACCTTGTGCCAGTTTCCAAAGTGTTTCTCACTCAAAATCGTCATGAGAAGCGGCAACAGATCTGCGATTGCGACCATTCCGGCAAGATCTCCGACAACTGTTGTTGTTCTTGGTGCCGCAGAACTTGAGAAGTAGGTGGTCGAATGGTTGCGACCGTCAGTTAGGTGGTCAAGAGGTTTTTGGCCATTGAGGGGCTGACGGTGGAGAAGGAGAGAAGATTAGGAAGAGGGAGGTAGCCATGGGCAAGTCGGCAGAGACTGAGAGTTAGCATTTTAGGGTTTTGATGAGATATATATATATATATATATATATATATATATATATATATATATATGCTAGGATGGACGGTTAAGATTTATTACTGCATTGGGTTAGTATACGGAGCGGGTGCGGGTTGGATACCGGGGCGGTTTGGACAGAATACCATACCCGACCCTAACCCGCTACGAATTTAAAAAACATTTACCATACCCACCCCATAACCCGGTCAAAGTCAAAATAACCCGCTCCTAGCGGGGCGGGGCGAAGATCTGCCCGTAGCGGATCTAATTTCCATCCCTACCCAAGTACCATAAGAAAAAGAAAACAAGTAAGCAGTTGTGATGGAGAATATTGGTAAGAAAAAGTACAATGCACATGCTAATAGCTTATTATAGGTTCATAATTAAGGCACACATCTTCCAAGAGACCAGGTTGTCTCCTTATTAATTAAGGCACACATCTTCCAAGAGACCATAGGCATGATACTCTTTCGCCAAAGAACCGAAGGAAAATCGATGAAGGAACAGTCTATAAATTACATTAAACCGCCATTCTACCTCCCATCTCCCCTACTTCCCCCCCCCCCCCCCCCTCTCTCTCTCTCTCTCGATACATGCACATGGCTCAAATGATCCTCGCTCACGGAGACTATCCAATCGTTCTCTCGCAACAAAAACTCAGGCCTATCAAATACCCATCCGGTGAGATATACTGGTGCCACTTTTAGTCAAGTGTTTCTTGTTATTCTTGCTGGTCAAACAGTAGACTAGTGCTTTTTTGCTTTCTCAAATGGTCCTCACTCACGGAGACAATCATATCTTTCTCTTAGCAAAAACGCAGGCCTAGCAAATACCCGTACAATGAGATACACCGGTGCAACTTGTAGTCGAGTGTTTCTTGTTACTTGCAGGTTAAACAGTAGACTAGTGCTTTTTTGCATTTTGCGTGTCACATTAACATGTATGAATAGTGCTTTGCACATGCATTAACTAAATTCATAGCAATATTCAATATATGTATAGGCAAAAATATTAGTCTCCTATTAGTTCCTCTACGAGAACTATGATGATATTTTTTATATTTGGTGGTACCAAATGTAAAAGCATCCAACTCAAAATCAATTGGTCATTAGGAGAGATCGAGGCCTACAAGACTTATATGTTGAAGTATTATTTGTTATTTGTCCGATGTGAAATTTTATGTCTAATCTGGGATTTTATACTCTCAATACGCCCCTCACATATGGCCCAACCGATATGGAGTGGGCCTAGCACGTAAAAAAAAAAAAGAGTGGATGGCGTTGGAATGAAAGAACTACTTTTGAATTCTCCTTTGGGTCTCCATTGAAAAGTTCTGATGCCATGTAAAAATATCTAATACAAAACCAATTTGCCAAAAGGGAGCTGGCTACAGTGTTTACATATTAAAGTATTATTTATTATCTATCCCATATGAGATTTTATATTTAATGTAAATTTTACATCTCTAAACGTATAAAATTAAACCAGAGATAGAGAACAGAGTCGGGATGATTTTCTGTGAATATACGGAGGTGAAAATGATGTCGATCCATGCATGTCAGACGTAGCTAGCTTTTGCCATACATGGAACTGGTCAAAGATATCTCCGATGTGGTTGGTTGCCATAGCTTCTCTGGTCACAACCTACATTAGAAAGCCAACCAATAAATAACTTGGATTCCAATGTGCAATAGGCATCGGAACTTTGAAGGTGGCATGTCATCATAGTTACCACCAAAATACAGTACCAATATCGAAAGTAACGGCCAATACGTATTATTTTTACTTTTTATTAGTACGGTAGCATTTTAGGTATTATATCTCCGATGTGGTAATATATATATATATATATATATATATATATATATATATACATATGATTACCACTAAAGAAAGAAGTTCTGCAATGAAATTTTGTGCATGCTTCACCAGTCGTACATTCTAGCTAACTCCCTTGTACATATCGTTGGATAAATTAAGGTAACGTACTCTACTTAATAAAATATCAACCGAATATAAAATTGACAAGAAAGAAGTATAGTTAAAATTGAGGACTTACCAACTTAGAAGAGTTGAGGCGTAGCAGTGCTACTGCCCTAAATAATTATTTCCCCCGTTAGGTCGTAACATTTGATGCAGATGGGCTACACAGTGTGCGTGTTTGTGTATATATATGTATATATGTACAGTTATATCACTATATAGGAGATTGAACCGTAACAATTGACATATCCCGACTGAGCTTTGTAAACCAAAAAAAAAGGGTTGAGCTTTGATTACAGACACTCGTAGAAGAAGTTGTAGACTTGCAAACATGGATTGCTGGAACCAAAAACATGTAAACTAAGGTAGCGTTTGACAGGATTTTTGTGTTCAGTTTTTTCTTCAGTTTTGTAAACTGAAGGAAAAAAACTGTTTGACAGACAGTTTTTTTCCTTTAGTTTTGAAAATCAATTTTTAAAATGGGGCTGTTTTTTGAAAACTCTGGAATTTTGGGTTTCCTGTTTTGGTTTTTATTTTAAGATCCAACCTTCAAACTTTGTTAGAAGCGAAAAAATGAACATCATATTAACAAAACTCCCATCACACACAGAGCACCACCACGACCACTAAACCTGCTGCCATCACCATGACCCACCACCACTGCCATTTTCACCATCACCACACACACACCACTGCCGGCCACTCCACTTGACAACCATAATCATTGTCAATGTCACACCACGGCCGCTAACACCACGGCCCAGCACTACCGACTGCACACACCCACAACCGCCATTGAGACTAGCGCCGCCATCCTACTACTATCGCCACTCACATTCCTACCCATTGTCACCCTGTACCATCACAGGTCTACACACCATCGCAAATCCGCTCCACCTAACAATCATCATTGCATATCTGCTCTGCCCAGCCATCGTCACTCAAATCAGACATTGCAGTCATCGTCGTCACCTCCACCATGCCTGCAAGCTTCACCAATCACACCCAATGTGGTGGTGGTGTTATGATTTAGTTTGATGTGGGGGTGTGATTTGATGAAGGGGGTGGTGGTGGTGCTACTGCGAGTTTGGTGTGGTGTTGACTCGCGGTGGACGTAGCTGGAGGTTTTTGTTGGATAAAAATAGAACATTTTAAGGAAAAATGGAAAAAAAAGAACGAGGAAAGAAAACTCAAAACAAAAACTGTTTTACCAAACATCCACCTATTTTTTCTCAAAAAAAAAAATTATCACAAGTAGTTTTGGGTTTATTTATTTGAAAAACAAAACTAAAAACCACGTAGAGGAGTATTAAACTGGGAAGGTCAACTCTTTTGGATCAAATTATAGATGTCATTAGAGACAAGAATAAGATGAATGATTATATATATATCCATCCCATCTTGGACCATCCATCCTTGCCACGACGACAGGTCAAGATGTATTTTTTTTTTTTTGACTTCTAATTTTACATTATCCTTTTAACTTGTCGTCACAAACCATCATATTCCCACAACACCTACCACCAAATTAACATCATCTCCAACAGTCAACATCACCATCAATACCACAAGCAGCATCACTATATCGTCGAATCACGACGACCGTCGATTATAACGTATTTCTAGTACCGTCAATCACCCCACATCTCACTATTCACCAACCGATCAACAACTGCCACCACCCATCCATAACCATCAGCACTGCATTGCAATTCCACCGCTACCAATATCACCAAAACCCATCACCACTAGCACCATCATTGGCAAGTGGGTGCTCGCCGGTCCTATTTCTACAACCCAAAGTAAGTTGTCACTGTTAAATATAAAATTCTCCTTGAAGGTTAACGTGACAAAATTTGGTTGTTAGAAGTGCCGTCAGTATAGGCCCTAAAGTCTTTAAGTGACAACCTTATGCAATCTAAAATTCATTGTGACAACATCAAAGTTTCATTTTCTTATGAACTCTAGTGACAACTTTGTTACCTAATGTCCTCAAATGTTGTCACCATAACCCCGTGTTATCACAAAAGAGGCCTTATAATAGACTTTGGGTTGAGCTTTGGTGACAATCTACAAACAATGAGGCATACTAAGTATTTTTATTCTTAATAACATGTGGCTACACAACTTCAGAGTTTTGGAAAAAAAAAATGATGGAAGGGCGGTAAAAGCTAATAGTGCGCTAAATAATCTAGCACACTGCTTTTTATCTTTTGAAAAAAGTCGTCTACAGTCGTTCACATAACTGTGGTGGATGGCTGCAGATGGGTTTGGGAAAGGGAGCCCTTCCCAATCTTGGGTGGTGATGGGCTCCCTAGACACTTTTGTTTGCATGAAGAAGCCCATATTTGTTATCTGATGTAACATAACAAGATTTTAATGCTGCTATTATTCGTTCATCATCTCATATTTTCTAAATCTCATAGGTAAACTGTTTCCAAGTCTTATATACTTGTCTCAATGGGCTTAAAGTTAAGGCTTAGAATCAGGGGCGGATGCAAAGCATGGCCAAGGGGGGCCATGGCACCCCCCCAAATTTGAAAATTTGTGTTTAACTATTTTATGTAATGGTTAATCAAGTTTAAAATATTTAGGAAACTTGTCATTATATTGTAAAAATCTTAATGTATTATTTTATTTATTGTGTTTTTGACTTTTTGTCTCACCGTCTGTCATATTTTTTTGTTTTTCTCATTCACTTGTTCATTTTCATTTTTCAAATTTCAAAGTTACAGTTATAAAGAAAAGATCAAAGTTAGTTCTTTTAAATTCTTGCCGTATTTTAACTTATTCGTGATTATTTTTCTCGTACAATTAATAGTAATACATAATAGATCGACAATAAGAGGTAATTTTTATATAGAAAATTAATAATTTGTTGTTATCAATTTAAGTAAATCAATATGAATAGTGAACTTGTATAATTAGTTGTCAAATTAAGTAATCTATTTTGCATTTAACACATCAAATAGTGACGCGAATTCTTTTATGGTAGTCATTAATTTTTTTTATAATTTTTTGGCACCCCCGATTAAACTTTCTGGCTCCGCCCGTGCTTAGAATTACTATCTAAGTATATATAAGACCAACCAATTAGCCTTCCTAGTATTGCAAATCTAATTACTATCTAAGTATAATATAAGACCTTTTAAAAAGCATGCGCATACGCATACACGGAGAAAACACACGCACACACAGAGTCGCGTGCACACACACACAGACCCAAAAAATGTTTATTTTTGGGTGTCATACGTGTGTATCTATATGATCGTGTTTGTGTGTGTGGGGTTTGTGCGCGATTTGTGCATGGCCGGTCCGTCTATCTTTGGGTGCGTGTTTGTATATGATTCATGGGTTTGTAGTGTGTGCGTATGGGGAGAGGGGTGGGTGGGTGGTGTAATGAGGGGGTGTGGTGGGGTTGTGTGTGCAGGATGGTGGCGGCTAGTGGAGGTTGGTGGTGATGTTGGGGCGGGGGGGTTGGGGGAAGAAGAGGAAGAAGAAAGGAAAAACAAAAACAAAAAGTTCCACAGAAGTGGAAGTTTTTTTTGCATTTTGGGGATATTAAGAAAATGGATAGCCCACTGGTTTTGTAGAAGGCAAGCGAGAAGAGGAAAAATAAAGGTGTGATCTCAGCTGTCAGTGAGCGACTGGATCACTGTGTGACAATTGGCTTTTTATCAAACACAATCATCTTTTGTTCCAAATCTCATATATTATATTCGTTCGCATTACAACATGGATTTTGCTTTTTATGTTAGTGTTTTTAAGGATAGTTAATTAATTTTTAGATCATATAAGGCTTACTATATAGCCCATATTTATTTAGAGAAGGTAGCGAAAGTAACCTGTAGTTTTTATAAGTCCTTTAAACTTAAACATAAAATATGATGAGATATGCTGCTCAACTAAGCTATTATTTCGTTTCTCGCTTCACTTATTGCATATCAGTCACTTTGTTTGGTCGTGAGCTCCCATCCTATAAGTTGGCCTTTATTTCATTTGTTGGAAGGACTATGGAGATTAAACATTATATAGATAGCATTCTGCATTAGTTATGATAAATTTATAGTAAGGTATATAAATAAACATAAATGGCAACATTTTTTCTGTTGGATCTCGTATGTCTATTTTTTCTTTTCATATATGAGTTTAATTTTTATATTAAATGGTTGTTTTTAGGGGTAGAATAGTTAAGATAAGTTTTAACATGTAGCAAGTATACTAGTCAAGTAGAGTTTCGAATGTTTAGAATTAATTTTCAAATGATACAAAGTATACTATATTAAAGCAATTATAAAAGTTAGGTCCTCATCCAAGATAATATGACCATGTCTCATATATAATCTTAGAAATCCAAGTTGACTTGGGAAATTTAATACTATGATGAGGTGCACCAAGAGAAGTATTGGTACTAGCCTAAGAACCTATGCCAAATATGGGACATTCAATATCTACTTTAGAGGTATCGATTTGCATCTTAAACTTGTATCGCATTAGGTCCATAATCCATGTAAGAACGGTATTAACAATAATTATGTACATAGCTTTTTGATCGATGATGCTTATGTTAGTTTTTTATTAGGTGACCTTAATTTAAGTTTTTAAGATATCAATTAACCCTTATAATAAAATTTGAGTAAACACTTGCGCATTCAGCTTTCAAATTTGACAAAATGTTTAAAATCAACACAACTCAAATTGAGGGCATGAAAATTATGCATGGCAGTATCGACTGACAAAATTAAAACTCTATCTTGAACACAGAGAGAAATAAACTTCACTACCAAATCCATATGCAGAAACATTATGATCAATTTGTTATTGCATGGGTTGTTTATAGTGGGCTTGTGAGAGGTTTTTTTTTCCAATAATGATTTGTACATTTCAATGGCTTGCACACGGTTAGAACAATAAGTTAGCTTAATTTGGAGTATCATTCCATTATGCAAGACACAGTCAAATAACTTCAATAATATATGACTTCGTCATTGTACTCATATGTGTATTAATTTATGATAATCAGGAAATAAATGCACGTCGCTTTGCTTCAGTTTTTCTAAAGAATAAGTTTTGACTTCTATTCGGGTTGTAGGAATCTTCCACCAGTCCTGTATATAGTAACAATTGATAGTCAATAAACCTTTCTAGTAATTTTTCTGCTAATACTTTCAGTGACAATTTTTAGCAGTATTTTTTTAGTGTTGCCAAATAAAAGCCACTAAAAATATTTAGCGACTATTAATTATCACTATATAGGAGGTATAAGGTATTGAAGATCCCTTCAACCCTGATAGTAGCCAAAATTTACTTTTTTTTATTTTCCTAAATGTTTGATGGAGCTCTTTTATGAGATCCGGAGTTTTTATTGAAGACATACTTTATATAGCATCCTTTTAGCTGACATTGCAAATATTATGGAGTAGGGTATGTGTACATACTGTTTAAGAGTTAATGAATAAGAAGAATAAGTATGCGTGTAAAAATACTCATAGATAGGACTGCCTTAAAAAAGTATAGTACGGAGCTTTCATATCTTACAGTCCAGCCATTATTTGGTCTGAAATGACTTGTGCAATATTTTAGCAACATGAGTCCTTTAGTAAAGAATCAGAAAGAAAAAATAAATGAATCCCTTAAGTAACAAATATATCTTACCCTAATTTCTTGACGGGAATGTATAGGATATATTAGGGCAACATATAGCATGTTACATGGGAAAATAGTTATAAAAAACTCGTAGACAACACGTCATAAAAATCGAGAAGATGAAAGATCTATTTCAGTCGAATGGCGAAAACTCAAATTCACCTGGGACAACCATTTGTCGCCGGAAAAAAATTGACTTCTACCCCGGTTGCAGGAATCTTCCTCCTATCCCTTATATAGCAACAATCAATTGTCTCTAAATGTTTCTAGCGACTTTTATTTAGTGACGCTAAAAAAATACCACTAATAATTGTTACTAAAAGTGTTAGAAGAAAAGTCGCTTGAAATATTTAGCGACTATTAATTGTCACTATATATGGGGTTGTAAGAAGATTCCCACAACCCGGGTAGGATCCAAAGTTTATTCTTTGTCGCCAAAATATAAACTTTACATCCTGTAGATGCCTTTAGTGGTATTTTCCAACGGATGCGTCTTTTTGTAACATATTGGAACCCTTCATCTACAAAGGTTTTAGGTTATAGCTATTAACTATAGATGAGCTTGTAAAATTTGAAAAACATTCTTACACTAGTAATTTATAAAACTTATAGGGACACTTGAACTCACGCAACTATTACCGAATTCGCACGGTAATTGCCACTCATAGTTATAATTAATTTTATACGACGAATTTAAGTTCTACTACTTATAATTCATTTTTAAATTTTCTAATTAGTCTTACTATTCGGGTAAATTTAATTAAACTTTTATTGTTCTCCAGGGCCCCATGAAAAGAAAATAGAGGAATATAGTATGTTCGTTTACCATAACTCTTGTAATGTGTTACATAATACTTTTTTGTATTGTGAAGGTTAATGTGAGCTTATATCATATTTTTTTTCGTGTGTAATTTTCTTTACTAAATCCCATATATGTGATACATTACTTTCGTTTGTTTGTCGTGAGGTCTTGTCAAGAAAAGTGGCCTATAATATCTTTACCATAAAGATTACAAATACTATGTATTACTATAGACAATTTCTATCTACGGTTCGAATGCATGCATGCGTGTTTATGGAGATGATTGAAATCAATTGTAACAAGATTATTTTCTTCTACATCTTATAAATTCATATCAGAGAGTGTTTATGGACACTGCTAAAACTAAATTGGAGTAAGTCAGTCCGTTGGTTAGGTAGTACAGCATATCAATTTAGTTTTCAAATTATATAAGACTAACAGATTATTCAAAATTAATTAAATCCAATTTTATCGTGGTACCCATGGAGATGGGAGGGTGCCATGCGGTGGTTTGGTGGAAGCCATTGTTACTTTGGTAGAAGGTGAGTTATTGTTGAAGAAAATAAAACTCAAACTTCCTTCTTATTTTATTTTAT
The DNA here is from genome assembly GCA_033065855.1 of Escallonia rubra. NCBI lineage: Eukaryota > Viridiplantae > Streptophyta > Magnoliopsida > Escalloniales > Escalloniaceae > Escallonia > Escallonia rubra. Next base: position 186,147 of record JAVXUO010001751.1, on the reverse strand, counting down.
TTTATTTTTATTATCATGGCCATAGAAGAAAAGAAAAGAAAAGATGAGTCATTATAGAAGAAAAGAAAACTGAAATCAAACTAAATTTTTGGGAGGGTGTCATGAGTTTTTCAGATGTGCTTTTAAGTTAGTGACTTATTTACCCTTAAAAAAATTGAGAATAGTTTATGGTACAATTTTTTCATTAGCCCATTCAGAAATAAGGAGCCCATCCTAGTTGATATTAGGAAACTTTAGAGACACTAATATATATGTTTAGTACATAGTTGTAAATTCCTTTTAACTGTCAGACTTCTTAATAAGCTTTAATGTAATTGAGAACTAATACATTATGAAAATATAGCCAATTTTTTGTCGTGGGATGCCAATTAAAAAATGTCCTATTTTTCGTTTACCAAAAGGATTTATTATTTAAAATGATTTTAGTTAACTTATTGTACCCCACTCAATGCAAAAATTTATCAAAATAACTGTAATTTAAGTAACCTAATAAATAAGAACTCCTTCTATGATATTATTGGGTAATTTAAGTGACGTTTATGTTCAGTATATTATTGTTACAAATCCTATTTTACATTTAAAAAATTATGTGACTCAAAAAAACTATTGCACTTGGTTGTCTTTCTTGCTTTGCATGCTATATGTTATATTAGTCCAGAGACATAGATATAGAACGATATGATATGATTATTTTTCCAGGTGGACGGAAGTTTGATAAGACATGGATAATCAGAGGAAGCCACAATCTTGCTTTGGTAAGCTGATCTAAAAGGAACATTACCATACTATTAACATGGGTTATAATCTTTGAAGATTATTTGGGAAACCATACGAATTGCCCTGTAATGAAGTAACTTCAAACTTGACAGCAAAACGTGGACGCACAAGGCTCTATTGCAAGAATCAAGCAAATGTTTGGCAAGGTTCAGCTCTCTCCTTCTTCTTATGACACTGCATGGGTGGCCATGGTACCGTCTAGGGGTGCTTTAAAGGAGCCTCTGTTTCCAGAATCCGTGGATTGGATTATGCAAAATCAGCACCCAAACGGGTCATGGGGCCTTAATCCAAGCTATCCATTACTAGTTAAAGACTCCCTCTCATCGACATTGGCATGTTTGCTTGCCCTTCAAAAGTGGAAAGTTGGCGAACAACTTGTTCAAAAAGGTAAGTACGCCTAAGAAAGTGCTAAACTGCATATGTTGCAACTTTGGCTCATGTACTTCATTTCCACAGTTTTAAGTTCAAGTCATTTAATTCTTTCAACTGCCACTACACCTAACTAACTAGCAATCTCGAAATTTGGAAAACAACGGCAGTGAAAGGTCCATTTCTTTCAAATTTGTGATGGAGGAAATGGTGGACTCAATTGGATAATTGCTTAATTGAGCGAAAGCGTAGTGCAAGGGATCAAAGTAGTAAAGCTAGACCACTAATTACTCCTTCCATTCAAATAGCAAGATCAAGGGTGTGGATTTTTTAGTCTCATCTTAAATTAAATAAGTACCGTTTAGAAAGTCAAGAGAGCAAAATCTAATGAAACAGAGGTCGTACAAGTTTATTAAAATCTTGCTACGTATCTCGTTCATTTCTTTTTCTTTTCTTGCCTATACTTTCAGGCCTCGACTTCATTGGCTCGAATCACTTTTATGTCAACGACAAGCAACAACCTTCTCCTATTGGGTTCGAAATTGTATTTCCCGGTATGGTTAGTAAGGCGATTGAACTGGGTTTGAATCTGCCTTTGGACACTGCTCTGGTGGACATAATGCTCAGCAAACACAAAGTTAAAAGGTTTAATTTTGTCTTTCTTTATTTTGCTTATTTGCATTGGTAATCTACGGGTTATACCCTTAGGTTTTCCACTTCAAAATGAACGAATGCGTTACAAGAAAAATGACTTTTAGCGACGGACAATTCCGTCACTAAAAGTCCTCGTTCAGTCGCCAAAGACTTTTTGTGACGGACACCCCATCGCTAAAAGTTCGTTGCGAATAACTCCGTCGCAAAAAAAAATTAACTTTTAGTGACGGGACGATAAATTAATATAGCGACGGAATAAAGATAATTTTCGTATTTTATTTTAATTTATTTTTTAGAAATTATTAGTTTCAAAAAATATTTAGCGACGGAAATTTTTCTCGTAAAAGGTTTTATCGATGGATTTTTAGCGACAGATCTCCCGTTGCTAGAAGCCCACCGGCAAAAAGTGATGGGCTTTTAGGGACGGAATGTCTGTCGCTAAAAGTCCGTATTCCGTCACTAAAAGTTCGTCAGTAATACCTTTAGTGACGGAATAATCCGTCGCTAAAAGTTTTAAAGTACATTTCATTACGTATTTTTAGCGATGAAATAAAATCCGCGCCAAAGATATAATCTATTTTTTTTTTCAATGCCCAAACCGGTAATTCAAATTCAAACCTGTAATCACAATTTCAACACTCAATTCTCAATTCACATTAGGGTTAAATAATTGCTAATTTAAATAATTGATGATGCATCAGCAATTATTTAATATAATCCTAAAACACTGTGTGTGTGTGTGTGTATGTGTGCATGCGCGCGCGCACGCGCAGGGAGGGAGCTGATCCCTGTGGATGGCCCAGATCTCACTTTACAATTTACTGCGTAGATTGTAGAATACTTTTTAGAATACAAGTATTCTACACAGTAAATTGTAGAGTACAAGTATTCTACAATCTACACAATAAATTGTATTCTACCATTTACTGTGTAGTGATGAGATTTTGCTTTTTACCTGCAAGTTCATGTAATTTTTCTTTGGATGATATCTCTTGAGTTAATATTTTCCGTACTTAGTATCCCTGGGTAACAAATTCCCATCAAAATGACATCTGCCTTTTTAGTTCAAAAAATCAAAAAATAACTTCTTGTTGAGTTGTAGATGGTGTTCAATTATTTTTGTCACCAAGCAGCCTAACACTTTTGTAGAATCTGTGGTCTACAAAACCCAGAGAGAGAGAGAGAGATAGAGAGTGAAAAGGAGATAGAGGGAGAAAGGAAAAAAAACTATGTAATCGTTAGGGTCCCACAGTGACCACGACTCTTTATGGCGGTTACGTGGGCCAGTGACCTAGTTTGGCTTAGTAGATGTCAGCACAAGTTGATGGGCCATTAACCACTACAAAGAGTAGCAATCAGCTAATTGATGGTGGGGTTAGCTAATTTTGAACTGGGAAGGGCATTTTTGGCTTTTGCCATAACCGGTTATAAGAGTGGCGGTTAGCACTTTTTGAAAAAAAAAAAAAGAGAAATCTGTGCCATCCACGGGTACACGTATATATATGTATATATATATATAAGGACGACTTATTTTCTGAATTTTCCGTGAAGATGCTGAGTACCAACGGCTAGACGGTTAGACCCCGTGCACCTTAACTATAGCATCGTACTTCAAGTGCTTCTGTTGCGTATAATGTAAATCCCGTAGCGGATCAATTCCAACGAGGTTTTGCACCTATATGAGTTGTCAAACTTGATCATTCTTCATGTTGCTATGAAGGAAAAGCCCAAGACTAACAGGGGCAAGAGCCAGAGCTTTACTCAAGGGCTGATTCAACTGCGAGAATAGCTTCAATTCTTCCAACCTCCGCAGCGGTACTGGAAAGGGCACAAGACTAGCCCCCGCCCTGGGCTGTCAAAAAGGGGAACGAAAGAGTAAACTGCATGCAATCGACAGCCAAAAGAGATAAGGCAGTCATTAAGAAAGCTCTATTCTTAGCACCGAAGTCTTATTATTTTGAAGCAAAAGATGGGGGTAAGGTGAAAAAGCACAAGGGGGAAGCTTCTTCCTTTGCCACAAAAGAATGGTTTATGTCACAGTTCGAGGATCTCACTCGGACAGAGCTTGTGTAATTGATCGAGGGGAGAGATCGAGTATGGGATCAAGGATTCCATTAATAAGAACTTAATATACATATATATATATATATATATATATATATATGATTTCAAATTATATACTAATCAAAAAATAAAATATATACAAAGTTTGTTCAGAACTGTGAACCAAATATAACATGATGCGGGGATAAGAGCGGGAGGGGGATGCAAACAGAGGAGAGGAGGGGAGCACAAGTCCAGGAGGCACGGGAAGGGAAGAGGGAAAGGGCTCAGGGGTCGTCGAGATCGAAATCCAGATCCTGCTGATCATCCTCATCCACGGGAGGGTACTGTCGTTCGTCCTGCAGGTAAAAGCACGGATGCATTAATCTCGATAGTAATTGTATATTGTGTTTATTCATGTATATATTGACTTCATAAAATAATTGTTTTCTACCTGATCTTGAATCATGATCATCCTGAACACCTCTTCAGCAAGGCGACGAACATCCTCCGGGTGTAACTGTCGCTCCGTGTTAAGTGTCTGTGTCTGTGGAGGGGCAGCAGGGGGTGGGGACGATCCATCACGGCTCGTGCAGTAGCGCTGGGCAGGCTGCGTATGCATCCTTTCGGCCTACTAACGACGACCCCTGGTGTATCCAGCCACCGCTTCAATCCCCTGGTACTCGTACTTGTGGATGCTGATGGTTACCCAAACTGCTACTGAACCCCCTGTTTCGTGCATACGAGGCCTGAAAAATAGTGATTTGACATTGAAGACATTAAGGCAACATACATCAAATACATAGCCAAAATTTTAACTGTAAAAAATAATAATTTGTAACTTACATCGATCGGTCATGCAATATCTAAAACGAAGTCCTCTTCCTCACGTCCGCCATCTTGTACGTCAAAGCACACACTTCATTATTTTCCAGGGTCGGGGTTCTCAATCACATTCTTATGTCAGACGACGTAGTGACGCACTTCCCCACCCCCTTTCCTTGTGCGTACGATCATGATCCCTTTTGTTCTCCCTCCCATTATTACTTTTCGCTTCCCAAGATGGATCAGTGATCCACTTATCAAACATCTACCCCATACAGATGGTGATACCCCTCATTCGGTTTAATTAGAGTTAAATGAGTTTAATTAGTGTTAATTAAGGCTAATTAGAGCTAATTAGGGTTAATTAGAGTTAAGTTGGTTTAATTAGAATTAATTAGTGCTAATTGAGATTTAATTGAGAGTTAATTGGGGCTAATTAGGGTTGATTATGACTAACTACTACTTAGGGCTAATGGGTTTAATTAAGGTTAATTAGTGTTAAATAGGTTTTAATTATGATTAATTCGAGTTTAATTAGGTTAATTAAATTTATAACTTGTAACAAATTACATACACTATATATACAATTAAAGTCTACATTATAACAAATTAAATTAAGTTACACTATACATTATAACAAATTCAACATGACATGTAATTACACTATAAATTGTAAACATTTAATTAGGGTTAAAATTTACATATTGTTAGCGGCAATGGGGATGGTGTGTTAGTGGCCGCATGGAGGAGATGTGGCGGCTGTTGTCAGTCGCGCGGGGGGGGGGGGGGGGGCGCGGGCAGTTGTGTCGGTTGCCGAAGGGCGGTTGGCGGGCAAGGGGTTGTCGTCGGTGGTCGTGTGCAAACATAGAAAAAATAAAGAGAGAGAGTCGGAGAAAAAGCGGAGAGAGAAAAGAAAGAGGGGAATGGGTCTTATAACATGACTTTTAGCGATAGACATATCCACTCGCTAAAAGTCATATTTTCAAAATTTTCATTGATATTCTGTCGCTAAAAGCCTACCTTTAAATTTATTTAATGGCTTTAGCGACAGATTTATTAGCAAAAAATGCATTCCGTGCTAAATATTTTCTAAAATATTTAAACAATTCCACCGAAAATAGAATATTTTTTTTAAAATTCTTTAGCCACGGATCTTCAGTCGCTAAAATCACATAGGTAAAGATCCGTCGATAAGGGTTTTTAGTGACGGAATTGTTCGTAGGTAAAAACTTTACCGACGGATCATTATTGACAGGGTCGTCCGCCCGGTAAATGCCACTTTTAACGACGGATTTGTGTCCATAGCTAAAGAGCTTTTTTTTTGTAGTGTGAGCGGGAGCACAATACAGAGCATTCGAGACCAATGTGATGCATCTAATTATCTCAACCAAGTGTTGAGGGAGAACCTATCTGAAGCAACTCTGATGCTTCAGATAGGTTCTCAATATTTTTTAGTGAGCGGGAGCACAAAACGGAAAGCTCTACGAACGGTTTATCAATATTTTTTAGTTTCATTTCTGGCTACTATTTGAAGCAAATCTAATGCTTTGAGCTTTCCCTAAAGCAGTTTCAGGGACAAAAGTCGTATTGCATATGTTGCTGAAGCATTTGGTGAAGCTCATAGTTGGAAGGAGGTGATGACTCACCAAAGAAGTAATGGCTCGCTATTCAATTCACCTGCCACTACAGCAGCTAGCTTGATTCACCTTCACGATGATAAGAGCGTTGAGTACCTTCGGTCTCTCTTGAACTTATACGGAAAATCGGGTACTAGATTATAAGTACACATAATTCTAAGAGCGTAATCAATTTCGAAGTCAAAATAGTGAACTTTGATTGCCATATTTTATTTTTATAAGCTTGCACTTTTGGCTGCCTTATAAACGCATCATCCATGTTGTACCTTCATAATATTATGAAAGCGTTCCTAACGAAAAATGAAAGCAATCATGAATTCTTTTAACCGTTTTTAGTATTCATCTCGTCACTTCTTCCAAGTTGGTTTTCTTGACATATTTTTTTGCAGTTCCCACAGTTTATCCTTTCGACATATACTCTCGCCTCTCTGTGGTTGACACAGTTATGAAGTTGGGAATTGATCGACATTTTGGAGTTGAGATAGAAAGCATCCTTAGCGAAACATATCGGTAGTTTACAAAAGCGCTATGTTAATCTTATATGCGTTGTGTACGTGAGTGTGTATGTGTGTGTGTTATTCAAACCATAACTTTTGATGATTTGTAGGTCCTGGCAGCAAAGAAATGAGGAAATCTTTTTGGATGTTACATGTTGCGCCTCAGCATTTCGGCTCCTAAGAATGCACGGTTATGAGGTTGGATCAGGTGTACTCCGAATTCAAAAGCTATTGGCAGCAAACTCGCCTTTGCAAGTTTTAAGAGTTTGGTTACAGTACCACGTGTTTCTCTAGTGGATTAAAGTGCATAATAGTAGTAAACGCAGTTCTTTTTTTTTTTTTTTTGTTAAGATAGAAATATATACCAGGAAAAAAGCGAACGTTTACAAAGTATAGAACGAAATACAACAACAAAACTAAAAGAAAACTGGATACAAGGTCATCCAGAACTAGCAAAACCCAACTACAGAAGCAAAATACCGAATTTGTATATTGGGCCCACTTCAGCTTAGCTTCTGTATAGATGGCTGCGGTTCTCACTTCAACATGTGAGGGTACGGGCTGGGTTTAACCGAATTTGTAAATTGGGCCCAGCCAAAATTAATTTTTTTTTTACTAAGTGTCAATATTCAACTCTTCATAGAATTGGTGATGTATTCTCGGGTTTGGACCCTGTTCGGACTATACGAGGACGTGAAGAAGGAAAAAGGAAGTCTGATTGTTGTTGTTGGTTGGTACTATGATATCCCACATACAATGTGAGATATAATGTGAACTCAGTTGAAAAATAGAGATACATTTAGATATCAGGTAGTAACTTGAGATTTTGGTGGTATATATGTAAACAGTTTTAGAGCTTAATTATCAATTATTTCCTATTGTGGATGTGTTAATAACGTGTTCATGCTGCAGATGCATTATCGGAATTCGTTGATGAAGAGTACTTCTTCAGTACCGTAGGCATGCAATATACGAATACTAGCACAATTCTGGAGTTATATAAGGCTGCACAAATCAGAATTTTTCAAAGGGAACCGATTCTTGAAAAGATTCATGAATGGACAAGAAACTTTTTAAACAACGAGTTGTTGAATCGAGCAATTTATGATGAAAGATTGCGGAATGAGGTAATAGTACTTTTTTTTTTCTTTTCCGTTTGTTTGTGTCTTAGCTGAGAAACAATGATGGTGCCATTTTTAGGTGGAATATGCCCTTGAGTTTTCGATTCACAATGCAGATCGAGTTGAGCATAGAAGAAGCATAGATCTGTACGACGTAGATAATTTCGCAATGCTCAAAACATCTCATAGGTAAACAGTTACGTTGGTTGGGGTAGATGATCAGTTAGTTGTTACAACAACAAAAATGTTGGCTAGGTACTTAATTGGTATTATATTACTGCCTTCATGTTTCCGGCAGGTGTTCCAATATCGATAATGGGGTCATTCTTGCACTGGCGGTGGAAGATTTTAACAGCTGCCAAGCCATACACCGCGAAGAACTTCAGCTACTTGAGAAGTATCGACACTAACGTTTACCTCTTTAGAGCATTCTACGAAATTTCATTACTGATAGGTCATAATGCATGCATAACCAGATGGGTGAAAGATACCAGAATGGATCAGTTGGGGTTCGACTGGCATATATTGTACTCCTCCCATTTCGTAGTCGCTAGTGTCCATTTTTCACCTGAATTGGCCGATGCACGAATGGCATGGAGTAAGATTTCCATTATTGGAACTATATTGGATGATATGTTTGACATTGACGGGACAAGACAAGAATTGCTCAACATCATTGAATTGGTTGAAAAGTAAGTTTCCTTGCAGTATTTTTTACTAAAAGTACCTTATTATCAAAGAAAAAATGGCAATTCATTTGTTGGTATTACACTGTAAACGTGTAAGAAAGCTGCATTCAGAAAATCTTCCCCTCATTGATTGTGAAAATTTTCTTAAGTTTTGAAGGCACGCAACTTTTACACATGATACTTCTAATTAACGGTCCTCTGACTGAATGTTCCACCTAAATAATGGCCTGCAGGTGGGATGAATACTCCTCCGTTGGTTACAACTCCGAACGAAACAAGATCCTATTCTCTGCACTTTACGATACAATTAATAATGATCTTGCACCCAAGGCATTCGCTAAGCAAGGTCGATGTGTTAAACATCACCTAATTAATTTGGTACGACATTTAGGATTGAGTATATAAAGTTTATAGAGTTTACGTCTCACTGGAAAATAACAGGCATCAACGTTCAAGTGCAGAACCTGGAGATGATCAAATGTATGTTGAAAGAGGTCGATTGGTGGACTGAAAACTTGGCTCCTGGCATAGATGAGTATATCTTTAATGGGACAGCTACAGTTGGATGTGGAATTTATTCCACTATTTACTTTTTTCTCGGCCCAGAACTGGCAGAAAATGTTTTGAGCAGCCAAGAATATGCCAATCTATACTATTATATCGGCAGAGTTGTACGACCTCTGAATGATTACAGATCAGATGAGGTAAAGTTCTCTCTTTTGGTAGTGTAGTTGTTTCGGAAAAGAATTGTCCTTGACAGTTTCTCATTCATAGGAGATATATATAGTAAAACTACAGTCTGAAGAGTAACAGAAGTCCAACTTCTCACTTTGTTTTGCAGAGAGAGAGCGTAGAAAGAAAACTAAATCTTTGTTCTTTACTTGTAAATCAATCGAATGGTAGCCTGGCCGAAGAAGATGCTAAAGATGAAGTGAGACATATCATCGAATCCAGCAGGAGAGAAGTACTACGAATGATGCTTCAAACACATGGGAGCTTGGTTCCAAAAGCAGTTAAGGAGTCTGTTTGGAAGTTAAGCAAGTTGTGCCATTATCTGTATGCAAGGGGCGATGAATTCCGAACTCCAGGAAGCGGAAAAGATGACATAAACAGAATCTTTTATGAACCCATCAATCTCTCACAACATCCAAACAAATGCTTCTAGGTTGTTTGAATTCATGTAAGACAACTCAGAGGTCCTTTAATCATTGCTTGTGCTGGTGTTTGGACTTGATTACTCTATATTCTGTCTATACTTCATTGTTTGACTGCTTGAATAAGACTAGTTCGAGTGCAAGCGTGCATTGCACGTTAGTAGCTAGAGAAAACCTATTCCTTTCTTTTGTATCTGCCCGAGCATCATGCTCCAGATCTTCAGTCATGTTCCACGTAACTTTTTACTCAAAGAAGCAAAGTTTATGTGCTATTTTGAAGCCCAACCCCAAGTGTGGTATGCTCTGCTTGGCTGCTACTACCAGTGCCCGTCCCTTGCATGAAACCACCAAGCCAAGCTCCGGTCTATATTATATTCAAGCACGAATAAGGTTAATTGGCAAAACCTTTTTTTTTTCCCCCTTAAGATGGTCTTTTTGATTGAAGTGTTTGTGGAATATTATAATCGTATTCGACTTTTTTTTCCCCCTTAAAATACCATTTTTGGATTAGAGGGTGTATCAAACAACTAAGGGTGTTTTTTTTTTTTCCGGTCATAAGTCCTTGTATTTCATTCATGGTTCAAAAAACTATTTACATCTTTACAATCAATCCTTTACTGTACATATGTTTTGAAATCATACACCAACAAAAGACTTAATACTACTTCCTTTAGTATCCTCTGTTTATCCAAGTACCATGTTTGGCATAGCCCCTTGTTTCTCTATGTGCTTGGAGCTTTATTCCAGCTATAAATTCGATACTTGATCCATTGTTGGATCATACAAAAACACCCTTGTACTGTGGCATATTTCTTCTCAAACACCCTAACATTTCTTTCACTCCACACTCCATAGACAGTTACTGCTACTGCTAGCTTGCATAGCTTAGCTATCAAACTTTTTCCTCTAAACCTTCTGCTTGCTGCTTGAAGAAATTTAGGCCAAGAGTCCATAGACAATTCACATTTCAGTCTAGTAAGGACTTCCTTCCATAATTCATGTGTATATGTACAAGTTATGAACATATGGTCAATGGTTTCACTGTCTTTGTTACACAGGACACATGTGTCCTCTTGAGTAATGTTCCAGGCCTTTAGTTTGTTCTTTGTTCTTTGTTCTTATCCCACCTTTGCATAGTAGCCATAGGATCATTGCACATCTTGGAATGTTCCCTGTGAACCAAACTAACTTCCACCATTCCATGCTGTCTTGATTTAACTCTTCCTTTGGGTGCAAAATTCCTTGTTGTCAAAGATCTACATAAAGAAAAAGGAGAATCTGCATGATATTTTTACAAGTAAGAAATTCTGCAAAAGTTCCTTGTAGTAAAAGATTTGCCGAAAGGAAAGAAGGAAAGAGACTAGAGGCTAATTTAGGGTGTCCAAAAATCTGATCATGTGCTCTATTTATAGCGGACTAATGGGCGGGCTGCTCAACAAGGGTTACACCCTTTTACCATGCACCCATTCAATCTGGATTAGAACGGTTTTGATCTAACCCGCATCTAATCGCATCTCGTGACAACACGCATATTCGAAGTGGAAAGTGCACCATCAAAGCCTACTGCCATGCTTATGGATGCGCGCTAACGCGTGCCTGTGATCATTTATCGTATAGTGCTTCGCATAATATTCGGTGCATTTGTAGACACCTTAGCATACCACAAACATGAATAAGTGGAGCTCCCTATTATATACAGACTTAATTTTTCATTTCTTTTCTATGTGGGATTCTTCATTCTTTTACTTTTCACCTTCCCTTCATACCATTTTGACACGCAAAATGAATCCCAAAACAAACAAATTTGGACATTATGTTTTGGAAAACACCAACCATCCCTCCCCCCCCCCCCCCCCCCCCCCTCTCAAAATATCGAAAAAGAAAAAGTTAAAAGTTAGATCTTCCTATCCAATGAATTACATGCATAAATGAAAAGGTTTTACAACATCTTAACTTATTGGTTACATAACAAAGCTAATATGTATAGTGTCGTACATAAAGTTTGAACCACTAATCCTTGTTGACTAACCGGTCACATATCACACATGGAACTCCTATCCATACACAAACATGGAGAACTACATATACAATAAAGGCCTTGTAATTAATTTGTATCTTGTTTTTTTTATGAGTGCTCTAGAGTTAAGCCCTTAAACTCGACAGAAGTGGCACCAACATGTTGATCTTAGTCTCCTTAAATTGATTTGTTTCTTTGTGAGTGACTTCTAACAACCCCCACATCTCTTGAGCTGTTTCACAGGCTGAGACTCGATTATACTTATTTACATCGAGACTACCGCGGGTGATATCTTTGCTTTGTCGTCCATGGAGAAGAGATTTGCGTTCTGAGGATTCATTTCAAGGATCCCCTTGGGAATCTTACTCCCATCTGGACCGTCCTTCATGGAATAATTGGACCATGTTTTATGACATGCCACACATAATCATCTTGCTTCACATAGCTTCTCATTCGGTTCTTCCAATAGCTATAGTTATCATTTTCAGCAGAGATGGTCGATTTGTTGCTGAACCATCTTCCATAATTGGATCTTTTAACGCCTGATGGTTAAGTCACAAAAGAAATAACAAAGCGCAAGACTCTGATACCATTTGTAGGTCCCTAAGTACACCGGGGGGGGGGGATAGGTGTTACAAATCTAAGTAGGAATTTAAAATTTTAACTCACAAGCTAATCGCAATCAAAGATCGACATAACGATTTATACTGGTCCGGCTCCACCTGCTTATGTCAAATCCCCAACACTCCACAAAATGAAGAAGTACTTGAGCCTTCTAATAACTAGCTAATTTTGGGTGCTAGCTCAAACCTCAGTACAATTCAGAAAACCTCTTCAAAAGTTTCCAACAGTTACAAGTGAATAGAAGATTACAACTAAAATACAACTTACACTCCTCAAAGAGTAGATATTACAATAGAAGACCAGTTGAGCTAAGCTTTCTTAGGTTAGAAGATCTGAATCTTAAAGATCAATTAACCAAGAAGCTTTCTTGACAATATCTCAAATAGCAATCTCTCACAAAAGGAATTATGCAGATGTATGTATATATTGGGAAAGAGTTTTAATAGAGAGATTAGAGAGATTTTTTGAGATGTTAAAAAAGGTAAATAATAAACTCCCTAAGTGTCCCTGTTTTACTTGAGAGGATATGACTGTGGAAGAGCATTTCATGGGACGGGACAGAAAACATTTAATGAGAAAAACATTTGAATGATTTTAGAAATTGTTCGGATGAATTGCATCCTAGAAAGATTTGGATCACTCTAAAGAAATCAGTCGAATGAATATGAAATTCATTCGGATGAAAATTTTTGAACAAAATCAAGTAGAGTTTGAAAGAATCGCTAGGATGTTTTGGAAATTTTTGAATGAAAACAACAAGTAAAATCATCTCTTCCTTCTGAAAAGCTCGGTCAAATGTTTTTGAAAAACGTTCGAATGAAAACATCTTTTGGACAAAACCAAATTCACTAAAAGAAATAGTCGAATGATTTAAGAAAACATTTGAATAAAAATGATTTTTGAACAAAAGCAAAGTTACTGACGGAATCGGTCGAATGAATTAAGTTCATTCGAATGAAAAGATCGTTGGCAATCAAAGCTTTTCCATTTTGGCTCTTTTTGATTTTCTAGTTGATCTTTAGAAAGCTTGACTTAGAATAATTGTAAACAATAAAAAAGTGGATTTAGTCTAAGTCCAAAGTCTTCATCCAAGGAGATATCTACACTGTTCGAGTTTGATGTTTCTTAAAATCATACTTAATAATACAATTAGATTAATCATTGGATAACAAATTAGAGTCATCCAAATAAAGAATCTAAACCCGTAGATCAATAATCTCCCCCTTTTTTATGATGCCACTATATTAATAAAACATATCAAAACAACTGCTTAGTGACGCATTGTTGGCTTTGAATTTTAGGCATGTTAACCCTATTTACCTAGACGACCAATCGCTTAGTGACGCACTGTTTGCTCTAGCTTTTAGACACGTCACCTCCTATTTACCTAGAGGACCAACTGCTCAATGACGGGTTGTTAGCCCCAGCTTCTAGACATTTTCCTAGATGACCAATCGCTTGGTAACGCATTGTTGGCTCTGGCTTTTAGACATGATAGATCTCTTCTACCTAAACAACTAACTGCTTAGTGATGCATCATTGGCTCCTGCTTTTAGACTTGAATTTTTTAGATTCCTGGACAACTAATTGTTATTACCATTGGCTTCGATTTTTAGGAATATGTCCTTATCACTAAACGACCAATCATTGTTACTATTCGCTCTGGCTCATAGTCATAAGCCTTCGGTGTGTTTAGGCAACCAATCGTTTTTATCCTCAAACGACCAAGTGTTATTACCATTGGATTTAGCTTCTAGGTGTATGTACTTATGACTAAGCGACCAACCATCATTACTATTGGCTCCGGCCCTTAGTCATAAGTCTTTAGTACACCGGGATGACCAATTGTCATTACTGTTAGCTCAGACTTCGAGATGTGCTTCATGCTTAAGCAACCAATTATTGTTCATGTTGGCTCTAGGTCTTAAACATGACTTCTCAGTATCCTTAGACGACCAACCATTGTTACTATTGGCTCCGACTTCTAAGGATACACCTTTTGTTTATCGACGAATCGTTGTTACTGTTGGCGCTGACTCGAGACAAGGTTTAACTTCACTTTCCCTGACGACCAAATTGTTACTGTTGGCTCAGGCTTCAAACAATATCCTTATCCTTTACGAACTACGTTGGTTCGATCCCTTTCTAAGGATACGTAAGAAGCTTGTACAGGTCCGACCTCATATTTGTTTCACGGTACTCAAGTGTATTCATAGTCTTGTCTTTTCCATGTTTTTACCACAAAAAAATGATGCCTTTTCCATCACTGAGGGGCTCCGTAGACACCCCATTTTTGCAGTCATTAACAATGAAATAATTAGTGGGTTCTATTATTAATTAGAGTGCATTATTGTGTTTAGGCCTAGCAATGTGAAATAATTAAATAGTTTAGTCTAGTCTAGTTTAATTGTCCAAGTCTTGTCCAGTTGCATGTCCAGTCCATCAATCTGGTCCACTTGCATATCCAGTCCATCAATCTCGTCCAGTTGCATGTCGAATTTATAAATACAGTCTTACTGTGTCAAGTTCAGTCTAAGGTCTAGATTTTGTCATTTAATTGATTTAGTTTGTTTTGATAATTTGGGGAAATGATTTATGAATTATCCCTGATGCCAAGATCAAATCAATCTATTTTATGGTTAGAAAATGAATTATCCCAAATCTGGTACACCTCATCTATAAAATCAGAGATAATTACTGAAAACTGGGTCAGATCATTCCTCAAACTTCTGAAAAACTATTTTTTTTTTAATTTATGAGATGAATCGGTTAGTTTTTTTATTAACAACTGGTTAATTCACTACTGTCAATCTACAATTCTATCCAATATTCTGACTTATCTCCAGCCTTACAGATTAGCATAACCAATCTTATCAAGTTCTGCGACCCCGAGCACTGTAAAAATAGTTATTGGCCTTCATTTTAACGGGTCGAAAAGCTTACTTTAGAGCTTATGTTTGAAGGTTTTTTTAGTCATTGCATCGTGGATCCTTCATAGAACATCCGCGAGTCTTGAAGGCAAGTTACTTCACGAGGTAATTTTTATTAGCTTTTTAGATCAAAAAATCATATAGATTGTCTCCCCACCCCGTAATCGCATCTATATTTAAAATATCAAAAAAGAATCTTTTACATTTCTTTGTCCGCGTCTAGGCTCGAAATGTAAATTACTTCCTTTAGGACTAGAATCGAGCTATGGCGGTTTTGATTCCGATTAGCCCGATCGGATATATAGACAATTCATTCAACCCTCGATGTCGAGTTCAAGCAAAAAACATAAGAATTAACTTAGGGATAGTTTTATCATATTTTGCATGCTACATGTTTTTAAGGTAAATATTTCAATAAAATGAAGTAGAGACCGAAAGGACGCGACGGGTGCCAAACATATTCCCCTTGCGTAATTTCATCCCCGAATCCCTCTCTTGGTTTCGACAGGCTAGTCCTCCTTGTGGACACATTAGATTCATTTCTAGGTTTTTCTTATTTTCTTTTAGTTAAATAAGATGCGATTCCATAAAATTCTATTTTTTATATTTTTTCCCTAGGCAGTTCGCCACAGCGACTCCAAGTTAGACCTTTCTGGGTCGATCAAAACATTTTGGGGTGGTCCGCAATAGAGGGGCTAACCTTCCTTTATAGGTCACGTTTTCCCACTTATTGGGTTATAGGTGGAGCAAGGCTGCAAAACACAAAACAAATTGATCCTTACACATGAGAAGCCAGGGCTGGATGGTACTTCGTTACGCCTACCAGATTTATGATAAGATCATATTAATTAGTCCTCGAACTTGAATATTGGGTGATGCAAACTAGATTGGCTATATTAGTAATATAGAATCATTTTAGAAATTTCTTGTTTTTCATGCTAATTATGTTGAATTAAGTCTAAAAATTACACGGCATCTCAAAAGAATATTTTGGACATATTTTGTCATAAATTATGAGCCCAGATTTGTGGTACATATAGCACAAGCACCATATCCGGTTGGTGGCGTTCCTCCAAAGTTTAGTAGGCTCGATGGCCGGCAAGGCAATGCTCGCGAGCACATTAACAGTTTCATTAAAGCATGTGTGTTTATGAATTGGATCCTAATCTTAGGCTAGGTTTGATAAAAAAAATTTCCTCTTTTTTTTTTTTCCGTTTAAAAACCAGTTTTTAAACTGAAGAGTAAAAAAAAAAAACTCCAAAAACGGGTTTTTTTTTCTTAGACCACCACCACCCTCCCACGGCCGGCAACCACCTCAAGCGACCATCGCCGGCCACCGGCGACCACCTCCCACCGCCGGTGACCACCGCCGGAGACTGCCGGCTGCCAACTCCGACCGCCGGTGGCCACCGGCAGCCACCTCCGGCCACCGGTGACCACCGGCAGCCACCTCCGGCCACCGGTGACCACCGCCGGCGACTGCCGGCTGCCACCTCCGGCCGCCGGCGACTGCCGGCAGCCACCTTCGACCACCATCACCACCATCGGCCACCACCGCTACACCCCACCACCGCCACCGCAAAGCACAAAAAAAAAAAGACAAAATAAAAAGGGTTAGCAAACACCAAAAAAAAAACCTAAAAAAAAGGGGTTATCAAACACCCACTTGTTTTTATAAAAAAAAAAATTTAAGCTGCTCTTTAAAAACTGAAAACCAAATTTTTTTTTTGGTCAAACAAACCCTTAGCTTAGAGAATTCCACAAGTTTCTCTTATAATAAAGCATACAAACGGTACCAACACTTACCGTCATACACTTACCGTCATACAAACGGTACCAACACTTTGGGAATACCTAGTACGAAAGTTTTGTAGATATTTATGTTTAGCTGATGAACAACTATCTTTCATCGCTCTCACTAGGGAAGGGCATTGACATAGAGAAGATTTACCATGCTTGTTACGAGGTTTATAGGAATGCCTTGGACTGCCAAGAACAAATTCCCAAACCTGAGATGATATGAATGTGCACATACGGGTTGACGGGTGAATACAAGTTACACATGGCCAATTGTAACTTTATGTATTACAAATCTTTTACTATAGCCGCTCAAAACTTCGATGATGCAATGCATTGTCGGAGAAGACAAGATTTTAACAGAAATAAAAATTTACAACCTCAAAGTAGGGGAAAATGACTTAGACGACGAGATCGACAAAGTAGTGACAAAAATTTTAGTCGCGCTTCGAGTGGAAGGCATGTTTATCAAGTGAACTTGGCTATCGAGATAGTGGCACACTTGACAAATAGTATGGCAGTCAAAGGAAAGGACAAGCCCTAATTCAAGTGGTTTTTTGACCGGCTTGCATTTTTTGCCTATAGCTAGAATTCCTACCACTAAAGAAATTTTAAGAATCGCTCACAAATTTCAAGAGCCTTGCACACAAGAGTCCAATAACTTGAAAAGATCTATGAGAAATTTGGCTACCAGTGCAACATTTACAGATAAAGACCTTCACTTATCTGTAAATGTTGACCCGCAGAGAATAAAAATAGACGGATTGGGTTAGGTTGTATGGGTTGGGTCATATTTTGCCAGTCCTATTCACTTTCCATATTCTCACACTCACCTGTTGTATGTTACATCAACAATCAATAATGAGAAGCTCAAGAGGACATTACTCGACAATGGAGCTTCTAACGAATCATGCATTCGAGCACCTTTGTGAAGGCGGGTCTCTTCCAATCACAAATCGTGGCTAGCTTGCCCTATTGTTTGTGGGTTTAAAAGTAATAAAATAGATTCTCTGGGATTCATTCAAGTGACTCTCAAAGTGGGACCAGCATATCCTTGTGCAATATTCCACATTATTGATGCTAACCTATTATCGCCAATGCCTTTGGCTCCACAAAAATGGGGTAGTACCATCATTTTATCATAATTGCGCTAAGGTAAATATAAGGGTTAATTACACTTATGTCCCTGGGGTTTAGGTGTAATTATAGTCAAGGACACAAAGTTTCAAAAGGTAACAAACCGTGTCCACAAACGTTAAAAATGTAACACTTATGTCCATCCGTCAAGTATCCGTCCAAAAAGTGTACTTTTTCGGTGATGTCATCAATATGTATTTTTTAAATGACAATACTACCCTTGTTAAAAACTTAATTTTTAAAGAAATGAGTTTCTCTCTCCAAATTTTTTAGAAACTCTCTTCCAAATGCAGATTCTTACTTTCCAATTAGGGTAGAGTTCATATTTTTTTCCAAAAAGGTTTCATTTGTTGAATTGTGGCTGATTTCAAAATTTACAAATTAGGGTTTCAAAACCCTAATTTGACAAATTAGGGTTTCAAAACCCTAATTTGACAAATTAGGGTTTTAAAACCTAATTTGAAAGTTTTGAAATCGACCGTAAAATCATCCCTTGCTCCCATCGTCGGCGCTGCCGCCACCCAACAAATCAGCCGCAAGTCAAGATCTCAAGTTATGATTGTAAACCCACAAGTCAAGATCTCCCGTCATCGTCGGCGGTCCAATCGAGGTCGATCAGGATGAATAGGTCGTTCTAGTGCTGATCCGGCGACGGCGTGATGGAGGAGGACGAAGAGCTCCTAGACAACGTGGAAGATGTGGAGGGAGTTTGATCGTCCACGGCGGCAGACTTGTAGGTGATGTAGTGCAGGGACACGTGGAAGGTGTCTGATGGGCGCTTCCAGCCCAGGCCCCATGACATGGTGCTGGTGTAGTGGTGTGTGAATGTCACCGTGTTGGACTTGGCGTAATGAAGTTCAGATGTGCAGCGGCGTGTAGCGGCATGTTAGGGAGAGGGAGGGGCGGCAGCGTGTAGCGGCAGATGTGTGGCCGTGGCTGTAATGGCGCCGGCGGGGAGGGAGAAGGGGCGAGCTGGGGGAAGGGAGAGATAGGCAGCGGGGTTGGGGCGAAGGGAAGGGGTGGGCAGCGGTGTTGGGGGGAAGGGAAGGGGGAGATTCAATCAGTGTTTCCCTAAAACCCTAAATTGAACAAATGTACCCTAATTTGAAAGATTATGGCTTTGAAATCCCTAATTTGTCAAATTAGGGTTTGGAAAACCTAATTTTGAAACTCTAATTTGAAAATTTAGGGCTTCGAAACCTCTAATTTGTTAAATTAGGGTTAGGGTTTTGAAACCCTAATTTGGAAAATATAAAACCCTAATTTGAAACTGAACCCTAATTTGAAGAGATGATTGGCATTTGAAAATTTGAAGAGAGATCATGGGCAATATGGTCATTTCGACAATTCCATTATGTATTTGGGTATTCCGTTAGGTCAGAGGATATAAGTGCCTATTTTCCAAACTTATGGACACGCGTGTAATTACACCTAAACCTCAGGGACATAAGTGTAATTAACCCTAAATATAATTGGGTTGCTAGTTACCATCACTTCCATATTAAGGCATTCTCGAAAGGAATCCTACACAAAACTGGCGACTCAAGTAACATCTATTGGATGATCACACTCATTCCCACCTTGTGAAGCTTTGATCATCCGAAGAAGCAAAGATTGTGGTAAGTTAGCCTGAGGTCTAACCACCAGAACTCGAGGATGAACCCAAACACTAGTTGCATGAGTTAGATCCATCACCTTAACGTCTTTTAAAGAAAAACCAAAGCTTATTCTGACCGCTAGGGTCTGCCTAAAGAGACTAAGAGTAGCTTCATTGCCTTAATTCAAAATACAAGGATGAGTTCGCATGGCACTATACCGACATGCCTGGACTAGATGTTAAACTAATTATACACATTCTCCTTGTTAAGCTTCTTCTCAACTTAAAGAATGTCATTTGGACTCAAGAATGCAAATGACCGCTTTTATTTATGACTTGTTTCAAAAGATTTTGGAATTCTATCTAGATAATCGAATGGTCAAGTTGAAGAAAGAACAACCCATGTTGAGATTCAATAAAGGAATGTATGGTGTGCTGGCAACTCGAGGAGGAAAAGGATCACGAGCCTCAGTGTATGCAAAAAGATATTCAAATGCCGATATTTGGAGTAAGGCCGAGTTGACATAGCTCCTTTTATCAGCCCTAAACCATAAAAGCTTGGCTCAAGAAAAAGGTCTAAGATAAGGGTATAAGTGACCTAGAACATGAAGAGCATGGGCAATCTTTTTTGTGAACAGCAAGCAAAGAGGCGAGCTTGACATAAGCCTTAGTGAAAAAGTCCTCAGGGAACCTGGGCAGTAAATTCCTTGAGAGCAGCATGATAATCCAAGTAGCAAGATAACAATCCTAAGCATGAAACGCTCGTTAAATTCTGAACCCAGCATCATGGAGCAATATTGTTGCGAAATCGCTCTAGATAAATATGTGTAGGACACGATAACCGATCAAAAGAACACAAGAGATATGAGAGAACTCAAATCCACTTTTCGCAAGTCAGATTTACAACGCTCCTTCACGTGTATCTCTCAACTGTTTTCCTACTCTAAGAAGGACTCTTCTCTTTTGACCTTAAACATAATACAAGACAGCTTACATCTACTTAGAGATAAGCAGTTGTCTTCTCTATACAACTAATGTGGGACAAGATGTCTTATTTATTAAGGCCAAGTTGCAATCTTCTTTGACTAACCAATGTGGAACATAAATACAAGATAGATATCAACAATCTCCAATTTGGCTTGTATTAACTAACCACTTTATAAGAAAAGTGTAATATGCCTTCAGTACCTTCTTCAGGTACTTTACCTTGCATCCGCCTTAAAGGCAGGGATGCACTCCACCTTTAACTCAGCAAGAAAGAAGATGAATCAAGCTCAAACAATGCTTGAACTTATCTGTTGTGACTGTCTTCGTGAACATATCAACTATGTTGTCATTAATATGAACCTTATGCAATACAATCTATCTAAAAATAATCCAGTCCCGGACCCTGTGATAACGTACATCAATATGTTTGGTCCTAGCATGGAAAACCTGATTCTTGGCCAAATCTATTGCACTCTGACTGTCACACTGTAACAAAACACCAAGCTGCTTGAAGCCAAGCTCTTCTACCAATCCCTTCAACCATAATGCCTCCTTAGCTGCCTCTGTCAATGCCCTGTACTCTGCTTCCCTAGTTGACAATGTTGTAGTAGATTGTAACACTAAGTTTCAACATATCGGACCTCCATAGAATGTAAAATCCACAAAGCCAGAGACCTCACCTTTTGCCCAATCACGATCAAACGGGATGCTAAAGTTGGTCGAACCTCCTAGTTAACTGAAGATCCACTTCACTGCATCCCAATGCTTCTTTCCTGGATTTCCCATATACCTACTGAGCATACTAACTGCATGTGATATATCAGATCGGGTACACACCATGGCATACATAAGATAACAAACCGCATTTGCGTATGGTACTCGAGACATATACTCAGCATTTTCCTCTGTTCTAGGTCATAGTTGTGAAGATAACTGAAAATGAGCTATCAATGGTGTACTAACCTATTTAGCGTTGAGCATATTAAACCTCTCTAGTACTTTTTCAACATAACTTTTCTGAGTTACCTACAACTTTCCTGCCTATCTATCTCTATGAATCTCCTTACCAAATATCTTCTTAGCAGAACCAAGATCCTTCATGTCAAACTCCCTGCTCAACAATTTCTTCAAGTGCAGAATATGAGACTTACTTATCGTAGCAATCAACATATCATCCACATATAATGTAAGTAATAACAGTGAACTGTCATCAAGGATTCGATAATACACACAACAATCATACTCACAGCAAGCTTAACCATGAGTTGCATGAATGTATCGAATCGCTTGTAGCACTGCCGAGTAGACTTCTTCTAACGGAATAAGGACTTTTTAGCTTGCACACATGTGTGCAAGCTAAAAAGTTCTTTCAAAGAGAGAAGCAGTGATAGTTCAACCCAGATCTGAGAGTTAAATAGGCTTTTAGCGACAGAATAACTCCGTCGCTAAAAGTCCGTCGGTGAAGACCTATTCGTCCCGACGGAGATTTACTGACGGAGGTTTCCGTCGGTACCGACGGAGGTTTTTGTGACGAAATAAATCCGTCGCTTAAATAATATTTTACGATGGAGTTTTACTGACGGAGGTTTCCGTCGGTAAAACTCCTTTTAGAGACGGAATCGATGCCGTCGCTAAAACTCCGTCGCAAAAGACGTCTTTTCTTGTAGTGACATAGTCCTTCTTTCTAGGCTCAATAAATCCTTCAGGTTGCTGCATGTAGATCTTCTCCTCTAAATCACCATAGAGGAAAGCTGTCTTCACATTAAGTTGTTCTAACTCCATTTATACACTGATACAATGGATAATATCAATCTAATAGAAGTGTGCTTCACCACTAGCAAAAAGATTTCATTATAATCAATTCCCTATCTTTGAGAATACTCTTTTACTACCAGTCTGATCTTTCGTTTTTACCCACGTACTTGTATCCACTAGCTTTCACACCCTTTGGAAGTTTTACTAATTCCCAAGTCTAATTCTTCCGTAGAGATTCCATATCCTCATCCATTACTGTCAACCGCGAGTTACTATCCTCTGCCTTAACAGCCTTATTCTAACTGGTAGGATCTCCACTTCCCACGATTAGTGCAAACGAGACCAAGTCCTCAAAATCATACCTTTGAGTTGGTTTCTTGGTACGCGGATCTCTATCTCTAACTAGATTACAAGAATCGCTAGGATGCTCCTATGGATCCTCCAAAGACTGCTCATATGTTGATCCATCTGTAGACTTATCAGCTGATTTTGTCCTCTGCTCATGCAACTCTATCTCCACTGTGTGACCCTGCCTCTCGCTAGAAGTTGCATCCGGGTTCAATATCTGTGCTTCATTGATTACTACATCCCTACTGATCAACCATTTCTTGGCCACTGGATCCCAAAACCTATATCCTTTGGATCCTTTTACTCCATCCTCATATCCAACGAATATTCATTCTTTCGACTTAGGATCAAGTTTGGATCGTTATTCATTCTGAAGGTGAACATACGCAGGACAACCAAAAATTCTCATTGCTAAAAATTAACTTGTTTACCAGACCATACCTCTTCGGGAACTCGATGATTAATGGCCGATGATGGAGAACAATTGATCAAGTAATGAGCTATGTTAATAGCTTCAGCCCAAAAAATCTTAGGCAAACTTACATTCAACCTCATGCATCTAGCTCGCTCCAGTAAGGTTATGTTCATCCTTTCGGCAAACCCATTTTGCTCTGGAGTCCTCTTCATCAAAAAGTGTCTGATGATACCCTAATCCTTGCAGAACTGTAGAAACTCCTCATCTTTGTATTCCATGCCATTATCTGATCTGAAGTACTTAAGCTTCTTACTCGTCTGATTTTCAACTCTAGCCTTCCACTGCTTAAACACGTTGAAGACTTTAGACTTATGCTTCATAAAATACACCCATACTTTCTTTGAAAAATCATCTATAAATGTAACAAAGTAACGAGCTCCCTTATTTGAGACATGCTTGATTGGTTCCCAAACATCCGAGTAGTCCAGAACCCCTTTACTAGTATGAGAAGCAGCTGTAAAACTAACTCGTTTTTGCTTCCCAAACACAAAAATTTTGCAGAAGTCCAGCTTGCATGATTTCATTCCCTGCAGCAGCTTGCGCTTGTGAAGTTCTAGCATACCTCTCTTACTCAAGTGTCTCAGCCGTTTATGCCATAACTCAGAGTTATCACTACTTGAACCTGTATGAGTTGATACTGAAGCTCCACATATAAGTGTGTTCCCCATCAGTTTATACAAATTTTTCAGTTTTTTTAACTTTCATCATCACCATGGCACCTTTGCTAACTTTCGTGACTCCACCTTTTAAAAATATACTGCAATCTATAGAATCGAGTGTGCCCAATGAAATCAAACTCTTCTTCAAGTCAGGTATGTACCTTACATCACCTAGGGTTCTTAAAATCCCATCAAATATTTTAATTTTAATGGTACATATCCCATGATTTTATAAACAGTGTCATTACCTAATAACACAGTACTACCGTTATATGGAGTAAGATAATCAAACCATTCCTTATGTGGGCACATTTGAAACGAACATGCAAAGTCAAGAAACCATTCTGTGGAAAAACACTGTTGTCTCTAACTGATAAGAGATTACCTTCTTGCTGCTCAACCAATGACACCAAGTAAGATCACCATCGCTGCTTTTGTCATCTTCTTAGCAACATTAGCATTATTCACATGTTTCTTTCCATTCTTCTTGTCCTTCCTTTCTGGACACTCCCTTGCAATATGACCAATCTCTTTACAATACCAGTATTCAATACTGAACTTGTTATGAGTTCCACGAGACTTAGACATATCCTTTCCATGTCCGGAATACATGTTTCTAGACCGACATCTGCCTCTTCCCTGACCATTCTTATTTTCAAGTCTTACCACCAAACCTTCGCCTTGACTACTTGAACTCGTACCATTAACTCTGCTCGTGTCCATAAGAGCCGAAATAACATCATCAACAAGCAATGTCTTCTTTCCAATAAGCAACGTAGTCTTCAAGGTCTCATATGATTTTGGAAGTGAAGATAACAATAGAATCGCCTAATCTTATTCCTCGACTGTAACATATATACTCGACAATCAGGACACTAATCGGTTAAATTCTGATATATGGTCACTGAGATATGACCTTCATCCATCCATAATTGTTACAGATCTTTCTTCAGATATAATCGATTTGACAAAGATTTTGACATATATATCTTCTCTAATTTCTGCGGCAGAGCTGTTGGAAAAGTCTCTATCAAAACCTGGTACTTAATCTTCGGGGCTAGATTCAACAGTATCATAAATACAACCTTAGCCTGTAATTCCTCCCAATCATCCAGATCCATCGATTCAGGCTTATTCCCCAGTAAAGGCTTGAGCAATCCTCGCTGCACAAGGATATCCTTCACCATGCTCTGCCATATGCTAAAATTCGTCTTCCCGTTGAATTGTTCACAGGCATACTTTTATGCTCGTGTTGTTCGACATATTTATCCTCTTAAATCAATTTTAATTTTGCACAAAAAATAAACCTGGAATGCTCCTAATACCACTTGTTACTAAATCACTTTAGATAAATATGTATAGAACACGATAACTGAATGAGAGAACATAAGAGATATGAGAGAACATAAGAGATATGAGAGAACTCAAATCTACTTTGCACAAGTCAGATTTACAACACTCACTCACGTGTATCTCTTAATTGTTTTCCTACTCAAAGAAGGACTTTCCTCTCTTGACCTTAAACACAATATAAGACAACTTACATATACTTAGAAATAAGCAGTGATCTTCTCTATGCGACCAATGTGGGATAATATGTCTTATATACTAAGGCCAAGTTACAATCTTCTTTGAATAACCAATGTGGGACGTATATACAAGACATATATCAACAAATATTTTGCCTAAAAGTTGTAGACATCTTTACTACCCGTTTGATCCGGATAACCAGTTGGGTGATGAGCCACTGCCACTAACCATTGTCCAAGCATGGCCTTGATTTTGTCAGCCTCTGGGTTAGACTCGGACCTCGAGCTCAAGCCTAAAAAGCTCGCACATATCCTCCATCGTAACTATAACCTCACCAAAGGCAGTAACGAAGGTATGACACTCACTTCTCCAACACGATACCAGTGTCAAGAAGGCTTCATTATCACGAATAACGTAAAGCATTAAAGACCCATAGGCCATGTTAGTAAACCCACCTTCTTCATTATAGCTCCATAATGAAGGCTTCATTATCACAAAACGTCTTCCGTCAACATCCCATTTGTTAACTTGAGAGTTGACATATTTGAAGGAAACTGGTAAAAGACGTGATATTACCACATTGGATTTGAAAATGCAGTATGTGCTCATGGAGTAAGGTCTTAATTGACGCTTTGCTGAATACACTAGCACGAGGCATTCTACTTGTGGACCAGAAAAGGGTTACTCTTCCACCTTTAAGCGGAATTGGTCTTTTTCAAAGAATTGAAGGGCGCCTTACGATATTCCATATCAGCATGAAACACGGGATAAACTCCACATTGAGAATAGAGTCGTAATTATGAGAGAATCAATTGGCTAAACAGAACAAAAGGGAGCAATGAAAGCCTTAACCGATGGATTCTACAAAAAGATAGTGCCTGAAAATATCAAAGGATTTGAACTATTTATATGAAGCCCACATTGGTAGTTCGAGTTCAAAATAAAGTATAACTTAAGGATGAACTCTAGATGCTAAAGCAAGAAGGATAAAAGAATTTTAATATTTAGACGACAAATGACGGGAAACAGGCGAGATCTTGCTAATGCTAGGTCGCGCAAGGGCAACTGTAGTGGACCATTACATGGAAAAGCATGTGAGATAGTATGCATGTGGTAAGCTATATTGATGATAGATGCTAAAGCCCATATGCTAGGGAAAAAAGAGATGTGGGGAGTACAAGCTCGGCCGATTTGGACTCTAATTATGGTTTAATTGTAAACCCCTAAAACTCTTGAATTGAACCACAGAGGTCTTCAATGAAGTAATATGAGCTAAATAACTCTCAAAGCTGGTAAAGAAAGTAAACCTCAAGTTTGATCGAGAAAATAGCCCTCAAGGTTGATTGAGAAAATGGCCCTTAGGATTAATCAAGAAAATAGCTCTTAGACTTGCTAATTAAGAAGAAAGATCAATACTCAAAGATCGATGAAATTCACCGGTGTAAGAGAACGGTTGAGTCTGGTTCAACGATCTTGTGACTAAGGATACATTATAGAACGAAATGCTGGCTAAGGCTTCAAAAGAGCAGTCTCAGATAGAAGAGGAGGGTTCTATTATATGTAACCAAGGTTGCATGTACTTGATCATCTTATGTCCCATCTTCTTCTTTAGCGTGATTTATTTGTGCACGAGCTTTTAACCAAAATGGGATTGAAACAAATCTTGGGGTTGTCAACGCTTGGAGTTTTGGGATTGTCAAAGCTTCGTTCTCGATTTGTTTATAGCACCAAGGAGTTTATAAGTGGATAGATCTTCACCCGCGTGGTAAAGAATATCAAGTCGATTTCTAATGCCTTTCAAAAGATTTTCTTAAAAGTATGGACCTAGGCTTAAGGGTAATTCAAGTCTAACTATATATTTAATTATTTCTGTTAACAATCTGAAAACTCAATATCCTTATTTTCTTGCCATACATTTGTTGTGAGATTGCTTAGTTTTTTAATTTGTGAAACTTAAATTTGGTAAATTATGATCTATAGTTTGTAATTGAATTCAAAGTTCCTAGTTAGTCTCAGAGAACTTATGCACCCATGCCATCTTCTCCTTATGGTTGATCATAATTCTGCGTACTTCGTGCTTATTGTCATATACTCCAATTTTTAGGTACGTGATCCCAAACATGGATAAAGTGGGAGGATCGCAACAGGTTGACGACTAGCATTACAAACAACATGAATCAGAGTAGATCTGCATAAATTGTTGGACACTTGATGGAATTAGAATCACAAATAAAGACCTTGAGGTGCGTAATTGCTGTCTTTAAGGCTTTATTTGTCCCCACTCGAAAAACGAGTTTGCTGATGGGTTAATGACACATAATCCTCAAGGATACAACAAAGTCTTTTGGAAATATGTAAACAGCAAATTCAAAAACTTTCCTTCGAATTCTCTTTGAAGCAGTGTACGATTTGACTATAGCAATTTTATAGAAAGAAAGAGCTTTTTGACGCAAGTGTGTGTATTCTGAAAAGAACTGAAAAACTTGTATTTATAAAAATTTGGAAAGTGTGTGAATTTGGATAAACACTAGTGTTGGGAAAAAAACATTTGCAACAGTTAAAAATAACTGTCATAAATTTATTTGAAATAAATCAAAATTTGAATTTAAATAAATCACACATTTTCGGTAAAACTAATTTTTTCCGAAAATACAAAATATTTTTCAAAAATAATTCACGTTTTTTGCGACCGCTAAGCGCGCCTAATAACACGAACTTGCACACGGGTTGCATGGGACTAGGACACTCTAGTCTTACTACCAAGAAGATAGTAAAAGCTCCTTATATAGACCCTCTTTCAAAACTCATTTCCAAGTAACGTGGGATAAAAGAATTTGCTTGTTTTGAAACGACTCACAAACCCAACATAAATGCCAAGTCACTCCTTTCGAGCTTTGAATTGCATTTACTTCCGGATGTTTCTAAAACTAGGCAAGCGGCATCACGTTGGCGCCCAGATGTGATGATTAGAATAAAGGATTCCCGCACCACACTGGAATAGTGCTGGTGAAGAAGTGAATTCAGAATATGAGACTTACGTCAGGTAATTACAATTGAGGTTTCTTAATTAATGGGGAAGTTGAAGGAGCTCATTGTTGGAAAATGGGTTTTGAACTCATTATTGACAAGCCATTTTTTACTCAGTTTTCAAATATGTTGCACACCATAATTTGGTTAGGAGCAAATTGATTTATGTTCATCTATCTGAGTAGATGATTATAGTATATTCATAAGTTTAAAACAAATAAGGAGTGAATGAGAAAATTGAAGTTGAAGTTGGTAGTTCGACTTGAAGAGAAAAGAGTATCCCACATTGAAGAAATAAAGTCAATATTGTCTCCTTATAAGGCTTAGCCTTGAGCTAAGGGTTGGGCCCCTTGGGAGTATCCAAGTTTTGTAAGGAGGGATGAACTAGGTTGACCCAAGGTCCACCACACAAGCGCGCGCCACCCGCCTGTCCCGTCCGGGCCATAGCTTGGGCCCATCAAACTTTACACTTTTTAGGACAAAAATATTTTAAATAAATAAAAATTTTATTTATTTATTTTCTTTTCCGAAACGTGGCAACCTTTCCTTTAAGAGTTGCACCCCTTAGTGAATATTCACTATATAAAAACGAGTCAGTTACAAAAAATTTAATAATTCTCTCTTGAAATTCTGTCATTCTGTTGTCGGTCCGTTTTTCCTGTGTCTGAAAGAAAGAGTTCTGCACCATTG
This sequence comes from Escallonia rubra, assembly GCA_033065855.1. Lineage (NCBI taxonomy): Eukaryota > Viridiplantae > Streptophyta > Magnoliopsida > Escalloniales > Escalloniaceae > Escallonia > Escallonia rubra. The sequence continues at coordinate 156,808 of JAVXUO010001751.1, read as the reverse complement.
TTTAGGTTCGCCAAGTCTAAAAATTGGGAGTGCTCCTGTTTCCATACGTATTGTGTTGTATCCTGGAAGACTTTCGTCAAAGGACCGTTAGCACTGTTGGGAGATGAATAAGTCTTAAGGACAGTGAATCAAATTCACGCCTCAGTTTCTCCATTGTTGTTTCTGTGATTTTGCAGTTAGTTAATTACACAGTTCTCAGTCTGATTCTGTTTGCTCAGTTTAGTATAATATATTTAAGTAATTTTGTACTTAGTTTTCTGCTCAAGTATACACAAAGCATATATTTTCCTAACAATCTTAAAACTTAGTCCTGCACTTTGTGTACATGTGTAGAAACAGTGTTTTGAAAATATTGTTTTTTTTTTTTGATTCTATCAAACTTTATACTAAAATTATTTTTCAGTTTCTGATTTTAGTTTTAGTGCTACAAGAATTTGATTTTTGTTAAAGTTTTGTGCTGGACTGAATTTTTAACTATTGTTGTTATAATTTGTTGATAGATATAACAATGGCTACTAGTGAAACCATTCCTGAAAGTGGACCCGTTAATCCCAACGTGCAACATGGTGGTGGGACTGTGTTTACAACGCCTTATGTAGCACATCCACATGGATCCGTTGGACTTGGTGAGAAACCGATACAAATTTTCAGAAGGGAGTTTAAAAGGTGGCAACAAAAGATGTTGTTTTATTTGACCACCTTGGACTTGGCAAGGTTCTTGCAAGAGGATGCACCAGAACTTGGTGACAATCCCGACAGGCAGAAAGTGGCTGCCGTGGATGCTTGGAAGCATTCTGATTTCTTATGCAAGAACTATATCCTCAATGGATTGGACAATGCGTTGTATAACGTATATAGTCCAATGATAAATGCGAAAGCATTGTGGGAATCCTTGGAAAAGAAATACAAGACGGAAGATGACGGCTCTAAGAAATTTGTAGTCGAAAATTCCTTGAATTCAAGATGGTGGATTCCAAGACTGTGATTAGTCAAGTCCAATAGTTTCAACTAATTCTGCATGACATTCTTGCGGAAGGGATGATGCTTGGAGAATCTTTTCAAGTGGCTGCTTTAATTGAAACATTGCTACCTGTTTGGAAAGATTTCAAGAGCTATTTGAAGTATAAGCACAAGGAAATGAAACTTGAAGATTTGACTGTGAGATTGAGGATTGAAGAGGATAATCGACACTCTGAGAAGAAGGTCGGTAATTATCATCAAGAAGCCAAGGCAAATGTGGTCGAGCAAGGTCTATCAAGCGGCTCAAATTCTAAGAGTGGTGAGAAAAAGAGAAAGTTCAATGGGAATTTCCATGTGTACGACAATCCAAGCTATTGAGCTAAGGATTGTTACAGTCGCAAAAACAAAGGAAAGAAAGGAATGCATTCTCAAGCCAATGTGATGGAAGTTACAAAAATTACCAAGGATGTTAGAGATTTAAGTTTATCTGCGATGGTAGCCGAAGTCAACTTGGTTGGAAATCCGAAACAGTGGTGGGCAGACACAGGTGCTACTCAACATGTGTGCTCCGAGCGAAGTATGTTTACTACATATGAGAGTGCCAATAATGAGACTATGTTCATGGGAAACTCTTCATCTTCAAAAGTGCAAGGAATGGGAAAGGTGGTCTTAAAGATGATATTGGGCAAGGAGTTGAGTCTCAACAATGTTCTTCATGTCCTGGACATTCGAAAGAATCTAATTTTAGGCGCATTGTTGAGTAAAAATGGTTTTAAGCTAGTATTTGAGAGTGACAAATTTGTAATCACTAAAAGTGGGATGTTTGTAGGAAAATTGTACTTTTGTGATGATCTTTTTAAATTAAATGTACGTAATGACCATCGTACCTAAAGCTGTACCGATTTCGATATTAATAATAATATTTCTTCTACTTACTTGTTGGAATCTCCTAATTTATGGCATCGTAGATTAGGTCATGTGAATTATGGTTCTATGCAAAAGCTCGTGAAATTATTTTTTTGCCTAAAATGGATTTTGACTCATTCAAAGCCTCTGAAATTTGTGTTGAAGCAAAATTGTCAAAAACTTCTTTCAAGTCAATTGAAAGAAGTACGGAACCTTTAAGTCTAATTCATAGTAACATGTGACTTAAAGGTGGTACGGAACCTTTGAGACTAATTCATAGTGATATTTGTGACTTAAAGGTGGTACAATCCAGAGGGGGAAAAATTATTTTATTACTTTAATTTATGATTGTATGAGATTTTGTTATGTATATTTGCGTAAAAGCAAGAATGAAGCCTTGGAAGCATTTATCCAATACAAAATTGAAGTTGAAAATCAACTTAGCAGGAAAATCAAAATACTAAGAAGTGATAGAGGTGGGGAATATGTTTTTCTTCTTGAAAAACATTGTGCCGATCACGGAATCATTCATGAGACCACGACTCCATATACACCTCAGTCAAATGGAATTGCTGAGCGGAAAAATCATACTTTAAATGAAATGATGAATGCTTTGTTGATAAATTCTGGACTACCGCAAAATTTGTGGGGGAGGCGGTCTTAGCTACAAATCCTATACTCAATAAAGTACCCCATAAGAAGTTGTAAAAGACACCTTGTTGAGACTAGGAGAGTCGGGTAATTAAATAGCGGCCGAGAGAATACGTTGGTTGAGATATAAACGATAAGGAGAAAGTTACGAAACCCTAACTTAAACTAAAAGGTTCTTTTTTTTTTCACAAATACGAAGTTTTATATTATAGATCTTCAGATAACTTGTATCCCACCATGACCGAAAAGGGACATGCAGATTTGTTCTTGTACAAGTCAAATTTCAATTCGACTTCGTTTTAAAAGTCTATAGTCTTTTTTGGAGTGGGTTAAACCGAACCGTGAGTACAAACATTTTTGGGTGAATTACACTAAACCCCCTAAGGTTTACACCCGTGTCTCACAAAGGACCCTAAGGTTTCAATTTCAACAACTAACACCCCCAACTTTGCATTTTTGATTCAATTGGACCCAAAATTGACTTTCCGTTACAAGAGCTGTAGATGGTCGTTACCCATGAGGGGCATTTTCGGTAACCAACAACATTAAAGCATTTGGAGGGAAATAGGTTCTTGTTCCCGACACTCTCTCCTCTCCACACACACACACACACATATACTACCCCACAGTCTCTCTCTCTCTCTCCCTCTCTCTCACTCCTTCCCTCTCTCCCTCTCTCACACACACAGACACACATATACTACCCCTGTTAATCTGAAAATGGAAGGGAACGTGTGTTTATGTGGGAAAAATGCAAAGCTTAGGACCTCTTGGACAGATGCAAATCCAGGAAGGAGGTTTCTTGGTTGTGAAAAGTACCGGATAATTGTTAAAAATTTGTAGGTTGCATGTTTATGTCTTGTGTGGCATACAGTTTTACAATTTGCATAATAAGGGAACGTTGAATATGCAGGTGAATGGAGGTTGTGGATACTTCATATGGCTTGATCCACCTTCCAATAAAAGGTTAAGGGCTACGATTAGAGGGTTACTCAGAAAAATCAAAAGGCTAGAAAGGCAGGCAATGATTTGGAAGCTCATGTTGCTAGTGACATGGCTGAGCTGTATGGTTTAAGAACCTGAAGTTAGAGACAGGGGCAGAGGAACCACTTCCCATTTCCCAGTTAGCAGGAAGTGGAAATAGAATGGAATGAAGTGGAAATGGAATGAAATTTGGCAAAATTTCTGTAGAGCATATCCCCTGTGTATCTGTGCGAATGTAGGGATGTGTTGGTGAGGGTACGTGTAAGTTGAAGTAAAAATGAAATGACAAAAAATACAACCTGTACATTCCAACATAAGAATAACAAACCACAAACACAACTTCAAAAATATTTTACTTCATATTAATACCTGCCAAATGTTGTCCAAAGTATTAAATATTAATCCAACAACATTTACAAAGGTAAACTTCATCTTCACAACAAAAGTACATAAGTAACACCCCTGACTTCACAATCCCTTAGCATTGTCTTAACATTACAAATTTCAACCACACAACCCCCATATTAACACAAAATGGATATGATCAAATTTTGCTTCTTCAATCTCTTGACTTATCACTGGCTCTTGTCCTTGCACTTACACCACTTGCACTTTGGCTTGCATTGATCCCTGCTCTAAGTGATGAGGCAGTGACCACATTCCTTCCATTGATCATGTATGATGCAGGCCTAACTTGAATATTTCCAATGTTTACCATAACAGGTGGTGGCTGTGGTGCAGCCCTAAACATCCCATATATAGGTCCACTATGGTTGTCTGATCTCATAGGTAATTGTTGTCTTGAACTCATCCTCTGCTCACACAAAAACTAAAACACATGAGATATGGTAAATTGAAAAACAAAATCACACAACTAAACATTTAAAAAATTAGTACTTACCTGACTCAAATTCTGACTTGAAGTCCCTGCCAAGTTAGGTTGAGTTGAATGCTGCATGTTGACATTTAGTGTAACAGGTTGCATGTTTACTTGGTGTGTGGCATGCTGCAGCTTAAAGAAATGGGACCACGGAGATGGGACCACTAATTTTTCTAAAAAATAGGACAAGTAATGAGGCCACTAATTAAAAAAACAGTATGCCACTAATTAAAAAATAGTATGTCATAATACCTTTGGTCTAGCTGTCTCACTTTGTTGTGCACCCCCTCTTTCTGCCCCCTTTCCTGCCTTTCTTATCTGCAACATTATTAAAGGCACCACTGAGTACACATAGGGACAATAACCCACTAACAATATGCCCAAATAAGTAACTTACAGGTAGCTTCACTCTGCCCTGCCTTGCCCCTATGTTTCCCTGCCTTGTCCCTGCATTTTCCTGCCTTGCTCTTTCATTTATCTACCTTGCACCTTCACTTCCTTGCCTTGGCTCCTGAGTTGCTCTCACTGTATTCCCAGTACTTACCCCTCCATCATTTAGAACTAAACCTTGACTGCCTTGCCCTTCTGCCTTCTTTCTCTTAGCACATGTTCTTCTGTTGTGCCCAAGGTTTCCACACAATGAACATTTCACACAGTCAGGCTTGGGATGCAGTTTGAAAGGGTTTTCAGCCACTTTCCTAGGCTCATGTACACCTCTTCTTCTTACTAGCTTAGGTCTTCCAGGCTGCACTCTATGGTGGGGAGGAAGAATCTTAGGTAAGGCACTATTATTCCATATTTCTTGACCATTCAAACCATGAATTACTTGTCCATAAGCTTTCATGTAGATCTCTTTCTTTAAAGCCTCATGGACATAGTTGTCAGGGTCTGTGCCTGCCTGAAACATTGCTGTTACAGCAGGTGACCATGGTATCCCAGTTAATGCCCCCACCCTACATAAGCCAGTGTGATACTCCAAATGCACTACATACTGCGACCCATTTGTCCCTCTGATTTCATATTCCCCATCCCCAGATCCTAGTGCATAGAAATAACCAGCAGCCACCTTAGCCTTCTCAATCTTGCTTTCAACCCTAGGCACATACTGAGACAAGCTTCCAAATCTTTTTAAGGCTTTCTCTCTTTTCTTCCTTAGCCTAGTCATTAGATACACCCTGATCCACTCCAACATACTTAGGATAGGCAGACATCTTGCTTGGACAATTTTACTGTTAAAACTTTCATTCAAGTTATTTGTCACTTGGTCACATTTGGTGTAAGTCTGGAAATGGGACCTACTCCACTGATGTGGTGGCTTATCACTCAACCATTTAAAGGCATCAGGGTTTATGGTGTTCATCTCTGACATATGGTTTTTAAACCTCTGAACATAACTTGCTTTTGAGCAATCCCATAGACAATCTTGAAGAGCCTTGCCCCTAAACTCATCTTTGAAATTCTGGAGAAGGTGCATTGCACAGTACCTATGTTCTGAAGTTGGGACTACATCTTCAAGAGCATTTACTAGCCCTTTTTGCTTGTCAGACATCCATGTCCATCCACTGAAATTAACAATGCCTAAGTCTTGCACAACCAGCTCTATAAACCATTTCCATGATGCTGTGTTTTCTATTTCTACCACAGCATATGCAAATGGATACATTCCATTATCTCCATCAACCCCAACTGCAGTTAACAATTGCCCTGGATATGGTCCCTTGACATGACACCCATCAAGACCAATGAATGGTCTACAACCTTCTAACAGACCCTTTTTTAAGACCACCCAAGCCTATCTACAACCCCGGAAAACCCCTATCAGGCAAATCTTCATCTATTTTAACCACAATTGTGCTCCCTGGATTGCTTCTCCTCAACTCCTCACAATAATCCTCTAATTTGGCATATTGCTCAGCAACAGACCCCTCCATCATCTTCTTGGCCTTAACCCTAGCTCTGTAGCATTTTGCCCTGCTTAGTTTCACACAAAATTCACTTTTCAGACTCTCCCTCATTTAATGTACATGCCATTTTGGATTAGACCTAAAGTCATCAATGTATCTTTGAGCTAACCAAGTTGAGTTAATAATCCAATTTTTATCCTTTTTGCCACATGTGTGCTCAGGACCTAATGTCTTAATCTGAACAGTGTGTTCACTATGCATGTAAGAACCATATATCATCCACTCACAACCCTCAGCTGCACATTTTGCCCTGATTCTATACCTCTCATTCTTTATCATCTTCAAGACTTTCCCCCATTTAGCTGCATGACTGTAAATAGCATCTCTCAACTCCTTGATGCTAGAAAACATCATCCCTACCACAAAAGATGGTTGCTCATAATCGTTATTTTATTATACTCAAGATACATAGTTGCACTCTCAACCTCATCATCACTATGTATAAAATTGTACTTGATCTCCTCTGTATCTGCATAATCAAATGAACTACTTTGCCTTTCCACCCTTTTCCCAACATCTTTGTCAACACCAGCTCATTCACTATCATCTCATATATTCTTGTTAAACATAACATCATCTTTACCACTAGTTGAATCATCTTCATAGTCAGGATCAGACATAGACTCATTTTCTTCACTAACATCACCACCCACATCCCTAACACCACCTTGACCACTGTCAACATTATCCTCTTCACTTTGTTCCTCATCAGTGGCTTCCTCATCCTCACTTGCATCATCACTATTCTGTTGACTAGCATAATGTACACTTAGCACCTCCACAGTATCAGATCCCAAGTCATTGTCAACTCCTTTGTTAATATACTTAACACCATTTTGATGGTAGTATAAATGTCAACAACTCTATTTCTAGGCAAAGACTCAACCATGTAGTGAATGTAGTCATCAAATGCTATGTCTATATATGCCTCTCATAAAGGCTCCTTGAAATAATATCCTAATAACTCTTCATACCTTAATCCCTAACCCATGTCATCAAACAACAATAAAGATATTATATCACTTAGGCCATAGTAAAAAAAAGGCGATACTTCCCCCTACATAACTAGTGGTTTGCCGAGTTTTAAATTCACCACCATGACGTACTCTGAGGGTAAACAATGAAGAACTTGGGCCTGAGCATAAAAGAAAAAAATTTGGCAACATTTATTGTCTGCCTAACAGGGGACATTAAACTATAAAATTGACCTATAAACTATAACAAACATGTGGTGGTTGACCACCACATGTATCAGGCTATCAAAGTACTATAGAAGTAAAAGTAATGCCATGATCATATATAGACAAAGACCCATTCGTATATCACTGAAAAAGTTGCACTACATAAAGCATGCACTTGCTTATTTTTTAAAATTAACCACAGATAATCACAAATACATACACAATAACATATTCTAAATAGCAATCACGGGACTATAACAAGAAAAAAAAATCATTCTGTCACGTTTGCACATATGCATATTGCCAATTTCATCAATGAATCACAATGAAAAACCTAAAATGTTACTCGATTGCATACTTAAAACTTAAAAAACCTAAAATGTTAATCGATTGCATACTTAAAACTTAAAAAACCTAAAAAGTTACTCGATTGCATACTTAAAAAACCTAAAATGTTAATCGGTTGCATACTTAAAACTTAAAAAATCCTAGATTTTTACTCGATTGCATACTTAAAAACCCTAAAATGTTGAGCATACAATGGTCGTTTTACATAATCGAACGTACCGTAAACTCCTCTGGTCCCCTCATATACTGCAACACATCATCCATTGAAGATCCAACAAGAAACGCCTTGATCGTCCTCTGGTCCCCACGAATCAAACCCTAAACTAAATTTTGTGCCCTAGATTGTGATGGTAGTTCGAGCAGATTCGATCGTTCAAATTCTCTAGATGTTTTCTCATTTCTCCTTTAGCTTAAGTGTTTGTTTAACTACATTAAGATTTGACAAATTTGCCCTTAAAAAATATCACGTGAGGTGCACATAGCGACGGCCATCCACAGCTCTTGTAACGGAAAGTCAATTTTGGGTCCAATTGGATCGAAAATGCAAAGTTGGGGTGTTAGTTGTTAAAAATGGAACATTAGGATCCTTCGTGAGACACAAGTGTAAACCTCAGGGGGTTTAGTGTAATTCACCCAACATATTTACACTTACCTCCTCTTCCCGAGGAAAAAGCTTGAACTCCATCAACAGAAATAACCACCAATGTCATCTTTGACACCCTCCCTGCCTCCACTATCCTTATCATCACCCCCCAACAAACACGCCACCACCACCATCACTATCCCGACCAAACCTTCTTCAAGACCCACCTCAAAACCACCCTCCACCGCCTCATGGATCGAGACCCTTCGCTCCCAAACCCGCTCAAGCCACTTCCACGAAGCCATCTCCACATTCGTCCAAATGACAGCCAATGTCCAGCCCGACACTTTCGCTTTCCCGGCCGCCTTGAAGGCCGCCACTGGCCTCCACGACATGAACACCGGGAAACAGATCCATGCCGGCGCGGTCAAACATGGGTTTGACTCGTCTTCAGTAACCGTTGCCAATACCCTACTCAACATGTACGGCAAATGTGGGGACATACGTGATGCAGCCAAGGTGTTTGATAGAATTCCTCAAAGAGACCAGGTGTCGTGGAACTCGATGATTTCGGCTTTGTGCCAGTTCGAGGAGTGGGAGCTGGCGTTGGACTTGTTTAGACAGATGGGAGCGGAGGGGCAGGAGCCGAGTTCGTTTACTCTGGTGAGTGTGGCGCTTGCGTGTTCCAATGTGGGCAAGCGCGACGGGCTACGGCTTGGGAAGCAAGTGCACGGGTATAGTTTGAGAGTAGGCGACAGGAAGACGTTTACGAACAATGCTTTGATGGCAATGTATGCTAAGCTGGGGAGAATCAATGATTCAAAAGCTGTGTTTGGATTGTTTGATGAACGCGATATGGTTTCATGGAACACAATGATAAGCTCTTTCTCGCAAAATGACAGGTTTTTCGAGGCTGTAACGTTCTTCAAGCTTATGGTTTCTGAGGGAATTAAGCCAGATGGGGTCACGATTTCAAGCGTTCTCCCTGCATGCTCCACTTGGAATTGTTAGATATTGGAAAAGAGGTTCACGCTTATGCTTTTAAGGAATGATGATGGTTTAATAGCCACTTCTTATGTGGGTGGCGCTTTAGTGGACATGTATTGCAACTGTCGACAAGTTGAAAGTGGGCGTAGAGTGTTTGATGGTATCTTAGACAGAAAACTTGCGCTTTGGAATGCTATGCTTGCTGGTTACACGCAAAATGGATTTTACGAGAATGCTTTAAGGCTATTCATGGAAATGGTTGATGCTTCGGGACTTTTTCCTAATCCCACCACAATTTCGAGTGTCCTGCCAGCTTGTGTGCACTGCATAGCATTCTCTGACAAAGAAGGTATGCATGGCTACGTGGAGAAGCTGGGCTTTGGGGGGGACAGGTATGTGCAAAATGCACTAATGGACATGTACTCTAGGATGGGGAAAGTTGAAATTTCACGAAGTATATTTGGTGGTATGGAGAGCAGAGATATAGTTTCTTGGAATACCATGATCACAGGTTATGTAGTTTGTGAATGCAATGAAGAGGCACTAGTTCTACTACGCGAGATGCAACGAGCAGAAGAAAATAACAAGAATGGTGATGATTTTGATGAAGAAATAGTTTCTCATAAACCAAATACAATTACACTAATGACGACCCTTCCTGGCTGTGCGGCATTGGCAGCACTAGCAAAAGGTAAAGAAATCCATGCGTATGCCGTTAGAAATGTATTAGCAACAGATGTTGCTGTAGGCAGTGCGTTGGTTGACATGTACGCCAAATGTGGTTGCTTGGATTTGTCGAGGAAAGTTTTCGATGACATGCCCACTAGAAACGTGATCACGTGGAATGTTATCATCATGGCTTATGGGATGCATGGAAAAGGAGCAGAAGCCTTTGAACTTTTTAAGGGCATGGTGAGGGAGGGAGTGAAGCCTAACGAGGTTACATTCATTGCAACTTTTGCAGCTCTAAGTCACTCTGGAATGGTAAGTGAAGGTCGAAACTTGTTTCACAATATGAAAAACGCGCATGGGGTTGAACCTACCTCAGAACACTATGCTTGTGCTGTCGGCGTGCATGGTCGTGCGGGTCAGCTGACGGAAGCATATCAACTTGTCAATGCGATGCCCCATAAACACGAAAAAGTAGGTGCCTGGAGCAGTTTGCTCGGTGCTTGTCGTGTACACCAAAACGTAGAGCTTGGTGAGATTGCAGCCAATAACCTTCTTCGCTTGGAGCCAGACGTGGCTAGCCACTACGTTCTACTTTCTAATATCTACTCATCTGCTGGGCTTTGGGAGAAAGCAGTAGAGGTGAGAAAGAACATGATGAAAAAGGGAGTAAGAAAAGAACCTGGGTGTAGTTGGATTGAGTTTGGTGATGAGGTTCATAGGTTCACGGCTGGCGATGCATCACACCCGCAAAGCGAGCAGCTCCGTAACTTCCTTGAGATTCTGTCAGAGAAACTGAAAAAGGAAGGTTACGTGCCTGATACTTCTTGCGTTTTACGGAATGTTGACGAGGAGGAAAAGGAAAATCTACTGTGTGGTCACAGCGAGAGGTTAGCTATAGCCTTTGGTATCCTCAATACCCCTCCCGGCACTACCATTAGAGTTGCAAAGAACCTGAGAGTTTGCAATGACTGCCATGCTGCTACCAAGATTATGTCGAAAGTTGTTGAGAGGGAGATCATTGTGAGGGATGTTCGAAGGTTCCATCATTTCAGAGATGGCGCTTGTTCTTGTAAGGATTATTGGTGATGAAGTGCCAAGAATTTGTTTAGGTCCAGGTACAGATACATGAAAGAATTGTATACCATCCCATTGTTTATTTATGCATGTTGAAATTTATTGACCAGCAAAACTGAAGTTTCCATGCTTTTCTTAACAATCACCCCACTCCTATTCTCTCTCCATGCTTTTCTTAACAATGATGGCCAGCAGATGTGACAAACGAAATCAGGAAAATGCAAGGAGGAAATAAGTTACACAAACATTATATTATCGAGTATGCGCACAAACAAGTGAATGAAGCCTGCAGTAGCACCAATATGTGGCGATTCGTTTCTTGAACAACCATTTAAGAAAAGGGTAACATACCAACAAGTGAAGAGTAAATGAAAGTTGCAATTAAAGATCAACAGCAAATTCTAGTTACTTGAAAGTCAACCGAATATCAAGTACTAGCATTGTCCGTCAGAACGAAAGATCTAATCCGATTCCAGGCTCATTAGTGGGAATCATCACCATTGTTAAGGCTGGTAGCACCTTGTTTACGTTTGGAAGCACACTTTCCATGGCCCTTCTTAGGTGGTCCCTTGCCACGGCGCTTCAACATTTCAAGCTTAGATAAACGCCTGCCGATGTACAATATAACATGTGTCACGTTTAGACCATATTGCATTACTTTCAAAAGAAGAGAGAAACAACATGAAGTTTAACTCAGGGTTACATCTAAAAAGAGTTAGACGGTCATGTTGGATTAAGTTCATTTCCATCATGAAGAATAACAGCGGAATCTGAACAGATAACCCATCTGAAGTACTTTCAGCTTATCGGGGAAAGCATCGAGTGAATACCTTCAACTTGATTATAGTTACCTAGCATCAAGTGAATACCTTCAACTTGATTATAAATCCCTCCTGCAACTGTAGTCAGGTAGTCAAGTGCTTCTTATGCGTGCATGTGAGGGGGGTGTGTGTGTGTGCACATCCGCATCTGGCGCGTGTGTGTCTGTGAGTGAGGGAGAGGGGTGGCCGGGAAGGTGAGGCAAAACAGATGCTTACTCTTGTTCTTGTCGAGCCATGACAAGAGGGTCATCTTTCTTGATATCGTGAGGGTACCACTGCGCGCAACTTTCTCACCAATTAGCTTCTTGCGCAAAATCTTGTGGGGAGATCTCTGTCCTGTTGGGTTAATTAAGCACATGCCCAAATATCCTTTCCCTTGCCTCTGTCACTCCTCTAGTGGCTGCTTGAACCACTGCATTTTTCAAGCCACCAACGCTCATCCTTTCTCAATCCTGATTAACACGAAAAGATACTTCCAATTCAGCAGAACATAATGACGCTTCATGACTAATGGATATATAGTTAATAAGATCTAACAAACGGCAAGTAATAAAAGAAGTGAAGAAAATACAATGAAGTCGCCTCTTGATCAGGTGTATGAACGAAAGGAATCATTGATCATAAAGCAGCAGTAAAAATTCATCTAGAGTTTCCTTAGTACTGCCACTTGGGTACATTTTGCATGCAATGAAGCAACCATAACTTGCAAACATCACCACCATTCCCAAAATCCCAATACCATAAATGAATTATACTTTGCTGACCGGTAGTTTGCTCCGACAACCGCGAGTAGACAAGAACATTTGGTAAGCAGCTTTCAGAAACATAAAAGGAGATTAGAGAAGTACAATGACTGGCACATTTTCCTTAGCTCTAGACAAATAGAAAATTGCCTATTTGTGACTACATGGATCTAAATACACTTGCGATGGCTGAAGAAAGACCTACTAAAGAATACTGATAAGTAACAAGTCTACCTCCTTCACCCTTGGGAGGACTTTCTAGAAGAGTCATTTCAGGCATCAATTAAGCACTAACGACTAAGAAAGATATGTTTCTTTCATTCATTTTTTCCCTTCTCCTTTTTAACTCGTCATGGTTTGGATTTAATTTGGTGTGTACAACAGGCAAATAGAGACCAATGACCTGAACTCCAACATCAAATACCACAATCTTTTCTGGAAGAAATTTACAACTTAATCATTCGTTGTATTACCTGCTTTAGTAGAAGGCGTGAATAATGTGATGCCAATGGTTAGACCTGATAGAGAACGCAAATGCATCAAGGAATACATAGCATAGTCACCAACAACTTCTTTTATGCTTCATAACACTGCTACTCATTTAAATGTGTAGTCAAGTAACTAAATTGCTTTGCCAAAGCATGTTCTGCTCTGAAGATTTAGACCACTAGCTTCTACCAGTTATGGTCAGCTTAAGCAAAAGCCACGATGGCTACAGCAGGTAGCTGATCAGAAATGAAATTGATCAGAGGATGTTGGGATTCTTGCAGTATTGCAGGGGTGCATTTTCACCAATAAAGCCCCAAGATTTGCGCAAGATTATACTATAGTTGCATGTTATGTGAGTAAATGTAACCCCAATTAGGCAATAAATGTGGCAAACTGCACCTCTGCAGTAACCTCAACACCTCTGTTTAGTTGCAATGCAGCACATTAAAGATCTCAAATCGCTAATTAAAAGCAATGATCGACTAATTAAAGCCTACAGTTTGGACAAGATTAAAACCAGCAGCTTGGACAAAATTTTAAGTTAATGAACTCCTCCTAAAGCCTAAACCCTGAGTCCTCGAAGAAAACAACAAAGAAGCCACTGCAGAGACATGTGACATGCAATTCGTTTGTATCATGGCCATACATTCATAAGTCCCAAGAGAAAGAAATTCAACTTTGTTGCATACTAAGTTGCATGGACACAGGCACCGCGTCTGACACCGACAACGAAGTGGACACCGCAGTGTCTAGAAAAGCAAATTTTGGACACCGCTGGACACCTTTAAGTTTCTTTTGATATTTTATGTAAGGGCATGTTTATTTGAGCACATTCCGCCCTCATAAATTGTAAAACACCGACTAGAAACCACATATAGAAGTAACACTTCGAAGTCAGGTTATAGAACATAGATAATGAGACGATGCAAGATCCCACAAAAACAAGACAAAAGGAAAACAACATCAATTGCCTCATCACGTTTGATGTCATTTGGACCTCCATCATCAACCTCTTCTCTGCACACGCCCATTAACTGAGAGATTTGTCTTATGTGTTTTGCCTTATTCGAAGAGCCCCTTCTCCCTCTTGGTTAGGCAGAACCCGGTTGGAACAAAAGGTAAGAATACAATCTAGCATTAAGGTTTGCCCTGGTCTTTCGATCTATAAAACAAGCTTAACTTTCCATAATATTCCACCATGACCCTTAAATTAAGTTTAAAAAAATGCAATTTTGCCCCATAAGTGTGGTCACTCTACATAAAGCATCGATAACGAAGTAAGGAATATATCCGAAACACCACTGAGAGGTATCCGACACTTTTCTAAAGGTGTTCACGTGTGGAACACGATACCTTGACCCAGAAGAGGTGTCTGTGCTTTCTTGGTTGCAAACAGAAGAAAGAAAACAAGACGAAAATGGAAGAGAAAGAAATGGAAGAAACTTCGGCCAAGCCGAACTACAGATGATAAAGCTCTATAACAGATAACCACCATGCTTCCCACCAGTTAGTCCATGTCTACAATCTCTTAGAACGGGTTAAGTTTATCGATAAAGACTCATGCCCAGTTTGGCAGTGCTTTTGAGATATCCTTGATTACTTTAGCCTTCAAAAGCAGGTGAGGCTAGCTTTTATAATAAGGAGGGGGGGGGGGGGGGTTGGTTTTGGTCCAAAAGCAGAATTTTCTGTTTTGTGATAAGCAGGTGGAGGGCTGCTTATGACGTAATCATTTCCAAGAATCAAATTTCCCATACTAAAAATGGAAAAGCTGTTATAGCATAAGCAATGTGAAACTGGGGCTCAGTGCCTTGGATTACAAAAAAACCCTTGGAGGGCTTACATGATTGGTAAACCTAGGCCAGAAAGAACAATTTCCCTCACCTACTCCTATATAATATTGATTGTCACTTCTTTACAAAAATCCGCTAAAACATTTTACGTAATTCTATTCTCTACAATAAGGCATCTAGGGCTAGTTTTCATAACAAGTGCGGATATGTGAATGTTTCCTAAGATATATGAGAAGCTGATCAAAGGGTAAAGAAAATCCAAATTAGACACCTACAAAAAGTTCGCGAAAGTTGGTACAAGTTCAGCATGACTAACTCCAATCAACCCAACTGTGTTTCAGAAAACGAGCTCTAGTAACATTAGCACAAATGGGAATCGGGACTAAGTAATCCAATAACTTACTTGACTGCCTTCACCACTTTAGATCACTATAAATACATCTAGAGTGCGACATTTTGGTACTTGCATATTTGCTTCATTTTAAATCACTTCTGTGCGTTCGTCATGTCATGCCCATTGGTCAGTGGAACACAACAATAACCAAGCGTCAACAGCCCCTCCCACCCATCTGGGTAACGGCGACAAAGAAATTGTATTTCTCATAGCAACTTAACGCAAGTCTTTGCATCTTATCAAAATAATAATCTACATGCCATTGCGATATATCATTCCATACGAGGAGCAGAACGCACAAGCCTGCAGCACTGCAGGCAAGAAATTATCAAACAGTTGGTGTGCAGCTTCGTTAGCTCCAAGAAACTAAACAAAATTGGCAACAAAAACTTCAAAGAAACTCACATTTCGCAAAATTTGGTTTCACATATTTTACATGCATGATACATGCTCAACTATAAGTTAGCTAGATTTCACGGATGTCACATAAACACTAGTAAATAAAGAAGGATTTAACAGGGGACTTACTCGAGGGGCAGGTGCTGTCCCGGGTAAGTAAATTACAATGTTTCCGCTGGATGTGCTTCCGATGGCCTCTCCATAAAGTCTTATTTAGATTGAACATTTTATTTAATTCAATAACTGTAGCCATCATAATTACATGAAAGCCGAACAAATTGTATAAGCCGAACAAATTGTATATCTAACTGTTGATATATGTCTTGTATTTATATCCCATATTGATTACTCAAATAAGGTTGCAACTTGATCCTCAATATATAAGACACCTTGTCCCACATTGGTTGGATAGAGAAGATCCCTGCTTATCTCTAGTATAAGTAAGATGTCTTGTATTGTGTTTAATGTCAAGAGAGAAGAGTCCTTCTTTGAGTAGGAAAACAATTGAGAGATACACGTAAGGGGATGTTGTAAATCTGACTTGTGCAAAGTAGATTTGAGTTCTCTCAGTTTTCTTGTGTTCTCTTGTTTGGTTATCGTGTTCTATACATATTTGTCTAGAGCGATTTCGTAACAAGTGGTATCAAGAGCGTCCAGGTTTATATATATATATATATATATATATAGGGAGCTGATCCCTTGACAGCGCTGGCAAATGGAGTTAAGTTGCCAACGCGATCTGGCCGTCCACGCGCGATCTGTGGACGGCCCAGATCTTTTTTTTGCGATTTTTTTAAGTCTGTCCGCTACATAATGTAGCGGACGATTTTTGGACAAAAATACCCCTCAATCCCGATTACATCTGTCCGCTACATAATGTAGCGGACTATTTTACAGAGACATCCGTTGTCTTTCTCCTTTCTGTGTTTCCTCTGTCCCCGAGGTTCTCTCTATCTCTCTCTCTCTCTCTCTCTCTCTCTCTCGCCACCACCGCCCATGAGACCAAGCATCGCCAAAGCATTGCGAAGAAGGAGATCCCAGATCTGCCGAAGCATTGCGAAGAAGGAGATCCCAGATCTGCCGAAGCATTGCGAAGAAGGAGATCCCAGATCTGACGAAGCATCGCGAGTTCCCATCGCTGAAGCATCGCGAAGAAGGATATCCCAGATCTGACGAAGAAGGATATCCCATCGCTGAAGCATCGCGAAGAAGGATATCCCATCGCTGAAGCATCGCGAAGAAGCATCGCGAGTTTTCGGCCGAGGCAGCAGTTGCTTGTCACAACGTCGGATGGCATGACGTTGGGGCATTGGCGGCAATGGTTTGGTTTGTAGATCTCATCGGAGGGGAGATCGTCGGGCCAACGGCTAAGGGAGGAAGCTTTGGTCAGGTCAGCATAGTGGAGCCGCATGCGGGCCTCACCGGCGAGGATTTTGTAATTATTGACTGGAATGGGTGACTGGATGGTTGTGGTGGAGTGACGGTGGTTCTGTCGCGGTGGTGATGGGTTCGGATGGTGGTGGTGGTGGTGGTGGTGATGGGTTCAGCGCCGGTGGCAGAGTGGTGGTGGTTGTGGGCGATGGAGACTGCTTGGGATGAACGATCGGTGGTTCTGTCATTGCCTCGTTCTTCCCTTTCACGCCGCCACCACCAATTTGGGTTTGTTTTTGGTTTGATTTGATCTCGATGGGCAAAATAACAAACATCAAAGCACAGAGACAAGTTAGAAAGGAAGGAGATGATGGGCAAAATTGAGCATCCATCGTCCGCTACATAATGTAGCGGATGGGTTTTGCAGCATCTTTGACTCCCTCAAGTTAGAGGGGTATTTTTGTCCAAAAATCGTCCGCTACATTATGTAGCGGACAGACTTAAAAAAATCGCAAAAAAAAGATCTGGGCCGTCCACAGATCGCGCGTGGACGGCCAGATCGCGTTGGCAACTTAACTCCATTTGCCAGCGCTGTCAAGGGATCAGCTCCCATATATATATATATATATATATATATATATATATATATATATGGAGCTGATCCGTTAAGAGCGCTAGCAAAATAGGATAAGCTGCTAGCGCGATCTAACCCTTCACGCGCGATCTGCGGACGGTCCAGATTTTTTTTTTGTTGCATTTTTTAAGTACGTTCGCTGTTCGCTACATTATGTAACGGATAATTTTTGGACAAAAATACCCTCAAGCTCTATCCGCTACATTGTGTAATGGACGAGTTGGAATTACTTTTTCTCTCATTTTCTCTCCTTCCAGTCAATATTTTTCTGACATCTCTCTCTCTCTCCCATATCTGTCATCAATGTTCGTGTCCTTCTCTCTCATTTCTCTTTCTCTCATCAATGCATTAAAGTCGAACCCTTCGCAGGTACGAAGGTAAATGCCCCAGACACTGGATTTCCTCGAACGATCGAGTTTAGGAAGTAAACTGAAATCCTTGCAAAGTTCTGGCGAAGAGCAAAACAATAGTCTCAGGCCCTAATGAGTCAACTCGAAGCAAATTTTTGGCAACTGTTATCTGCTCAGAGGTGAGCAGACTGACACCAAAACATCCCCTTTGTTGGGCCACTCCCAAGCAAGTCAGTGAACAAGAATACCAGATGCCCTTCATTCTTTTCCCCATTAACTTATTTATACCCCCTTCATGGGCTACAAACGCCTCATATTCCAGTTTTTTTGTACAAGCTGTGTAGATGCCGACGTTGGTCAGCACAGCGAGGCAATGCCTGAAGCATGAGGCCGAACGAGCCCTCGAAGAAGCCTTTAGTGTCACCCGCAGACGATGTCACTCTACGCGGTGTCGGCTCTTCTTTTGCTTCCATCCTCGCTGTTGCGGGAACCATGCGGCCGCGCTAGGAACAGTACGTACCCGTCGCGCGTCCAGTTCAAGGCCCTCAAGCTGTGTTTGGGAGTGTCACTGGACCAGCTGCCTTCCTCACCGCAGCGCGTGGACGAGCCACCGGTTTCGAATTCCTTCATGGCGGCAATAAAGCGATTGCAGGCTAATCAACGAAGCTAGCCGGAGACTTTTCAGTTATATCAGCAACAGCAAACGACGCCGTCGTCCAGTTCCATTTCGATGGTGAAGGTTGAGCTCCAGAATTTGATCTTGGCGATTCTTGAGAGAAAGAGAAATGAGAGAGAAGGACACGAGCATTGATAACAGAAAGGGGGGGAGAGAGAGAGAGAGAGAGAGAGAGACAAACATGTCAAAAAAATAATGACTGGAAGGAGAGAGAATGAGAGAAAAAGTAATGCCAACTCGTCCGTTACACAATGGAGCTGGAGGGTATTTTTGTCCAAAAATTGTCCGCTACATAATGTAACGTACAGACTTACAAAAACGCAAAAAAAAGATCTGGACCGTCCGTAGATCTCGCGTGGACGGCCAGATCGGATCAGCTCCCCATGTATATATATATATATATATATATATACACACACACACACACACACACATAATGTAGCGGACGATTTTTTTTTTACAAAAATACCCTTTTAAGTTTGTCTGCTACATAATGTAGTGGAGGAGTAGACATGCACTTCTCTTTCTCTCTCATTTCCCTCATTATCACATGTTTCTTTCTCTTATTCTCTCACTTCTATCGTCAGAGTCTTCCTCTGTCCTTTCTCTTTTCTCTCTCATCCTCCTTTCTTCTCTTTCTCTTTCTCTCTCTCTCTTTCTCTCTCCCTCTCCTGAGGTGCATCCTTTCGACCGGTCGTTAAAAGTTTAAGTGCATCCTAATTGAGAGAGAGAGAGAGAGAGAGGCCAACCATGCCTCCAATATGTAAGCCAAATGCAAAGAGGACAGCACAAGGAATTGCTACAACACAATAAGCCCCAAGGTTGATGCTTGCACAAAGATTTTTCCATCCACATCCTCTAAAAGTTCCTGGAGATCTAAAAGGTTTCAGTAAAATTCAATGAAGAGCCTAGAGAATCATTAGATTTAGTGATCTTTTTGTATGGAAAAGCGAAGATACAACATCAACTAAAAACCGAGAAGATAGAACCTGAGAGCACGCATTGAAACCCCTCCAAGAAGTCTGATAGAGCTAGAGGTGTCAATGGGCCGGGCTTGGGCCGGCCCAGCCCGGGCCCAGAGGGCCAAAAAGCGGGCCGGGCCATTTAGGGCTTCGGGCCTTGAAAATCGGGCCGGGCCCGGGCCGGGCCTAAAGCTAGGAAATGGAGGCCCTGTCCAGGCCCAAGCCCTAGGCCCTAACTTTAGGGCCGGGCCTAGGGCCGGCCCAGGCCTATTTTTTTCTTGGGAGATTTGTTCTTCTCCAGGCCCTATGGGGTATAAACACAAAAATGCCCCTATTTTGTGAAACTGGCCCATTTCTCTCTCGCCTTTCCCCCTATTCTCCCCTGTTTTGTGAAACTGGCCCATTTCTCTCTCGCCTTTCCCCCTATTCTCCCCTGTTTTGTGAAACTGGCTTCATCCGAGGAGCCTTCACTGCCGGCGTGGGATCTGACGGCAGAAGCCTTCACTGCCGGCGTCCGCCGCTGCTGTCGTTGCAGGGATGATTATGGAGGGTGGCCGTCAATGCGGAGGAGGGTGTGGGAGACGCGCGACTGGGCGAGGTCGAGGACCTTAAGGCTGACGCGGTCGGCGAGATCGGAGGTGGATTCGACGTTGAACAGGACGAGGTCGGAGTCGGACTTGACGAGGTCGGCGCTGTGGGAGATGATGGCGTCGAGGTCGGCGCTGTGGGAGACGATGGCGTCGAGGCTGAGGTCGACGGAACTCTGGTAGGCGGTGCACTCGTGGAGGAACCTGGAACGGTGTCATGGCCAATTTCGGGCTAGATTCTTGGGTGCAAGCCTGTGTGAGGTTTTGATTGAAAGGTTTCAGGTTTGGATTTGTGAGATGGGTACTGAAGAGTGAAGAGAAGGTGAGAAGAAGATAGATGTTGAACCGGGCCAAAACCGGGCTTTTTTCGGGCCGGGTCAAAAGCGGGCCTTTTCGGGCCGGGCCCGGGCTTTTCCCCAGATTTTCTTGGCCTGGTCCAAGCCCTGGCCCCAAGCCCTTATGTTTAGGGCCGTCACTGTTCACCAAGAGGGCCGGGCCAGCCCGCGGGCCGCCCGGCCCTTTTGACACCTCTAGATAGAGCAAGCAGTGGCATCATTTTTGCCACATATCCTATCATTTATCCTTCATTGCTATATAATTTCCCCCAAACATGGCGTACAAGAACTGTTGTTGTTCCAACAATTGCACCCTCCAAAATGGCTATTACAACCACAACACAAACAGCTAAATGAGCACCTTCTAGCCGCCCAACACCCAATTCATTTGAGACCCTTGCACTAGAATATCATAATAAGCAGCAAGCACAATCAG
Source organism: Escallonia rubra (assembly GCA_033065855.1). Classification (NCBI taxonomy): domain Eukaryota; kingdom Viridiplantae; phylum Streptophyta; class Magnoliopsida; order Escalloniales; family Escalloniaceae; genus Escallonia; species Escallonia rubra. Next base: position 135,631 of record JAVXUO010001751.1, on the reverse strand, counting down.
CATTAAGAGTTAGAAACTCAGCAGTTATTACGAATTTGGATCCTTCGATTTTAAAGGACTCTAGATGTGAAGTTCTCAAATAGGATATTTCAATTAGGATGCACCTCAGGAGAGAGAGAGAGAGAAGAAAGGAAGGGAGAGGAGGATGAGAGAAAAAGGACAGAGGAAGACTCTAACGACTAAAGAGAGAGAATAAGAGAGAGAAACATGTCATAATGAGGGAAAGGAGAGAAAAAGAGAAAAGTGCCTACCTACTCTTCCGATGCATTATGTAGCGGATAGACTTAAAAGGATATTTTTGTCAAAAAAATTTCCGCTACATTATGTAGCGGACAGACTTAAAAAATGCAAAAAAAAAGTTCTGAACCCTCCACAGATCTCGCGTGGACGGTTAGATCGTGTTTACAACTTCTCATATTTTGCTAGCGCTATCAACGGATCAGCTCCCTATATATATATATATATATATATATATATATATATGGGGAAAGCGAATATAAGGCTAGCCTCACGTAACTTGCGTGAGGCTAGCGGCTAAAACGGCGTAATTTTGATAAAGTTTTGTTAAAACAAATGTAGTCGATTTTTCTTTTCTTGTTTTCTCTATCCCTTTTCGTTGTTTTTCTCCTTGTTTCCTTCACTCTGTCGCAGGCAATAGCAAGCCACCGCCACCATCCACAACAAGAAAATATGTATTTGGCGACGGAGTTTTAGCGACGGAAGGTATTCCGTCGCTAAACATGTCTTTAAGCGACGGAATATCCCGTCGTTAAAAATCCATTGCAAAATACTATTACCAACGGAAGACACCGTCGGTAAAAGTATTTTTAACGGCGGACTTTTAGCGACGAATCTACCGTCGCTAAATAATTTTATAAAATTAGTAATTTTGAGTTTTTTTTTAAATTATTGAAACGATGGAATAAAACCGTCGCTAAAAAGTCTGTCGCAAAAAGTCTTTATAATAAGACATTCACCGACGGAGTTTTAGCGACGGTGTTATTCCGTCGCTAAAGATCCTCCATTTAAAAATAGATCTGGTTTCTTTCTCTCTCCCCGTTCTCTCTCTGAATACCTGCTCTCACCCACCCACCGCCGTTCTCACCTCCGGCAACCCTTCTCTACGGCGACCCAGCTCCGGCGACACTCCCGTCCCCCACCCGACGCCGCGCCACCAAGCCTTGCACTCCGGCCGTCCCACAAAGCCCTCCACGTCGCCCCGCAACGAAACCCACCACTATCGCCGCGCAACGAAACCCACTACTGCCGCTGCACCACCAATGCCGCCGCCGTCGTACCCACCTCGAGATTTGTATGTCAATTGCCCTAAATTATCTGAATTTTTTGTTATTTTGTCTTCAATTTAGGTTACATGCCCTAAATTATGCCTGGTTTATTTAGATTCGTATGTCAATTTAAGTTCAATTTTTTGTTAATTTGTCAATTGCCCTAAATTAGCGTACTCATCACTAATATAATAGTTTTAGTTATCTCTTTCGCATATCAGCTCAAACTTCACCAACCTAGATATAAGTGTAAATCCACCATTGATACCAATTTTGCCTGGTACAAGTGATGCAGTTAAACGAAATTTGGAGCTGTATTCTTGGTCAATGGATCAGATCTTGATCTATACGTTGTCTTGGAGTTCACCATTGTGCCAGGATAAACAAAGACAATATTAAGTCGCCATCCAAGAAAAAGAAATGAGAAAGCAACATTTAAATGTCAAGTCATGTGGATCTAATTTTGGGTTCCTCGAACTGCCAACTGGCAGGGGGATTGTGGACACTTGGCAAAGGGCAGTTGGGACTTGGGAGTTGACCGTTTGACTAGTTAACACGAATGAACTATTGGACAAACAAGACAGCAGAAGCTCCGTCACTCCAGAGATCTCAGCCTCATGGAGGTGACATTCATAGCCCAATACAAGATCATTTCTAGCATGCCCAGCCTGCATATACAACCCTTGGCTCAATTTAGAAACAAAAATAACAAGAACAAGAAGCTTGGTGTGCATAAAAGAAACATCAAACAAGAGAAGAGAAAACCTAAGACTATTTCTCAAGGTCTAGTCCAAAAATGGCAGATCCCCATAACGCACTTGAATGATGAAGATAGGCAATCTCAAGTCTCAGAAAGCAGGCAGAAAAGAATACAAGCACATACTCATTACTAGATCTAAGTCAAGCCTCCCACTACTTAAATGTAACAGTTCCAATGTAGAGCAACAAATAGCTGGGGTTTTGACTGCCAACATAAACTTATTACTAAGGTGTTCAAATTCCCCGATACACTCAATTCTTAGGCTGATTTGGTATAGAAACGGATGCCAACAGCAACACCTAAGATTGCCAGGGGAACTAAGAACTGTAGAAGCTTGATGATGAACTCTGATGTCTTATCCTGATTTTAGTGAGGCTGCTTGGGAGGAGTGTAAGTGGTCTTGGAGGGGATGGTTGCTGTGTCAATTTCGCCCACAAAGAATTCGTCCATCATTGCTCTTGCACTGCTACTATGGCCGACATCCTCAAAATCATCAGTTGCGTCCTTTCCTGCACGACACACCATTAGGAGCATTGGACCGAAATCTAGATACACATATAAGTTGGCTTCAATTCGTTCCCAGGACATCAGCTTCTTCAACAGTCAAGAGTCCAAAGTTAAGACTTGAAAACTTAAAGCAAACTTCCATGTGCAAGAAGATAAACATATCGTTACACTTGAAACATAAACATCAGCGTCTAATTAATCCTACAACATAATGTACCTGTGGCTGACAACAAAACCTCATCACCACCAGGATGATCATCCAAGAACTTTGTCACGTCATATACCTGTTCCAACACAATAGAATTTAAACGGGTATAGAACTTTAGGAAATTAGCGAGAAATCATAAGCCATTCTCCCATAAGGCTAGCAGCTGCTCTATTAAACAGTAAACACTAAACAAAAGACATGGAGCTAAAACAAAAACATTAGGAGCCTCCAAATACTGCATTCTGGGTCAGCCTCCATCACAAAATTTTAGACATTCCAAAAAGGCCATCCAAACAAAGGGTACGCACGGTTGCTTTGATCACAGCTTTAATTTAAAATTCACAGCTTTAACTTCATAACTGCATTCTAGTAGTGATATTGTTTTTGACTTCTTTGTAGAAAATGTACGATCTTTTTTCAGTTTCACTATTCAATTCAGGCAATCAGAACCTTCCAAACAAGATATTTGAATCCTATATTTGCATCGTTTGAAATGAAAACTGCTCTGTCATTATTACATTGTTCTTTTTTGACTGGCTCTATGATTCAACTTTACAAGTCGCATAAGCAGAATCGATAACCTATTGCATAACATAATTAAGAAAGCTTGAGGATCAGGCATAATTAAATATTGATAGAAATCACAACTATTTTCCAGCTATATAGACCTCCCACCAGGACCTCTATGTATAGACTACCTAAATCTTAACTAACGCTATGTATAGACTACCTAAATCGGCAACTTCCTCTCTAAATTCCACATCGCAGCCACGTTAATACCTTCCGTGACATAGGTGGCTATTTGGGTGGTGAAATGATGATGTGCGTAGTTGAGATTTTTGTGGTAGTCATTTTAGCTACAACTCACTGTGGATCTATTTTTTTAGCATCACTTTAACATAATTTGATAGATTTAATTCAGCTATGAAATTGATGCTCGTCGATTGAATAATCATCGATTGGTTTTTCATGTTAAAGTAGGTTAAATGGCTTATGCTTCGGTGAACAGGGACGTTTCAGTCAACAGGCACTTCTTCAAGGTCATGATGCCTAGTTTTCATACAGAACTTGTATGTCATCCCGCTTTCTCTATGTTTTCGTGTGTGTTAAAAGTTTTATCTTTGGTTAAAAACTTACATGTCTTACTGTATTATGAATATGTTAGGCCATACCGGTAGCATTTTGGCGATTGCTTACCACATTGAGATTTGAAGCAACTTTAACCAGCCGCAAGGGGTCATGGCTTGTTAAATTGAAGAAGAAGGTTGGCCAAGAGGTTCTTTGCTTCGAAGAGGGTTGGAACGAATTCGTGCAACAACATGACCTCCATCTAGGAGACTTTGTAGTCTTTCAACACATGGGGCAAATGCGTTTTCAAGTCAGCGTGTTTGATCAAAGCACTTGTGAAAAGCCTTTCTCCTAATGTTGAACTATGAGGCGTAATTAGGCAATATGTTAAGTTAATCGCATCGGATATGTACATTTTGAACAATGTTGTGAACATTGACTATTTGTTTGATAATTTTAGGTTGTTAATTGTGATTATTGATCGATGATTTGTTAATCGATGATTTTAGATTGTTAATCGTGCATTTGATATATTGAGATTGTTGATGGAGGATGGGACCCAATTGGTTTGAATTTTTTATTACAGGTTTGGGCATTAAAAAATTAAAAAAATTAAAAAATGACTTTAACTTTTAGCGACGGATTAATTCCGTCGCTAAACATTTTATCCCGTCGAAAAAAAAAAAAAAAAGAAAATAAATTAAAGTACGTAAAACATAATTAGCGACTGATATTCCGTCGCTAATTCAGAAATAATTCCGTCGCCAAAATTTCTATATTAGACGACGGATTTTATAATTCCGTCGCAAAACTTATAGCAACGGCCATTTATACGAGGGACGTTTAGCGATGGTTTATCCGTCGCTAGAAGTTGTAGCGACGGATATACGGCCTTTAGGGACGGGAAAATCCGTCACTCAAGGGCTTATTCTTTGTAGTGATCACACCCACCATCTCTGCCATAGACTACCAACCTTCCATTGTTGGCAACCGTCAAGAGCCATTCTTGCCACAAAAAAGGTCTTTACCAACCCACTACCTTCATAGTTTCCACCCCCCACGAGCTTCAGGACTGTCGTCAAAATCCAGCCACTGTCGCCCCCATCACACCCACCTTCTCTTAATGCAGACCAGCAACCTTCACTACCACAGAGACTGACATTCCCCCGCAGAGAAACATAACAGAGAGATAACACAAGCAATGGCTGATTTTTAATATGTGCGTCAAAATCAAGCACTGCAACAGAGGTAAAATACACTTCGCGATGGAAAAATTGGTGGTGCTGGCACCACCATTGATGACCATCCTTTGTGATTTCGGTATGAGATTTTGCTAGCACGGGAAGGTTGGGGCGGTGATGGGCGACAGTAGGCGTGATGGTAACCGACACGGGAAGGTTGGGGTGGTGATGGGCTACGGTTGGTGTGATGGTGGCCGGCACAGGAAGATTGGGGCGGTTATGGACGACGGTGGGTGTGATGGTGGCCGGCGCAGGAAGATTGGCGGGTTGGGTTGCTTCGGCCTGCGACAGAGAGACGGAGAGACGGTGATGGGAAGAAAATCGTGGGAAGGGGGGAGAGAAAGAGGGAGAGAAATAGGAAAAAAAAGACTATTTGTTTTATAAAACTACGTCGTTTTAGCGCTAGCCTCACGCAAGTTGCGTGAGGCTAGCCTTATATTCACTTTTCCCTATATATATATATAAATATATATATATATATATATATATATATATATATATATATATATATTAATTATTGGTCAAATTATTATACATATCTACACATACACACAAACATATATACATTTGGGGATTTATCACCTACTCCAGTTTTTCTTGTTTTTGTTTTTACAATTATGAGAATGTTCAAAGTCATTCCGGGGCATTGAGAAACATGTCTTAACTTGTTTGGCTAGCATTTTTAAAATTAGAAAATTAATAAAATTCAAAAAGATACCAGGTTACAAAACATGAGTACTCTTGTTTGTTGATTATATGATTAAGCATATTTTGCACTTTGAGTTATAACCTTTTTTAATTCATTGACTATAAATTACATGAATTAGTAGCTATAGTCATTTCTTGTAAATCATTCACCTTGGGTTACTCCCACCTCCAGTTTTTATTTCGTGTTTGACACAGTTTTTATTTTTTTTCTTCAGTTTTGAAAACCATAATTTTAAATAGGGTTGTTTTTGAAAACTCTCATTGTAACGCCCCGATTTTTCAAAGCGTTAATTTCAAATAAACGAAGGTAAAAACCTCAAAATATCCAAAAGTCTCCCAATTGGGTATTCAGAGCATCTAAGAATAAGTCTCCAATAAACATCAATAAATGCCGCACCAGCTTAAAACTGTTACATTGACCTCAATTTCTCATACACGGAGTTCCAAAATAAAATCTAAAGCAAAATCTATTCGTACAATAAATATAAAAGGAAAATCCTTCCCTAAAAAGCTTCTTACTTAGCCATGCCTTATAATCCTTTGCACAGCTCCAAACACTGGCTGATAACCTGACAGTAAAAAGGGTGAGCACAAAGCCCAGTAAAGATAATCGCACACACCCACCCACAGAGCACAAAGCACGCTATATCAATAATAGTACTTGGAGTTGATAAAGTACGATACCAAGGTGCATGGCAAGTACCAAAACCAATGCACTAATTTTCAATTCAGAAATCAAATTAGAAACAAGGTCAAATAGCTTGTACCAGCGGACAATACAATATTAAGTTCGAAATGTTTCCATAAGCTCTGATAATGATATCTTATGTTTCAAAAAGACTCTAGTGAATTCAATAATACTTAAGATAAGTTCGAAAATATCTTCAAATAGATCAGATATCAAAATCTAAATGTTCAATCAGAACAAAGACGAAGACCACGGGAGCCATTCAGAAATGTGTCACGCGTGCCATCACTGACACGTGAGACAAGGTTCAGAAAGTAAGATCGCGATCTCTAGCTCATCCCGCTGAGCTAGCCCACGTTCCAATCCACGTGGGTAAGTCAGAAATAGATAAGTCACATACACTGTGACATGGCTCGCCCCAGATATAAAAACATATACCAAATCAACTTAATAAACACCAAGAGTTAGAAGCCGACAAAGTCATTCTCGTTCACACGATTCTATGGAGAATAGTTTTATTCAAGGGCTAACTTCAACAATGAAATCAACAAATTCTAAGATAACTCAAAGGAAGAGGACTCGTTAATGTCTAAGATCATCAAATTTGGATAAGAAACGAATAAGATGGAGTAAGTCAGAGTAAGCTGATTTGCAGTGTCAAACAACAACTTTTGCACCGACGAATAACTTTCAAACTGAATTTCGATCAGAAACTAGATTTATTCTGATGAAACATAAAACTAAGAAGTTTAAGAGGATTATTTAAGGTTTCCAGATTGTCTATAATCATGAAAAACCAACGAGAAACAAAGGAGATAGAATAAATCGAAATGGGCTGATTTACAGTATGAAAAACAGAAAGGTTTGCACTGATAAATAACTTTCAAACTCAATTTTGACCAAAAACCAAATGGATTCTGATAAAATATTAAACTACAAAGTTGAATAAGACTCTTCAAGGATTTCATAATGTCCAATATCTTTAAAAACCAATGATAAAAAAATAATATACAATTAATCGAAGTTGGCTGACTTGAATTGGTAGAAATATAAGCATAAAAATGTTTAGGTCTATTTTCTAATATCTATCACTTGGAATTTCAGAAAACCCAAAATTAAAAAGTTGAATTCCACTAGCTAAGGTTTTCAAAAAGTGTAATAACACTGAAATTGGACAAGGGATGAAAAAGTTATGAACTCTTAAAGTTGTTACAAGGATTTACAACAAAAAGATCACGAATCAAAGTCAATAATCGGAAGTATAAAGAACTATCTAGCGTAACGATCAAGAATGTAATTAGGGTTCTAAAGAATCAATAGATCTCTTTAAACAATAAATCAATTGACAAACGGATCGATAATCAGAATTTAGATGGGGTAAATACGTGAGAAAACCCTTACCTCAGTTGCACAGATCGATCAACTTCAAGTCTTTGATCTTCTCAAACAAATTATATCAAAAACCCTAATACAATAGTACCCAAACTTTCAATCAGAAGCTATCAATCACATTAACTTATGCGGTTCTTACCATAAACCTCAATCCCAATATCAAAATAAGCTCTTACCTCGATGTGATGACCAAAATCTGAAGAGTGTTCTTCTTAGAGATTCTTTGGAGGCTCTTCTAAAGTTTATGCTCCTAAGAATTATAATGTACATAAATCATCACCCTAAAAGGAATGTAATTATATTCCTAAAACAATTAGAATTGCACAATACCCACTAAATTCCTATAACTTATAAATGGGTCAAACTAAAGCTCAAATCCAATTCCACAACCCACTTTCCCGGAAGGAAATTTTAAATTGATTTTTTTTTTTTAGGCCCACTATTTAATCCAAAGTCACCATACATTCTATTTCATACTTACACAAATATCCTGATATAAAAAAAAATTCTGGGGTGTTACGCTCATTTTGGAGTTTTAGGTTTCCAGTTTTTTTTTGTTTTTGTTTAGAGACCACCACCACCTTTTTGTTTTGAGACCGCCGCCACCAACGCCACCTCCGCCTCTACTCTCATGTCGCCGTTGTCGCCGCCACCAAGACCGCTACCACCACCACCAAAGAAAAAACTCATAAATAAAAACTAGATAATCAAACACTCATTTGTTTTTGTAAAAAATAAAAACTAAACTTATTTTAGTTCTTATTTTTTTTTTTGAAACTGAAAACCAAAATTGTAAGTGATTTCAAACAGACCCTAATATGGCAAGGCTCTTGACCCACCCTCTTATACTAGATGCACAACTTGTTATAAATAATTATCGTCAGTAAACATTTAATTTCCCTCCAAATTTGAAAAGTTGACATATGTAATAACTTCACTATTCTGCAACAAATAGAACTCACAAGTGACTCCTCACTTTGAACTTACAAGTAGACATATGCGTTGGTTTTTGATCTCATTCTTATAGGCAAGCTCTTACTACCTTACGCGTTCGAAAGATTTGCGGACATTGCCATGGCTGTTCAAGCCTCAGCTTTGGGCCCCAACTCTACTTCAAAGAGCCCAACGATGACGCTTGGAAACTCTTCTTTGCCGTTCTATATTCCGTGATCAATGTCTCCTTTCTCAAGAGTTTTATCAATTCCACTATACCTGCACGGTGAACTGCAAACATTGTAGAGTTTTGTTGTTGTGAAAATGGAGGTGGCGGTGCAGAAATTGAAGCTGGTAATGAAGGAGTTGGACTTGCAGCTGAAGGTAATGTTGGAGATGGAGGTGATGTTGGCGGTGATGAAACTGAAGCTGGTAATGAAGGAGAAGTTGGAGCTGGCTAAAGTAAATTTTGAAAAGGGAGGTGATGCCGGCGGTGCTGGACATGAAGCTGCGCATAGCACTTAGGTAGTTGTGAAGTTATTTGGGAACAAGAAGAAAAGGTTTACTATTATTGTTTTGCCCATGATTTTGCAGTAGTTGAAATGGGTTTGTGTTATCGAGTATGAGGTGGGTTATGGAAGTGGGTAAGGATTATATGATTATAATTTTGTTTGGCTTTTAAACCAAATTATGCACATTTTCATCATTGTTGCCTTGCTTTCTTTGGTACTTTCGATGTTCTTCACCACTTCTTTTCTGTTGACCTCTTTCTTATATGTCCAAACAAACAAGAACTATTGAACTGTGGAACAACTATCATCGGGGTAATTTTTTTTTGCCAGAAGTTGTTGATATGGAATGATGGTTTTTGTTGTTGTTGTGGTCATGAGCAAGTCAAAGCTAATGCAGTCATGTTTTTAAGCCTGTCGGTGCTCATGTTATATATACTACAGATGCATCTTATTGTCACGGTACTAAAGACTATCCTAAGTCGACCATGTAGCACTTAGCTAGATCAAGCCCCCACTTGTACGCTAAGTCAGCCTACCCCTTAAGCTAGCTGCGCGATGTTAGAAGAAAATGAACAAGAAGAAACAAGAGTTTGGGGAATGAATCCCACTATATTACTTAGAGAAAGCTTGTACTAGGATACTTGGCCAAGTGTGGCCTTGGCTTTATATACTAGTCCACCTCCTCAACGGACGGTGGAGATACATTTCATCCTATGATTCACATCTACCCTCTAGAACTCTCTACAATATTTACATGTCTCTTCGCTATTCTCTACCATTCTAGACTCTTCCTAGAATACTCTTGCACATTTCTAGAATTATCCCCTATGTTACTCTAGAATATGCCCATAGGTACAAGAAACCATAGTGTAGAGAGATGCGGAACATTTCGGAGACCTTGTCCATCCATCGCCAAGTAAGCGTCCAATAAGCGCTTAAAATGGCCTCCTTGTAAAACAGTCTGTGACATTATGTTCTTGTGGTCATGGCCAAGTCAAAGCTGATCTTGAATGAAGCAATTCAGAACGCAAAAATGAAAAACTTTAATTGCAAGTCGACCAGATAGATTGCTACACGATTGAATGTTACATGATACGGCTCTGTTCATATAGTCTGGTTGCTAAGCATCACCAACCAACGAATACTGTCTCATTACAATTTACATGATACAAGTTGCATCAGTACCATCAAAAACCTCATATTCACTAATACAAGGCCGGATGTCTATGATAACATCACTAGAACAAAGTCTCTTGCATACAAGCTTGTAGCAACACATGTTCACTACAAGAAAATGACCTTTTAGCGACGGATTTTTAGGGACGGAACTAAATCCGTCGCTAAAAGTGCCTTTTAGCGACATATGTTCCGTCTCTAAAAATCCGTCGCTAAAGACGGCCTTTTAGGGTTTACCCAGTTATTTGTCTATATATCTGTGAATTTTAGGGTTACATTTCTCTTCTTTTCACCTGCCTCCTCTCAAATCTCACAGCCTCCTTCTCTCAAATCTCTCTCTTTCTCACAGATCTACCAAAATCAATAAGCCACGACTCACGACCACCCTACTCAACCCACATCTCCGCGGTGGCTAGTCACTCTCGATCTACCGCATCTCCGCTGCCGCCGGTCGGTCTCTCTCACGTCGTCGTCATGTCACCATCATCGCCGGTCGCCACCGATCTGTCACCACCGTGCCCCGACGCCACCGATCTGTCACCACCGTGCCCCGACGCCACCGATCTGTCTCCCCCGCCCCCCGACGCCACCGATCTGTCACCACCGTTCCCCGACGCCACCGATCTGTCACCACGATGCCCCGGCGCCACCGATCTGTCACCACCGTGGCCCCGACGCCATTGATCGGTCACCACCGTGGCCCCGACGCCATCGATCGGTCCCCACTGTCGCCGACCATCGCTTTGTGGGTGTTGGGTAGACCGAAGAGTTTCAGTCAATGGATGTTGTTGATGTGTAGATTGATTAATTCCGTCACTAAAAATAATTCCATCGATCGTAATAAAAAATGCCTAGAGAATTACTGTACTACACATAATTAATATCGGTGTTAATATTAATTTTTTACCGACGGATTACGAAATTCCGTCGCTAATCTTTTAGTAACGGGGTTTTCACCCACGGATTTTTAGCGACAGACAGTCCGTCGCTAAAAGTTTTTTCGACGGAATATCGACTTTTAACGACGGAAATTTCCGTCGCTAAAAGTCGATATTCTTGTAGTGGTTGTGTGTCCAATTGAGCGTTTTAGCTGTCAAAGAAAACCACAAACCATCAAGCTCTCATTTCCAAAAAAAGCCGTGCCATTTATCCGGTCAGAAGAGGAACCGAGGCAACTGTCAACACCTCTCATTTCCAACATCATCTGATGCTATTTTTGTACATGTTTCTGCAAGCTACGACGATCTCAATATTGAAGCTCCTATATCAACAATCGATATTAATATAACTAAAAATACACATCTAATGACACGTGGTAATGTTGACTCATGGTCAACATTAGACAGCTACGGATTTAGTGGTTACTATATAGGTAAAGTTACGATTCTAAAAGGACTCTAACTCAATCATCAAGGATGGTGATGTGATCCTCAAGGATCCTAACACAATCGTGATTGGCCCAGTCGCCAAGACTCGCAAACCTATTGGGAGTCTTCCACTACGATTATATAAAGGGGTCTACTCCCCCTAGTATGAGAACAACTGCACACACTTATACACTGTGTTACATTGCTTTTTCAGAATTCTATATTGTTAGTTGCACTCTAACTTAAGCATCAGAGAGATCCTCTGCCTAAACTGTACCCCACCCGGTGGCCACTCCGTGTTCTGTTTTGCAGGTCACCCAGCGGCCACTCCGTGTTCTGTTTTGCAGGTCTATTATCTGGCTGTGATTCCCGATCCAGTTTTTAGCAGCAATAGATATCTTCCTTCCCCTAATTTTGTCAACACTTGAAAGCAATATTGTTTTTAGCCAAGGGCATCTGTGGTTTGTGTCTATTTAGATGAGCTTATTGCTCAATCCATCAGTAGTAAACTTCCAAAGACCACATCAATTTCCAGAGTGCAGCTATTCAATTTCTGAAACTGAAAGCAAAAACTTTTCAATGTGTCAATCTTTATTATATTAGGGACATATCCCACACGTAGCCAACAATCTCAACATAAAATAGTAGAGAAGCAGAAGCAGGTATGCAGTGTGTTGGATGCGACGATACCTTGTACAAATATCAGAGTGCACGCCTTCAGACCTTTATCAATCTGGAAGAAATATGATGTAGATATGCAGTTGAAGCTGAACACTAAAAGATCAAGTAAAAAAGGATGCAAACACAAAGAATAAGTGATCGAACACAACTTAAACCGATTCAAAATCTTCAGCCAATCTAGTTAGTAGGAATAAGTTACCCAAATGCGCAAGATTATTGGAGTATACACTGAAAATCACACCTGATTACCTTCCATAGAAGGCAAACTGTGACAGTGAGCTGTCTCCATGCCTCACCCCTCAGCAGTTAAAGAATGAATTCCTATAATTGTCTTGTGCAACAACAAATCCTCACATTTTTAAAGATTGCTTTGGCTTCAGCAGGAAAAATTAAAACAGTCCTCATAGGCATTTAATCAGGGACAACGATACAATCGATTTTTTCCCAAAATCAATTTCAGGAAAAATTTAAACAGTCCTCATAGGCAATTAATCAGTGATAACACCAGGAAACTAACAAGCCTGTAATTCTTCAGATTTTGCCGCTTAACATTTTGCAAGGTATAGATTTCAGAAGCAGTAGCTTTCGGGTAAACCCTGCCTCTGGATTCAACCAATATCATGAAAGATGGTAGCTCAAAGACGTTTTGTCAATGGCAATGTGAAAGCCCTAAGTTGCAACTTTTGTGTTGTGCAAGTTGAAAGCTTCGATTTCCCTGCAGATTCAGTGAAAGGACTGACCCATTTGACCAAAGAAAAAAAAAATGATTTGAAGAAAAGAACAAAAATTACAACAAGGAAGAGTGTTTTTTGCTACGTGTCCCTGCAACACTATGAAAAGTAGGGTAATGTGAAATGTGAAGCTACTATATGATCCTTGCACACAAGCGAGGGCAGCATGGAGCATCACAATGACTTCATGAACGAAGACTGCTCCGAGAGGGTATTCGTGAACTTTCACGAGGAAATACCATGTTAAAAAAAGTTTTCAATAGCCTATATCACCAAACTTTCAAGATTTGTATGCTGTTTCAAAAAGGGAAAAGCAGGGAAACATGTGGATGAACCCAAAACTGAACCCCAGTTGCCTTCCAAACTATCCCTTTGGCTACTTGAATCAACTGGGACATCCATTGTAGAAGTACACTTTTGTTGTTCAAAGAGCTTGTCATCACCTTCCTCTTGCTTGGGCTCCGTCCGAACTAACATCATTTTTATCTCATACGCAGATTCTATGGCAAGGGCCTTGGCTCTTTTGTTAACATATTGCACAAATTCAGCCGGGATTGCATCAACCAGGATTATGCAAATGTTAAATAAGTGCTTAACTTTAGAATATTGACAGCCCAGAACAAATGCCATGATCTATTTCCCTTCCTTTTTGTATAGCTTAAGTTTTGGGCATAGTGATAGGATTTCCATCTTTTAGAGCTTCATTTCAACTTTTAGATTTAGATCTTCAGTGTATATATATTGCTACCTGTAAATGAGATTATACACAACAATTGATCGATAGTATTTTGACATCTTTCAAACAGGGCACTTCGGAAACTTTTCTTCATTACTTGGTTATCTCCTTTGTGATTTGATGATTCAGAACCCATTCATATTGCAGGAACAAACTCTGCCAATACTTTACTGTCCTCGCTACTTCTTGGGTCTTTAATGACATTCTGGGAATTTTGGGCATCTCTGTAAACTGGATTAAGTTTCTGCCAAAATTTTCAAATGGATTCTATGAGAATTGATCTTCATTCCTCGGTTTACTGCAAATTTTTTGTCTACAGCTGCAGCTTCTGCAAAATGTATATGCCTCAGCGAGGCATAACATATGTGATAAAGACAGAGCTTAGGCAGTAATAGTCCAATTACTGCGAGTTGAACTGTTTCTTAGCCTTTCAACTTCCATGACTATGCTTATTGTCACCATTTACTCTTGTTAGTGCAGTCACATTTGTTAGCCTGGAAATAACTTTTGAAATATACAGCCAAGAAAATTTTGAGCATAAACCATAAGAACAACAAATTAGGGAAAGCACTCAATCAAATCCATGAGTCGCAGTTTAGTATGTCTACAAACTCTAATAACAGTGCAAATTCAGGGTTTGTTTTTGCACTTGATGAAAAATCTACCTCTATAACTTCTTCCTTTCCTCTCTTTATCCTCAGAATTTCTGGCTTTATCACCACATATTACTTGATTCGATTAAGATTGTCGGTAACTCATTCAGGAGGATTCTTCAACATTGAACCAGAAAGGGCTTTCAAGCCACTGGCTTCAAAATTTTCACCTCTTGATAGCTTTAATAACTCAGAGTTATCAGCTTCCACTTAAAATGGCACTTGATTTACACCCTTGTTGTCCATGCCAATCCATGCCAAGCACACAGGAAAAGGTCAGTTTTGTGAAAAGAGTTGATAACACACTGAACTCTCGGCCTCACCACAAGGCGTCGCTTATCAACCGGGATTATGCACATGTTAAATAAGTGCTTAACTTTAGAATCTTGATAGCCCATAACAAATGGCATTCCTTTTTGTATAGCTTAAGTTTTGGGCATAGTTATAGGATTTCCATTTTTTACAGCTTCATTTTAGCCCATAGATTTAGTCCTTTAATGTATATATATTACTACTTGTAAATGAGATGAGATACAACAATTGATACCATTCTTGTCATGGTACCAGAACCTAATATTTCCGCTTAGCCCTCTTTTTTTTTTCTTTTTTTTTCTCTCCTCGTCCGGCGTTCATCCTTCCCGGACCACTGTCACTCGGCTGCATCAAATTCCAGCCTGTTTTTCTTTTTCAGCCGCATAGTAACCGGCCTTCACTTCATCGGAGTCTCAAGTCCCGTATCCTTCTCTACTGGTGTGCAAACAATCCAACAACACCTCTTCTCTCTCAGCAATCACAACCGACGCACTCAATCAGACCCGCAATCAAGGAGCGGTGCGTTCCCATCTTCATCGACATGGCCAAGGACGCAGAAACCTCCAAGCCTAAGCACCTCGATCCAACTTCAGAATACTACTTGTCCAGTCAAGCAAACTTAGCACTGCAGGGGACCCACACCGTACACCTACGGGACGGCTCTGGTACACATTTTGTCATCGGGTGGGCCACACACAGGAGAAATATTATCGTCGCCTTGGGGTGCTCCACCTGGTAAGGGGCGGGGGCGGGGTTGTGGATCCCCTGCCATGCCACAAAATGCAGTCGGCTTCTCATCTGGCCCACTCCAGGCCTCTGCCGGCGCGACACAGAACAGCAGCCCTTTTCTCGGCCAGACACAGGTCGCCGCCACTATCGCTCTTCCTGGCCTAACACCCGAGCAGATGCAACGCCTCATCACTTTTCTGGAATCCTCTCCATCAGGTACAGGCTCTCTCGTAGGTAAATCTCTGCCTACTACACATACTTGGTTGATTGATAGCGGTGCCTCTCACCATATGACAGGGAACTTGAATTTCTTTTCAAGTATTTGGGTTATTCCACCTTCTCCGGTAGGCTTACCGGACGATCTACAAACTAATGCCATCAAAGCAGGAAGTGTCTCCTTGGCAGACGGCATCACTCTTCGCCACGTGCTCTATGTGCCAAGGTTGGCTGTTAATCTTATTTCTGTCTCTTGTTTAGCTACGAACACTAACTGCTTTGTAGCTTTCTCCCATGATATATGTGTATTGCAAGACCGCACTTCGAAGAGCCCGATTAGACCGGGTAAGATGTATCGGGGGTGTTCATGTTTTAACCACTTCCCACTGCTACAGTGGCCGCCGTCTCTAAGTCTGAGTCCTATGAGCTCTAACACCAGCACATGGGGAATCCTTCTAGTCAGCCTCTTATTCGTCTTCCTACAGTTTCAGTTGTTTCTTCTTCCCTTAAAACTATTTGTGATGTGTGTTGTCGTGCAAAGCACTCTCGAACTTTTTTCCTGATAGTACTAGTCGTGCTATGGATATTTTTGGATTGATACACTGTGACATTTGGGGCCCTTATCGGGTAAGCACTATTTCTGGTGCAAAATATTTTTTAACAATTGTGGATGACTATAGTAGGGCTGTCTGGGTTTATTTAATGCATGATAAGGGTCAGATTGGTACCTTGCTTCGAAACTTCTGTAATATGATCCATACTCAATTTGGCAAACTTGTCAAAATAATTAGGAGCGATAACGGCCATGAATTTGATTCCCAACCCATGACCCAATTCTACAATAATCACGGTATCTTACACCAAACCTCTATGGTCGATACACCCAAACAAAATGGGAGAGTTGAGAGGAAACATTGTCATATTCTAGAGGTCGCCCGAGCCCTACGTTTTCAAGCCGTACCTATTGAGTTTTCGGGGGAATGTGTACTTACCGCTGCTCTCCTCATAAACCGGCTTCAGCCATTCTCAAACACAAAATACCCAATGAACTCTTCTTTCAAAAGGTCCCATCATATTCTCATCTTCGGGTCTTTGGGTGTCTTTACTATTCTCACACAAAATCCACAGACAAATTTACCCCTAGAAGTAGACGCTGTGTTTTTCTTGGGTATCCCTCGGGAAAGAAAGGTTGGCGGGTATATGATATCAAATCTAATCAAGTCTTCTTTTTTTGGGATGTGAAGTTTGAGGAAACCGTCTTCCCATTTACCACACCTTTCGGCCCTTCTCCTACCCCCGAGACCACCATTTTTTGCCCAGTAAAGGACTGTGCCGAACATCCTATGGCATCCCCTCTGGTGATTGGGGGAGACACACCACCAGTGACAGGGGGAGATCCACCACCCTCACCGGCTGCCACTCCTTCCCCTAGTCCGCCGGGCATCACTACGGCTCCTGACCCCAAGATCTCCTCTCCGGCTTCTCCACCGAGCTCTCCTACTGCTCCGTCTCCCACTTTTGACCGTGGAAAGCGACAAAAGAAAGCTCCTTCTATTCTCAAGGACTACGTATGTCACACTGCTCAAGTTCTTCCCCTTCCCACATCTTCAACACCTACCAACGGCTCTAGCGGTCCCAGGTATCCTCTGGATAATTTTGTATCTTGTAAGTCATTTTCTGTTGCGCACACTCAATTTTTGGATGCAATTTCTTCTGGCTCTGGGCCACATTCCTACAAGGTTACATCCCACGATCCAAAGTGGCGTGCAACCATGCGACCAGAAATTGATGCTCTTGAAGCAAATGGTACCTGGACTATTGAAGACTTACCTCCTGGCAAGAAGCCCATCAACTCAAAATGGGTGTACAAAATTAAATTCAACTCTGACTGGTCTATTGAGAGATACAAGGCCCGGGTTGTGGTTCGAGGGGATACTCAAGTTGAAGGACTTGACTATACCGAAACTTTTGCCCCAGTTGCCAAAATGGTGAGCGTCCGGGTATTCTTAGCAGTTGCTGTTATTAAAAATTGGGAGCTCCATCAAATGGACATAAACAACGCCTTTCTGCATAGTGATCTTCATGAAGAAGTATATATACGGCCACCTCCGGGGTTCCCTCCTTCTAGCCCAAATAAAATTCTCCGTTTGTGCAAATCTCTCTATGGTTTACGGCAGTCACCCCGCAATTGGTTCGCAAAGCTCTCCACCGCCCTACGTTCTTATGGATTTTTTCAGTCCCATGCCGATCACACACTCTTCACCTACCAAAAAGGGGACGTCTTTCTCTCTATCCTTGTGTATGTGGATGATTTGATACTCGCTGGGAATAACAGCACCGCCTGCTCTTCATTCAGACAGTATCTCAACGACTGCTTTAAGCTCAAAGACCTCGGGCCTCTCAAGTATTTTTTGGGCATTGAAGCAGCATGTGGACCGCGTGGCCTCTTTTTCTCTCAGCGTAAATATGCACTAGATATCCTCTTTGAATCCAGTTTATCTGCATCCAAGCCCGCTGCATTCCCTACGGAACAAAACCATGATCTTGCTCTTCCTGACGATCCTCTCTTCTCCGACCCAGGACCATATCGGTGACTCATTGGTCGCCTTGTCTACCTAACCATCAATAGGCCTGACATTTGCTATGTTGTCCATGTCTTGTCCCAGTTCATGCAGTCTCTTCATTCCTAACATTGGGACACCGCGCTTCGGGTATTACGGTATCTCAAAGCCGCCCCGGGCCAAGGCTTGTTTTTGCTAGTCGATAGTCCTCTTCAGATCTATGCCTTTTGTGACTCGGACTGGGCCAGCTGCCCACTCACCCGGCGTTCCGTTACTGGATATTTTGTTTCCTTCAGAAATTCCCCCATTTCATGGCGTACCAAGAAACAGCCGACAGTTTCTCGATCATCTGCTGAGGCAAAATACCGTTCGATGGCGGTAACCACTTGCGAGCTCACTTGGCTCAAATCCTTTCTTCTTCTCTCTTGGCGTTCACCATGATCGTCCCATGAGACTCCTCTGTGAAAATTAAGCGGCATTACATATTGCTTCGAACCTGGTCTTTCATGAAAATACCAAGCACAGTGAGATTGACTGTCACTATGTCAGAGAGCAGCTAGTTATCGGCAACATTGGCACCGCACATGTTCGCACAACACAGCAGGTAGCCGACATCTTCAGTAAGGCACTTGGGCGTCACCAGTTTCATTATCTTTGCGGCAAGTTGGGCATTCGAAATCTCCATGCTCCAACTTAAGGGGGAGTATTAACCGGGATTATGCACATGTTAAATAAGTGCTTAACTTTAGAATCTTGACAGCCCATAACAAATGCCATTCATGCACATGTTAAATAAGTGCTTAACTTTAGAATCTTGACATACCATAACAAATTCCATTCCTTTTTTGTATAGCTTAAGTTTCGGGCATAGTTATAGGATTTCCATTTTTTACAGCTTCATTTTATCCCATAGATTTAGTTCTTCAGTGTATATATATTGCTACCTGTAAATGAGATTAGACAATAATTGATACCATTTGTGTCACCGCTTGTGTTGAGAAACAAGATAACACCAACTTTTTAAGAAAAGTCGTTCGGTAAAAAAACGTAGATGCCAGACCCAAGAGTCCCAAATTTACTAGTCCTACCATTAGGCGCGAAATGACTAACAGCCTGGTCGGAGTTGTCAAGTCCTTATGTTGGAATTTTTTTTCTTTTTTGTTCAATATTTTGGAAAGTTGAGTCGAAGCAATCGGGGATTTAATGTTTATTGGAGTTTATGATCCAGGAAAGGAACGACTTTGTAACCATCAAAAGAACAGAAAGGCCAAAATGTAAGCTTGAATTACCATAGAAAAAAAATTCAGTAACTTTGACTTTGACTCATAAGACCGTCGTCTGTATGAATAAGAAATGACTCTACGAAGTTATGAAAGATCAGTTTGAACTACGACAACCATGAATTTTCTGGCCAAACTGTACGGTTGGACCAATTAACCCGCATGAACACCTGCATTGTAACTAAAAAATCTATAGTTATTAAATGTGATAGCGCAAGAATTTAGACCTGGTATGTCCAGGTTTGAGGAGTAAAGATCCCTGACCATCTTCATGCCATTGGACTAAACACCAAAGCAAATCTAATATAAGCATTCAAATTTGACACCAGATTTTAGAACCCGATCATTTAAAACTGTTAAACTTGTTTTAATTTTTTTTTGACTTTGGTCATTAAGGGCTTTTGTAATCTTTCCTCTTAGTGCTTAGGGCTAAGAAGCACTAAAAAAATTTCTTTTTCTTTTTTTCTTTTTCCGAAAAGTGAGTTATACTTTTGAAATTATATGACCCAAATTAAAATTTGGGATTCAACTTGGCCCATTAGAAAAGTTAGAGAATTTAAGACGTAATGAGTGTTTTAAAATTCTAATCTATTTAAGAAGATAAACATATTCTTTTTAAGTTTGTGATACTTTACGTACAATATATTGGTTCTCCCTAGGAGCACTACTGACCTTTTAGGAGCCTCCAAACAACCTTTGAGAAAAGATCTCTTGGTATTTTGGTTGTTGCTTTGAGGGCTTTTGATGTAGATTTGTTGTGGATATCAAGGCTGTAGATTTAAATGCACAGTAGATGTAAGGGTTTACTATTTTTTAAATCTGAAACAACATTAGACCATCAATCCTAAGCTTGAAGTTAAGCATGTTAATAATAGGTAGATTGTGCAACCTTAGATTTTGACTGTAGTAATTTAGTTCAATGTACTTCGTTCTAGTTAATTGTAAATATTTGGAGGTTGAAATTTCATTTAGGGTGCAAGGAATGTAATGTCTTTTGTTGCAAGGCAGGAAGCTATGTTAAGTAAATGCCTAACTTTGAGATATCATAGAGTTTGAAAGTTACAAAAATTTTGATGATTAAGGTATGCTTACGATATGACACACGTTATTCCATACTAGCCATTACCGGTGCAAGAGGACCTATCCTATGAGGAACAACCAATTGAGATTCTTGACCATCGTGATCCGGTGTCAAGGTCGAAAGTCATTCATTTAGTTAAGGTTTGTATCAAAAACACGAAATTGAGGAGACCACTTGGGAGTCCAAGGATTCCACTCAAAGTGCCTATCCAAAACTTTTTGATGCCTCAGGTACATTGAATTTCGAGCACGGAATTAATACTAGGGAGGGAGGATGTTAGACCCGGAATATTTATATCTGTTAAATCCGATTTAAAAAAAAGTTACTTTGGTCACTAAGGGCATTTTTGTAATCTTTCATGTTAGTGCTTGGGGCGAAACAATACATTTTTTTCTTTTCGAAAAGTGGGTTATATTTCTGGGATTAGATGACCCAATTTAAATTTGGGCTTTAGCTTGGTATTTAAAAAGTTAGAGAATTTGACGTGATGGGTATTTTACAATTCTAATAGTTCTAGGAAGATAGTTATATTCTTTTTAGGTTTCTAATACTTTGCGTACAATATATTGGTTGCCTTAGGGTCACCATAGACTTTTCAAGAGCCTCCAAACAACTTCTAGCAAGAGATCTCTTGGAAATTTGGTATTTGCTTTGAGGGCTTTTGATGTAGATTGGTTGAGGATATCAAGGCTTTGGGTTTAAATGTGCAATTAAAGGTAAGAGTTAACTGTTTTTGAAATCTAAAGCAGCGTTGGACCGATCAATCCTATCTTAGGGCTTAATCCTTCATTCTAAGTCCTCGATTGAACACTTTAGATTTTTATTTGTAAAGGTTTGATTGTAACATCTGAATTACCTTTGTCTCAACTAATTCCATGTTTGTAAGGGATTCATTGTTACTCTGGAATCTTAATTACATTCTTGATCGTTATGAAAGAATTAATATAAAGTATTTTATGCTTTTGATTATTGATTTGATTCGCAGTCTTTTTTGCAGTAAGTTCAAGAGTTCGTATCTTCTTCGTTCTTTATCTGATTTCAGCGTTCTTACTGTTTGAAAACCCCAAACAGTTACTACAACTTTGTAGCTTTGAGTCCTTCTGAAATCCAATTCATTCATATAGATCTGACCACTTTTTTATGTTTATGTTTATTGCAATCAAGTCAGCCAACTTTGATTGGTTATATCTCCTTTATTTCTCCTTAGTTTTTGATGATCTTTAACATTCTGAAATCTTTCAAGTGTCTTCTTTAAGTTCCTAGTTCTAGGTTTTATCTGAATCCTTGTGTTTCTTGGTCGAAATTGACATTGAAAGTTGCTGGCTTGTGCAAAATTAACTGTTTTTGAAACGGTAAATCAACCGACTTCGATTTGCTCTGTCATATTTATTTCTGGTCGGTTTTTAATGATTTTAGACAATCTGAAATCCTTAAGGAGTCCTCTTCAACTTTTACCTCTTAGTTTTTGGTCAAATTTGACTTTGAAAGTTATTGGTTAGTGCAGAATTTGTTATTTTTGACATTGTAAATCAGCCCACTTTAATCTGCTCTATCTTATTCGTCTCTTATCCGTTTCTGATTATCTTATACATTATGAAATTCTAAAAGTCCTTTTCAACTTTCATGTTTAGAGTTTTCTTAGAATCTGTGCATCGCTTTGTTGAAGTTTCCTATGAATTAAACTATTATGTGTAGAACCATTTGAATGAAAATGAGTTTGTCGACTTCAATTTTTTGGTGCTTGTTAGACGTATTGATACATGTTTCTATATTCTGGTGAACCATGTCACAGTGTATGCGACTTACCTATTTGCGACTTACCCTCATGGATTAGAACGTCAGCTAACTCGGCGGGATGCACTAGAGTTCATGATCTGATTTTCCTAACCCTGCCTCACGTGTCAGTGATGGCATGTGTGACCTTATTTTTTGGTGGCTATCCTGTTTTCCGGCTCTTTACTAATTGAATATTTGGATTTTGATAACTGATCTATTTGAAGACGATTCGAACTTAACTAAAGCATTATCAAATTAATTAGAGTCTTTTTGAACAATGGCATATTGTTATCTGAACTATTAGCAATCCTTCCGAACATAATTTTGTATTGTTTTGAATACGTTGAAACCTTTTGACCCACTATAAATGCAGTTATCAATGACAATACGTTGCTTTGGTGTTGTATCTTTCATTGGTACAAGCTATTCGATCTTATTGCTAATCTGATTTTTGAATTAAAAGGTTAGTGCAATGGTTTTGGTATTCAACATGTACCTTGGTATCGTCTTTTATCAGCTTCAAGTATTGTTATCGATATAGCGTGCATTATACTGTGAGGGTGAGTGCTTGTGTTTGTCTTTACTATGCTCACCTCCTACTTCATTTGTTGCACTTTGAAATTCTATCTTGTCTGTTCTTTGGGAATTTCTATACCTCTGTAATTTCATTTTCTCATATGTATTTGTATCCTTTTGGTTGGTCCATTGATCGACCATACGGGGTCTTTGGCTCACTGCTTTATTGCTATCATTTCAGGTGATCTGTAGAGGGGGCTAGATTACGGGACTAGTTGTGTGACTATGAGATAACAGTTAATTTTCGGAGCTAGTATGAGCATATAAGAAATCCTACTGAAAGGAATTGATTTAGATTTTATGTTGAAACTTCGGTTAGGAGTAATTTAGGCCTATGTAATTGTTTTAAGCCAGTATGACATTTACTAATGTTTTTTGGAGACTTATTGTTAGATACTCTGATTACCCAGTTGGGTGAATTTCAGATTTTTTTTGAGGTTTTATACCTTTGTTTATTTGAATTACCGTTCCGAAAAATCAGGACGTTACACCAAACTTCTTCAATTTATTATTTTTCGGGGAAAAGTGTAGGGTTTAAAGGATAAAACATTTATAGCAATTTTACCACAATATTTATACTTGAACTTGAAATTATTATCGTGGATGTAATTAAGTAATTTTATTTTTCTTTTTTTAATTTCAATTAATGTGTATATATTTATTTGAACCACTGGTTCAATCAGTGAACCTTGAACCGGTTCCTTCATCATCGGTTCGATTACTGGCCGGATTTAATAAAAAAAGTAGCGTTTGAAAACACTTCCAGTTTTGGTTTTCTATTTAAAAAAAAAACAAAAATAAGTTTAATTTTTTTAAAACAAAAACAAATGGGTGTTTGATTACCCCGTTTTTATTTTGAGTTTTCTCTTTAATGGTGGTTTGCGATGGCGGTGGCTGCCGGTGGTGGCCGGCGGCGGTGATCGCCGGCCCTTGTCGGCGGCCGGCAATAGGTGGTGGCTGTGGTGGTTGGAGGTGGTGGTCTCAGAATAAAAACCAAAACTGAAAATCCAAAACTCTAAATGAGAGTTTTGAAAAACAACCGTATTTTAAAAACTGGTTTTCAAAACTGAAGGGAAAAAAAAATCAAAATTGTTATCAAACACGTTTATTTTTTCCAGTTTACAAAACTGAAAAAAAAAAAAACAAAATCAAACAGAGCCTAAGTCTAAAACCATGTCTAGCCCTTTTATTTAACAAAGATAGTTAACAATAATTGTTGCTTACCAAAACCAACAATTATGTTGGAAAATTTTACAAAAGAAAGGCTGAAACTCTAACCGTAGGGTAGCATTTGATAGAGTTCTCAAATTTAAGTTCTCTTCTTCTTGTAAACTGAAAAGAGTTTGAGTTTTTTTTTTCTCACAAGTTCAAATAATTATCGAAGTCTCTTAACTTTCTTGCATCCATAACCCAAGACTCAAGTGGTATGTAATGAATTTTAACAAAAAAATCAACCTCTTATATACCAAGTATTTTTAGCAATGTGGTCGTTAACTATCTGCATTCTTTATTTTTGTCCAAGATTATATACAAATGGCGGGATTAGATCTTGTGAAGAGGTGCCAACGTCTTGAACACTCATGTCTTCATTTTATAAGGTGCAAAGATTCCCGTTAGAATTTTGTAACCAGAATCAACAAGATAACAACACTCTGAAAAGTTAAGTAAATCTTGTAATTACAACTACATATCAAGAAGGAAAAATATCATACTTGTGCAAATAAAACTTATTTGCGAGGTTAGTCATGGTTCCAAAAATCACTTGGAATCGTTCGCAGTTTCTTCCTAATTGGCCATACCATATGTAAAGCACAACTCAAAGGAATACATGCACATTACATTCTACGTAGTGTAAAATTCTTTCTAGAGTAACAAACTTGCTCATCAGCAGGTAGGCCAAACTTGCTCATCAGCAGGTAGGCGTGCATGCATGTGAACCCTCAATTACTCCAATGCAGTTCTAGTATCAAAATAATTTGGCAAGTTAATATTCATAAAAGTTTACCTTGAAATAAGGATAATACTTTGGGTCATGTAGAATTTTTTGTGGAAATTACTTTGATCAGGAGAAGAAATGATTTTTGGTGCAAGCTTGCAAACTTTCTTGAGAACATGTTTAAAGTAATAAGGCACGGTGTGGCCCCGATGTTGGAAGCACTCCGCTACCATGCGGTTCCTTTCGTTGTACTTAACTACAAGTAGGAAAACCGCTAATTGTTTAATCGCAGTGGGTTGTCTAAAATCTTTTAAACTAGTTTCAGTCTTCGAAAGCTCACATTATGCCACGAAAAGTGGCAGGATCGTCCTCAACATATCATAGCATCGATTTTCATGGCCATTTTAGTTCTAGCACGTACTCATGATTCTCGGTGCAAGCTTGCAAACTTTCTTAAGAACATGGTTCAAGTAATAAGGCACGGCCTTGCCCCAATGTTGGAAGCACTCCGCAATCATGCGGTTCCTTTCATTGTATAAGTACAAGCAGGAAAAGTGGTAATTGTCTAGTTCAGCCTTCAAAAGCTTAGATTATGGTACGAAAAGTGGTGGGTCCATCCTCAACGTAACAGAGCATTTAAATATGTTCATGGCAATTTTAGTTCTAACACATCGATTTTCAATGCAAGCTCACAAACTTTCTTGAGAACATGGTTGAAGTAATAAGACACGGTCTTGCCCCAATGATGAAAGCGCTGCGCAACCATGTCGTTCCTTTTGTTGTACATAAGTAGGAAAATTAGTAATTTTTAAATCGCAGTGGGCTATCTAGTATCTTTAAAACTAGTTTCAGTCTTCAAAAGTTCACATTATGCTACGAAAAGTGCGTTGGGTTCATCCTCAACATATCATAGCATCCATGTTCATGGCCATTTAAGTTCTAACACATACTCATAATTTTTTATGCAAGCCTGCAAACTTTCTTGAGAACATGGTTGAAGTAATAAGACACGGCCAGGCCTCGATGTTGGAAGCGCTCCACAACCATGCAATTCCGTTCGTTGTACATAAGTACAACTAGGAAAACCGCTAATTGTTTAGTTGCAGTGCGTTGTCTAGAATCTTTCAAACTAGTTTGAGCCTTCAAAAGATCGCAAATTATGTAATGAAAAGTGGTGGATTCATCCTCAACGTATTATAGAATCTATACATGTTCATGGCCATTTTAGTTCTAACACACACTCCGTGCCTTTTCTAAGTGCTAAAGTTCTCATGGCCTATTATTCGTGCACATTCTTGATACTCCGCAATTCTCATTACGCCTATAACCTTTGCGACCTCAACAACTCATCTAACTCACCAAGATGCTTATAATCATTTTAACTCTCAACCATATTTGGATCCATCCTTTTCAACAACATAGACGCAAATCGTATGTTAATATATACCATAAACCAAAATCCATATAATATAGTCATAAGCAAGGGAAAACCCACTAGTTCAAATGAGAGAACATAATAAGAAAATGCAACAGTAGACCTTGTTGGGTTTGTGAGTTGAGTTGCTTGAAAACAGCTCGCTCTTTTGTCCCACATTGCTTGGAAGTGGGTTTTGAAAAGGGTTTATAAGGACAAAAGTGCTTTTACTTTATATTTGGTAGTAAGACTAGAGTGTGCTAGTCCCCATGCTACCCGCGTGTCGGGTGCGCGAGTTTAGGCGCACTTAGCACGCTTGACTTGGCCGCGAAAAATGTGAATTATTTTTTAGAAAACATTTTGTATTTTTAAAAAAATAGTTTTATTAAAAAGGTATGTGATTTATTTAAATTCAAAATTTTCAAATTAATTTCTGGCAGTTATTTTAACTGTCACAACTGTTTTGATTTCCCAACAGTTGTGTCTGTACAAAATTCATACCTTTCAGATTTTTATAAATACTTGATTTTTCAGTTCTTTCAATATACAGATTTTGATAATTTCGAAATCTTTTCTTTCTGCAAAATTTCTATAGCCAAAACGTACACTGCTTCAAAGAGAATTCCAAAGGGAATTTTCGATTTTGCTGTTTGCAGATTCCTACAGACTTTGTTGTATCCTGGAGGATTATTTGTCGCTAACCCATCAGCAAACTCGTTTTCGAGTGGGGACAAATAAAGCCTTAAAGAAAGCGATCACGCGCCTCAAAGTCTTCATTTAGTGATTCCGATTCCATCAAATTCTCAACAATTTTAAGGCTTTACTTTGTTCTGCTTCAATGGATTCGGAGTCAATCAAAGTGATGAATCAAGACTTGGTGAAACTGGATCGTTTTGATGGCAACAACTATGCTCGATGGAAGGACAAGATGATGTTTCTTCTCACTGCTTTGAGGATTTCTTACATTCTGGATTCTGATTTGCCGCCACTACCAGAAGAACCAAGGACTTCTGCAGAAGGTGTTCAACCTGATGCTGAAGAAATTGAGCGTGTTAAGAAGGAGAGGAAGAAACGCGAAGAAGACGAACTTTTGTGCCGTGGACACATTCTGAATGGGCTGTCAGATCGTCTATACGACTTATTTACTGAAATCAAATCTGCTCGTGATATTTGGAGTGCGTTGGACTACAAGTATAAGGTTGAAGAAGAAGGTACGAATAAATACCTTATTGCTCAGTATTTCGATTTCATCATGGTTGATGATAAACCTGTGTTAGAACAAGTTCATGCTCTTCAAGTGATTGTTAATAAGATTCGAGCCCTCAAGATTAACCTTCCAGAATCGTTTCAAGTGGGGGCTATGATTGCGAAATTACCCCCTTCTTGGAAGGATTACCGGAAGAAGTTGCTGCACAAGTCAGAGGACTTTACATTGGAACAGTTTCAGAAACACCTTCGTATTGAAGAGGAGTCACGTAAACGTGAAAATAAGGTTACTGTTCCGGTTGAGTCCAATGTGCACTATGTGGATGGGAGCGGATCGCAGTCTAAAAATCCGGCCTTGCAAGTAAGGAAGAACGATGAACAATTTAAGAAGAAAGCTAACCAAGATGGAGAACAAAAGAAGAAGAAAGGAAGCTGCTATGTTTGCGGGAAAAAGGGTCACTACGCTAAGCAGTGTAGACACCGAAAGGGAAAACCCAATGGAAAGGATGGGAAGGCAAACATGGTAGAAGAAAATCTCGTTGCTATGATTTCTGAAGTTAACATGGCAATGGAGAAATCTGGATGGTGGTTCGATTCTGGCGCCACAGTTCACGTCTGCAAAGACAAGTCTATGTTTAAAGCATATGAAGAAGTGACTGATGGCCAAGAGGTGCAAATGGGAAACCATACTTGTGCCAAAGTTTCCGGCAAGGGAACTGTGGAAATCGACTTCACATCCGGGAGGAAACTTAGTCTTTTGAATGTTCTCTATGTACCCGAAATTAGAAAGAACTTAGTTTCTGTTGATTTGCTTTGTAAAAGGGGATTTCGGGTAGCTTTTGAATCTGACAAGGTTATCTTGTCTAAGAATGGTAGCTTTGTGGGAAAAGGGTATGCTTGTGATGGAATGTTTAAGTTAAGCATTAATAAAAGTACTAATTCTGCTTATATTGTCGAGTCTTCTTCCTTATGGCATGGTCGGTTGGCTCACTTGAATTATGGTTCTTTAAAGAACATGAAGAAATTGGACTTAATAGATTTTAATGGTACTTTGGATAAATGCGAAGTATGTGCTAAGTCTAAAATTGTTAAGAAACCTTTTCCTAGCGTAAAAAGAGATTCTAAAATTTTAGATTTAGTACATTCTGATATATGTGAGTTAAATGGGGTGCTAACTCGTGGAGGAAAAATGTACTTTATAACCTTTGTTGATGACTACAGTAAGTACTTATATGTTTACCTATTAAGGTCTAAGGATGAAGCATTTACCATGTTCAAGAAATATAAGGCAGAAGTCGAAAATCAACTTGAGAAGAAAATTAAGATCCTACGTTCTGATAGAGGCGGGGAGTATTTTCTAAATGATTTTACAGATTTCTGTGAGGAACATGGCTTGATTCATCAAAATTCCGCACCCTACACACCTCAACAAAATGGCTTGGTTGAAAGGAAAAACCGTTCTTTAGGAGAAATGATTAATTGCATGATAGTTAATGCTAAACTACCTATAAACTTATGGGGGGAAGCTTTACTCACCGCATGTTATATTCATAATAGGGTGCCTTCAAAAAGGAATAATGTGAGCCCTTATGAATTGTGGAAAGGTAGAAAACCTAACCTTTCATATTTAAAAGTGTGGGGGTGTTTAGCATACTATAGAGTTCCAGATCCTAAAAGGACTAAGCTCGGACCAAGGGCTATTAGAAGTGTATTCGTTGGATATGCTGAAAATAGCAAGGCCTATAGACTTCTTGATTTGGAGTCTAATGTGGTAGTAGAATCTCGAGATGTAGAATTCTTTGAAAATAAGTTTTCTACTGATTTTGAAGTCATAAATGATGATTCTCAAGGAAATGGTCCAAAGGAACCTTTAGGATTGGAAAGGCATCAACTTATTGATTCTAGAATTCAGCCAATGGAACCTAGAAGAAGCACTAGAGCAAGGAAAGAGAAGGGATTAAATTCAGATTTTATTTCTTCTCAAAGTATTGTGTTTCTTGTTGAAGGTGATAGAAATAATAATGTAATTAACAAGTACCCTATCGTGTTAAATTTGGAGGATGACCCAAGGTCATTTAGTGAGGCTATGTCATCAAGAGATGCATCCTTTTGGAAGGAAGCAATTGATGATGAAATGGACTCAATTATGTCAAATAACACTTGGGTACTAGTTGATTTACCCCAAGGTTCCAAACCCATAGGGTGTAAGTGGGTCTTTAGAAGAAAATACAATTCTAATGGTTCTGTTCAAGCCTTTAAGGCTAGATTAGTAGCCAAAGGGTTTAGACAGAAAGAGGGAATTGATTATTTCGACACTTATGCACCAGTTGCTCGTATAACTTCAATCAGAATTCTCATGGCTTTAGCATCCATTCACCATCTTTATGTTCATCAAATGGATGTTAAGACTGCCTTCTTAAATGGAGACTTGAGTGAAGAAGTCTACATGGAGCAACCCGAAGGGTTTGTCTTACATGGAAATGAAAAGAAGGTATGCAAGTTGGTTAAATCATTGTATGGGCTTAAACAAGCACCAAAGCAGTGGCATGAGAAATTTGATTCGGTTATACTATCTTTTGGTTTCAAGCATAACAGTGCAGACATGTGTATTTATTCTAAATTCACTACTAACTATGGAGTGATAGTTTGCTTGTATGTTGATGACATGCTGATTTTTGGAACTAATATGGATGGGATAAATGAGACCAAGGAGTATCTATCTTCCATGTTTAAAATGAAAGACTTGGGTGAGGTAGATACTATCTTAGGAATAAAAGTAAGGAAGCATAGTGGGGGTTATGCTTTGAGTCAATCTCATTACGTTGAGAAAATATTGACTAAGTTTAAACATCTTGGATTTAAAGAGTTTAGTACTCCTTTTGATCCAAATATGAAATTAGCAAGCAACTCCGGTAGAGCAGTAGCGCAACTAGAATATGCTAGTGCTATTGGTAGTTTAATGTATGCTATGCATTGCACAAGACCGGATATTGCTTTTTCTGTTTGTAAACTTAGTAGATTTACTAGTAACCCTAGTGTAGAACATTGGAAGGCTATTGGCCGAATCCTCGGTTACCTTAAGAGAACCATGGGATTCACATTGTTCTACAATGATTATCCGGCTGTATTAGAAGGATATACCGATGCAAGTTGGATAACGAGTGTGGGAGATAATAAGTCTACTTCTGGTTGGGTATTTACCCTAGCAGGAGGAGCAGTTTCTTGGGCAAGCAAGAAACAAACATGCATATCTCATTCCACTATGGAATCCGAATTTATTGCTCTTGCAATAAGTGGTAAGGAAGCAGAATGGATTAGAAACTTATTGTTAGATATAAAGTTATGGCCTAATCCTATGCCTCCTATTTCTGTTTACTGTGATAGTGAAGCCACTTTATCGAGAGCATATAGTTGTACCTATAATGGTAAGTCTAGACATATAAGTCTACGACATGAATTTGTGAGACAATTGATACAAGATGGTGTTATAACAATTGTCTATGTGAAGTCAAGTAAAAACTTGGCAGATCCTCTTACAAAAGCTTTGTCAAGAGAGCTAGTAAGAATGACATCTTATGAGATGGGGCTGAAACCTATTGAATTAATCACCAGTAATGGTAACCCGACCTAACACTAGGAAATGACTAGTCGTAAGGTTTAAAGGGTAAAAACAATTTACTGATGTGTGATTGTTAGTACTGATAATGTTGAGCCCCTAAGTAATGAAGTATTCAGTACTGTCCGTTACGATTTAGAGGTTGAGAGTTTTCTCTTAATGAAGTATGAGACTATTTTGTAATGTGTTCTAGTAGCGGAAACACATAGCATAACTTCACCTATATGAACTTAGAAATGGTGTCGCTTCTTATGAAAGTTTGGGTTTACTTTCTAGAGAGTTCATGAAACAGGATATAGCACAAGGCCATAATAGTGCTAAGTTGACTAAGAATTTCTCGTCGAAGCAAGAAATTTGTATGTGTGCAATAGCTCCGGTTTTATAATAAAGAGTAGCTAGTTTAAAGCTAAGGCCACTAGTAACTCTTATAGAACTTTGAGCTATTCGCACTAACGAAAGGTTTAAATCGAAAGATACCTTTATGTATGCATATTAATTTCTCGTATGTCTTGGCTATAGTTATTTCCAAACTGTTCGTTGTTTTCAAACAAGTGGGGGATTGTTGGGTTTGTGAGTTGAGTTGTTTGAAAACAACTCACTCTTTTGTCCCACATTGCTTGGAAGTGGGTTTTGAAAAGGGTTTATAAGGGCAAAAGTGCTTTTACTTTATACTTGGTAGTAAGACTAGAGTGTGCTAGTCCCCATACTACCCGCGTGCGGGTGCGCGAGTTTAGGCGCGTTATTAGGCGCACTTAGCACGCTTGCCGCGGTCGCGAAAAATGTGATTTATTTTTTAGAAAACATTTGGTATTTTAAAAATAGTTTTATTGAAAAGGTATGCGATTTATTTAAATTCAAAAAAATTTCAAAATAATTTCTGGCAGTTATTTTTAACTGTCACAACTGTTTTGATTTCCCAACAGTTGTGTCTGTACAAAATTCATACCTTTCAGATTTTTATAAATACTTGAATTTTCAGTTCTTTAAAGATACAGATTTTGATAATTTCGAAATCTTTTCTTTCTGCAAAATTTCTATAGCCAAAACGTACACTGCTTCAAAGAGAATTCCAAAGGGAATTTTCGATTTTGCTGTTTGCAGATTCCTACAGACTTTGTTGTATCCTGGATGATTATTTGTCGCTAACCCATCAACAAACTCGTTTTCGAGTGGGGACAAATAAAGTCTTAAAGAAAGCGATCACGCGCCTCAAAGTCTTCATTTAGTGATTCCGATTCCATCAAATTCTCAACAGACATGACTTAGTAAGCACAAACAAGAAATCTAACAAAATTTAAAAGTAAGAAAATTTTGTTAAAAGCAAGCCAACGTAAACTAGGTTACACCCCACAATTTCACGTGAAGTTATAGATCACGACATCACGTCAACGTTCCTATTATTCAGAATGTCCATGAACATATTCATCCAAAGTGCATGGCTACACGGAGCCTTAAAACGTTCAACATATTATTGACGGAAAGTAAAATTTTCATTTCTCATTCATGATCTACCGTCATTTCTCATTGATACCTCTGATTTTATTGTTGTTGTATTCTCTAGATTTGATTGTAATTGTAATATCTTGATTTGATTGTAATTCCTCACACTCCTATATAAGTCTTTGATCAATGAGAAGGGTCAGTGTGGCCTTTTTACAATTTTCCACAATCTCCTTATGGTATGAAAGCCTCACGCTCAAACAAGACAATCGATCTCAACAGCCACCATGACCACCCTTGAGGTAGGCAACAACTCTTCCTCCACACTCTCTCCCTCCGTTCAAAATCCCTAACCCAGACCAGCACTCACATCACCATTAACCCTACCTCTCAGTTGCCGATATAACGGATTGGTGCAAATTAATTTCCTCACGTGGCAAGCATAGCTCATGACCCTTTTTGTAAGGTATGACTTGCTTTCCTACGCCAACGGCACTCAAGTTGCATCCTCCCCTCCTCTACCTGCCCTCAGCCCATAAACATCATACTCTAGCATCCAGCTTGCCGTCACCACACCAAATCCTGATTACAGACTTTCGCTCCAACAAGATAATTTCATTTAGAATGCCTTCATGGCTTCCATTGATCTTGCAATTTCTCCCATCATTGTCGCGTCCAAGACTTCGCATGAAGCTTGGACTCGTCTTGTGACCACCTACACCAATAAGTCTCAAACTCATATCTACAGTTTACGAGAAAATCTTGCTCATCTTGTTGAATGGTTGTTATCGATCTCTCAATATCTCGGCAAAATCAGATCCATTATCGATGAACTGGCCATCCCCGGCTCTCTCATGAGACCTGAAGAACTTGTCATCAAAGTCCTCAGTAGAATTAACCCTGATTGCAAGGAGATGAGTGCTGCCATAAACGCTTGTGATATTCCCTTTTTTTTTTTAAAGAGATACATGACAAACTTACTAGTCATGAGATTTTTCTTCAACATTCCACTGCCAAGTATGAGCAACCATTACAGCTTAGTTCACTCAACGATCGAACCAAGGAGGACGGACTCCAACATTGGTAATCACCGATCCCAGCACACACAATATGTGTTATCGAGCCTTAGTGAGGACGCTAAGAAATAAGGTGGGGAGATTGTAATATCCCACATCGGTTGTGGGAGAGTTTGCGATTGGCCTTATAAGACCCTGCCTATGAACTCATAAGTACCTACTTGGCTAGCCCTTTTGAGGGAGGCAATGCCCTGTGGTGGGGCCATGGACCGGGTCGTTACAGATGGTATCAGAGCCGACTCTCGAAAGCTCGGGCTGGGCTGTCCAGTCGGGTTACCAATGGTTGGGGGAAACGAAGGCAAGCCCCAGTATATCCCCCATCAAAAGGATGGCTGGGGCAACGAATGGTGAGCCGGGTATATCCCACAATGGCGAGAGAAGAAGATCCTGGGCTATATATAATCGAGCCTTAGCGAGGACGCTAAGAAATAAGGTGGGGAGATTGTAATATCCCACATCGGTTGTGGGAGAGTTTATAATTGGCCTTATAAGACCCTACCTATGAACTCATAAGTACCTACTTGGCTAGCCCTTTTGAGGGAGGCAATGCCCTGTGGTGGGGCCGTGGACCGGGTCGTTATAGATGGTATCAGAGCCGACTCTCGAAAGCTCGGGCTGGGCTGTCCAGTCGGGTTGCCAATGGTTGGGGGAAACGAAGGCAAGCCCCAGTATATCCCACATCAAGAGGATGGTTGGGGCAACGAAGGGTGAGCTGGGTATATCCCACATTGGCTAGAGAGGAAGATTCTGGGCTATGTGTGATCGAGCCTTAGCGAGGATGCTAAGAAATAAGGTGAGGAGATTGTAATATCCCACATCGGTTGTGGGAGAGTTTGCGATTGGCCTTATAAGACCCTGCCTGTGAACTCATAAGTACCTACTTGGCTAGCCCTTTTGAGGGAGGCAATGCCCTGTGGTGGGGCCGTGGACCGGGTCGTTACAGCATCTCATCACATTACTTCTAATACTAAAAACTTGCAAGCCTATTTAGAATATCACGACACCAATGACGTGATAGTTGGTGACGTAATGGTATAGAGACTACTCACAATGGAGATACCACTCTCACTCTAGTAAATTTTCTATCAACAATGTGTTTTGTGCCCCTTCTGTTCATAACAATTTAATTTTTGTGCCTCAATTTGGTTGTCAAAATCGTACATCTGGTGAATTCTTTCCAATTTACTTTGTTGGGAAGGATTTGAAAATGTGGGAGCCTTTAGCTCAAAGCCCGCATTCCGCATAGATGTCGCCTCTACAAATAGACCGACCAAGGACACTCACCTGTCGCGCTGCCACCGCTGCCAATCGCCCATCCCTTTCTCTCTGGTATCATCGTTTAGGCCATCCCCACGTTCAACTTTACAATCTCTAGTTTCCAAGTTTAAACTTCCTTATCTTCCCTCATCAAATAATAGTTGTAAATCTTGTGTTTGTAATAAAAGTCATCCTTTACCTTTTTTATATCTTCTTTGTGAAGTTCCAAACCTCTAGAATTACTTTATACTGATGTTTGAGGACCCTCATCAATTCCATCTTCAGAAGGATTTCACAGCTATGTTATATTTGTTGATCACTTCAAAAAACTATACTTGGCTATGAAAAAGAAATATGAAGTCACACATGTTTTTCTTCTATTTAAATCTCCGGTGGAATTTTTTTTACTTTGCCTATTATTATTGGGTATTCAGATGGTGGTGGGGAATACAAAGGCCTAACTAAGCATCTTACTGACATGGTCATACATCACTTACAATCTCCCCACACACACCACAACGTTTGAGCAGTGCATAAAGACCACATCGTCGCATTATGGAGACCACCCTCACCTTACTCCATTAAGATTCCTTTCCACTTCATTTTTTGGCATAAGCTTGCTAACCTGCAGTTTATTTAATAAACTGCATGACCACCCCACTCCTCCACGACCTATTACCATACCAAGCCTTGTTCAAGCACAACCCAAATTATCAAACCTTATGAACCTTCGGTTGTTTGTGTCACCCATGGCTTAGACCTTATGCTCTTTATAAGCTAGCCCCAAAATCCATACATTGTGTTTTTCTAGTTATTCAGTTAAACACCATTGTTACAAATGCCTTGACCCCAATACCAACATATTATACCTCTCTCACCATGTTTCTTTTATCGAAACAACTTTCCATTTGAACACATTTCCCATGCACTCCGTCATCCAAAAGAAGTTGATATGTCCCTTTGGATAGATCTCATTCCCACAAACCAACCCTCACCCAAGCTAATAGTCCCATCCACTTCAATGTTCATCGACCTTCAACCTGTGCATATGCTCAAGCTGCATGTCAACTCACCTGTGCCCATCCCCATGTCATCGCTGTCAAAAGTCCCCACTCAATCGACATATCTACCATCCATTGCCCATCCCTCACAGCCGACCTTGGTCCACTTGGAAGTCCCTCTGTTGGTCAACATGAGCGATGAAGCTTTCATCTCTCCCTCGCAGCACGTAAGTGATTCTTCTCTCTTTTGCTTTCCTTCACCTTCACCACTCCCACCCCCACTTCCACCGCCCCATATTAAGCCTAAGAAGTCCTCTAGTTACTTTGCTCTAGTTGCATCTACCGCATACCATATTGTCCCTCAGACTTATACACATGCAGCCAAGAATCAATTTTTAAGCGATGTCATGCCTGAAGAGATCAATGCAATGGTGAAAATCCAAACATGGTCCTTGATGCCACCATCTTATTCTCGGAACATCATTGGCTACAAATGGGTGTTTCATATTAATCACAAAGTTGATGGCGCTCATGACAAGTATAAAGCTCGCCTGGTCACTAAGGGATTTCACCAACGACCAGGTATCGATTTCACGAAAACCTTAAGCCCCGTTGTGAAGCCAACTACAATTCAGATACTGTTAACATTTGTCCTCCTCTATAAATGGATTATTTATCAACTCGACGTCAGCACTGCATTCTTGCAAGGTTCTCTAGAAGAGGAGGTCTATATGAGTCAACCACCTGGCTTTGCTGATGGAAAGTATCCATATTATGTCTGTAAGCTTCATAAAGCTATTTATGGTCTCCGACAAGCGCCGCAAACTTGGTAAAATAAACTTCGCATATTTCTCCCTCCTATGGCTTTATTATTTAAAGGTTGGCTACCTCACTTTTTATTCTTCCAGGTAAAAATTTCGTGGTATACTTACTTATCTATGTCGATGATATTATACTTATTGGGTCCTCGAAGTCAACACTTTTTTCAAGTTAATGAGACACTATCTTCTTGGTTTTTCCTAAAAGATGTTTATCCATTAACATACTTTATGGGCATTGAAGTTTATCGAACTCCAACTAGTGTTCTCCTCTCTCAACGGAAGTACATCACTAACCTTCTTCAACGATTTAAAACGATGGATGCCAAAGGGGAGCACACACCAATCTCTTCAATGGCTATGTTGAAATTTGATGATGGTGATATGCCCACATACCAAACCTTGCCTTCAGTACATAAAGTCTCATCGGTGTCTTGCGGTATCTTGCCTTCACGAGGCCAAGCCTTACTTTCGCTATCAACCGTCTCTCTTTCACTAATAAGCTGCAAAACGGGTTCTTCGTTACCTCAAGGTGACATGTCATCTTGCACTCAAGCTAAACTCGATATCTCCTCTTCGTCTTCTTGCCTACTCTGATTTTAGTTAGGGCAGACATCTTGATAGAACCTCAATCGGTGTATAGGTCTTATTCCTTGGTGGCTCGCCAATTAGTTGGTCGTCAACTAAGCAACGGACAGTTGCTAGATCGTCAAAAGAGACTGAGTACAAGGACATCGCTAACTCTGCCACAAAACTTATAACTGGGTTGTTCAACTAGTCCATGAATATATACTGTGACAATCTTAGTGCCACATTTCTCTATAAAAACTCTATCTTCCATAGTCGCATGAAACATGTCACCAATGACTACCGATTCGTTAGTGAACAAGTTCGTGATCAAACTCTACCATTCATTATGTACATTCAGCCGATCAACTTGTCGATTCTCTCACCAAAATTGTTTATCAAGATCATGGAAACAAGATTGGCGTTGTTGACTCCACGTCTATCTTAGGGGGCATATTGATGGAAAGTAAATCTTTTCTTTCTCATTCATGATATCCTTTTATTCATCATTGATATCTCTGATTTCAATATAATTGCAATCTCTTGATTTGATTGTAATATTAATCTCTTGAATTGATTAAAATTGTAGTCTCTTGATTTGATTGTAATACTAATCTTTTGAATTGATTGAAATTATAGTCTCTTGATTTGATTGTAATTGCTCAAACTCTTATATAAATATTTGATCAATGAGAAAGGTTGAGTGTGGCCTGTTTACAGTTTGTTCATAGTCTCTTTACATATTACTCTCCATCGCGGGTCTCTATATTTAAATGGTATTGTATTGATTATTATTATGAGAATGCATATTACAGCCATATATACATATATCAATCTAAAGTTAAGCCCTATGATTAATCTCTACGTAAGGAGTAAAAGAAATATGAAGAAAGGCCAGCCTTATGATTAATGTGTTCATAAGGAATTATCAAATCTCAAAACCTAAAGTTAAGTCTAGTAATGAAGCTGTGCAAAAGAAAAATGAGAAATGGAAGGAGGACAAATTTCAGATGTCTAGCAATTTATCTTGGTCAAGACTCCCCATCAAGTTGAAGGATGAAGATCACAAATCCCCAACTTGGACTTTGAATACAGAAATTGATCACGACCGAAGGATTTGGTGAAGAAATCAACAAGTTGATAATGAGAAGAAGTTTTGGTGCCACGGATCAAACCAGGGTTTAATTTTTCATGAAGAACATGACAGTCGAGCACTAATGCGTTCACAAAAGACTGTGTTGTCAACAATGTGAATGGCAACTCGATTATCACAATCAAGAGTAATAGCAGTCGTCAAAGGTATGCCAAGATCACTTAAGAGGTAGGAAAGCTAAGTAAGTTCACAAGTTACAATTGCTATGGAACGTTATTTGGCTTTAGGAAAGGAGCAGGAAACGGTGGTTTGCTTTTTTGTCTTCCAAGAGATAGGACTAGAACTAAGAAAAATACATTATCCTGTTGTGGAACATCGAGTGGCTAGGCAGCTTGCCCAATCAGAATGACAAAAAGCTGTTAAGTTGAGCCCAAACATAGAAGGAACAAATATTCCTTTGCCTGGAAAACTTTTCAAATAGCGCAGTAAAAGATTAGCAACATCAAGATGAGCTAGGTTACCGAGGCTCATGCATGAATTGACTTCGTATATTCACAGCGTGAATAATATCAGGGAGAGTGACGGTGAGATAGATGAGGCGGCCAACCAAATATCGATACAGAGATGGATTAGAAAGTATAAGACTTGTGGAGTTTGAAAGTTTTAAGTGTTATTCCATGGGAAAGTTGAAAGGACGAGCACCAGCGAGGCCACAGTCATCAATAATGTCAAGAGTATATTTATGTTAGGAAAGATATAGACCATGAGAGGGTCGTCCAACTTCGATGCCCGGAAAGTATTTCAAAGAACCTAAGTCTTTCGTATGAAATTCATCGCAAAGATGAGCTTTCATATGCTGAAGGAAGGTTGCATCGGAACCTGTAAGGAGAATGTCATCTATATAAACAAGAATAGAAAGTGTAGCATCCCGTTGATGAAGTGTGTATAAATAATAATCAGCTTGAGATTGAGTGAAACCAATGCATAGGAGAGCATTAGAGAATTTAGATAATCAATTGCAAGAAGCCTCATTAACTCCATATAACAATTTTTGTTGTTTGCAAAAAAAAAAATTCTCCCTCTTGCAACAGTAACCAGGAGGTGGAAGCATGTATACATCTTCAGCAAGGTCACATGTAAAAATGCATTATGTACATCCAATTGATGGATCGGCCAGTTATGCGCAGCAACAATTTTAAGGAGAACCCGAAGAGTGACGAGTTTGGCAACGTGTCATGGTAATCATTGCCCTCAATTTGGGTGTAGCCCTTGGCAAGAAGGCAGGCCTTGTAGCATTCAATAGATCCATCAGCACGTCCTTTGATTTTGAAAACCCATTTACAGTCATTGGCTTTCTTATCAGAAGGTAAAGGAACAAGGGACCAAGTATTATTTGTACTTATATTTTAGATTACATTGCATCGCGCCATTCTTGAAATTTCATGGCCTCATGGAAACTCGTGGGCTCATGAATAACAACTAGAGCAGTAAGGAAAGCTTTATAAAGTAAAAAAAATTGATGATAACTTAAGGAAAGAGCAAGAGGATGACATATTCCTGGTTTGGTTGCCAAAGATGAATCAGAACAGGCAATAGACACACAATAATCCTGAGGGTATCTAGGTGTTTTGCGTGTGCCGGTAGGGCTACCAGGGTTATGAGGCACTGGGTTCATGGGAGTATTGTATTCATTATTAGGTGGGGAAGCTGGAGGGAGGGGCCTAAAGGGTTAAGGTTAGGTATAATAGGGTAGACAGGTGTAAGAGGAGGTATGTCTACATCCAATGGAGGTAAAGGAAAAACTAGGGAGGGAGAGAAGATTGGATTGTGACGTTTATGATAGGAAAAATGGTCTCATGGAAGACAATGTCACGATTAACATAAACACGTTTAATAGCCTTTGTAACCTTTTTTACCAAAAGGCTAACCTATAAAAATTCTAGAAGAAGCAAAAAAAAAAAAAAAAATTGGATGTTTGTGTTATGTCCCAAACAAAAGCAGCAACAAATTTTAAGATGGGAGAGATTAGGTTGATTTTGAAAAAGGAGTTCATTAGGGGTTTTTTTATTAAGGAGAGGAGTTGGGAGGCAATTTGTGAGATATGTAGCAGTAAGAACACATTCCTCCTAAAATTGTAATGGTAGGTTAGCTGTGAATCGTTATCCCCGAGCGATGGTTAGAAGGTGAGGATGTTTACGCTCCACGACACCATTTTTTTTGGGGAGTGTAAACATAACTAGACTGTTGACTGACACCTAAGGAATGGAAAATTGATAGGTGTCGTTGTTAAAAAATTCACAGGCATTATTGAAGCGAATTTGGCAGACAGAGCTATTAGATTGGGTGTTGACCATTTAAAAAAAATAACGAATTAGAGTGTTGGCTTCAATTTTGTAATTCATGAGGAAAACCCATGTGCTACAAGAAAAATCATCAACTATAATAAGAAAATATTATGCACCGGCTAAAGAGCTAGTTCGATAACAACCCCAAATGTCAATATGAATTAAATCAAAGCAAAATTTCGTACTGATCGTATTGACTGGAAAAGGTAACAATGTTTGGCAAGAGGGCACACAGAGCAAATACATTTATTAGAAAAGGAAATAGTACTATCTAATGCTCAAAGTTTAGGGGAAAGGGAAAAAGCGGGATGGCCAAGATGCCAATGCCATAAATCAAAGTGAGAGCCAGGAAGTGTCATAGATGCTAGCGATCGAGACAAGTCTAGAAAATAAAGACCGTTATGCTTTTTATCCGACGCCAAGGAAGCCTGCAGATCCAACCTATAGTCAAGAGAAGCATGTAACTCCAAAAAAGGTTGTGACAACAAGGAAGCATGCAAACACAAGCAAAACTCAAGGCAAGACCCAAGAAAAGCCTGCAAATACACGAAATGCTCAAGAGAAGCCTAAAACTACGTGCAAGGCTCAAGAGAAGGCTGCAAATCCAGAAAATACAAGCAAGGCTCAAGAGAAGTCTGTTGAAAATACAAGGAAGTCTCAACTGCAGCCTGCAAGTACAAAGAAGTCTCAAGAGAAGCCTGCAAGTAAAGATCAATGTGCCATAACAAATAAACCTGTCAAATCAATGCAGAAGAATTGTTGCAACTGAAGAAAGAGGTTGACAGTACAAAAGATTTGTTGATGTTGGAGCTAAAAAGGATTCAAGGCCTAAAAAAAGGTGCATGTCTTTAATGGTTTGTTCGGGTACTAGTAATGGTTGTGATTATGGCTGTTAGCTTTTTGTGTAGCTTTTTGTGTAAGGTTGCGGTAATTTCTTGGATACAGTTGGGACCATTAAAAGGCATACATTTTGAATGTTTGCGAGCTAGAAGTGGTTGTAATTATGGCTTGTATCAAACTTGGCAACTTTTGAAATTTGGAGACAAACTTGGCAACTTATGAAATTTGGAGACCAACTTTGCAACTTTTTGTAGCTTGGTAATTGGTAATCAATGGTAGCTTTTCTTTTGACTTGTGATTACATTTTTGTCAATTGGAATTGCGTTGCACTCATGTTGTGAGTTGTCATTTAGAATTGCAGTGAACTCATGTTGTGAGTTGTCAGTTGGAATTGCAGTGAACTCATGTTGTGAGTTGTCAATTGGAATTGTAGTGAACTCATGTGTAAATGAAGATACATTGGGCATTAAACATTACAAAATGATATATTTCGTTCATTTGCCTTAAATTATTGCTTACGTTGATACAAGAGTTATAGTTACATTGACACAAAAATTCCAACTTAGCATTACCTCTCAAACCCTAGCCATATATATTACAACACCCATACTTTCTGTCACTTATAATTGGTTGTCACCACATAGCAAAACGTAGCAGCAACTGCACCTGTACCGATCATAGTCATCCATAATACCCTCTCTTTAACTCGTGCCCTCACCTTGCTAGCTTCGAGTTCACTAATCCTTCGCAAGAGTCCAGGGATCAATTGAACTGATCTAGCACACATTGGGGGGTCACGCCATTTAAAGAATCATCACGAAGCCTTAGGTCAAACATTTGGGGCGCATAAAGTTACTATCTTTGAAACCCCTTAATTATAGATTAAAGCGCATAGGGAGAGGGGGGTGGGGGAGGGGGATTAGCTACCACACAAGAAAAACAGAAATCTTACACCAATGACTTTGCAAGTGTAGAACCTCCTTCTAGGATTGTGATTGGTCCATGATGTTTGTTGTACAGCCTTTACCCCACAACAGCAGTATACCTCCATGGATATTTTTCCTTACCAACACACAGAGATGTTTGGTCTTGATGTTTTAGACAGGAATGCATTAGTTGGAGTGCAAAAAGTTAGGACTTGGCATGTTTGCTTTGCAGGCTTACATTTGAGCGAGAGAAGGATGTGTTGTTTTGGAGGCAAAAGGAAACATACTGGTAGGGTAGAGAGAACGGGGAAGTGTCTTTTGTGCCCCTCGCATGGGGTCCCTAAACGGACTTTTTTGGACATAAATGGAATAAAGGACCATTCTGGAAAACGACGTAATGTTTAAGGACTAAAATGGATAAATTTTTGTTTAGGAACTAATGTGGCAAAACGCGTATAATACATGGACCACATGGGTTGTTTCCTCTTTTAATTCAGATGGTAAAGAAACACATTTCATGAATAAACATCTAGGATTATTATAGTATGACCAGGTCCAATCAGGCCCAAACAAACAACTGTGTATGCTTAAAATATGGTATTTGCTTGCTTGAAATAGAGTTTATAAGCACTGCAAACCCGTGAATCAAAGTGTGGAGTGTGTGTGATCAATGTTTCAGATGGGAAGTCAGAGGGTGATGTGCCTCTTGCCCCGTAAAACTTCTTCAACTTAAGACAAAGTTGGACTCATTGTACAGTGTCTGTACACTTTTCTGCAGGAGGCACAGCCTGATTAAAATGCACGAATCACCAAATTGATAATTAGTTGCGTTTAGTTAATAGCTTGATGTATCCGTCACCAAAATATATATATATATATATATATATATATATATATATATATATGAACGTAATTACAACCTTTCATGTAATAACAATTTTGGTGTCCTAATACCACTTACTATGGCGGAAATTTCTTTTTGTTGTGTCCATAAATAAGTACGACTAACTATATTTGGTGGCTAGTAATTGCCACGTGTTCAGAGAGAGAGAGAGAGAGATAGTTGTAACTTCTTTGTGAACGACCTATAGCCACATGTTATCATCTTTGTTTTTTTTTGTGGGCAACCAAAGAGATTGCCGTTTATCACTAAAAGCATAAGAAAATGCTAGTTAAATTCTTCTTGGTGATATAAAGAATAGGACGAATTTTGTCTATCGTTGTGTTCATATATAAAGAGCAAGATTAACATCGGTAGCGAAAATCATGATATTGAGGGGCCATTAATTAGTAGCTAAAAGCATGGAAATTTTCTTTTTCACTTTTCTTTTTCCTATCAAAGAGATTTTGCCAACAAGAGCTANAAGCAAAAATTCTTAAAAAAACAAAAAAGAGAAACACAGAGATGCATAATTAAGATAGCGTTTGAAAACACTTCTAGTTTTGGTTTTCTATTTCTAAAAATAAAAAATAAAAACCAGTTTAGTTAAAAAAAAAATTATTTTTGAACAAAAACAAATGAGTGTTTGACTACTCAAATTTTATTTTGAGTTTTTTCTTTAGTGGTGGTTTGCGGTGGAGGTGGTGGGACGTGACAGTGGCAGTGGCCGATGGGGTGGCCGGCGGCTGGCCGACGGTGGTGGCTGTCGTGGTGGGAGGAGGTGGTGGTGGTGGTGGTCTCAAAACTGAAAATCCAAAACTCCAAATGAAAGTTTTCAAAAATAGTCATGTTTTAAAAACTGATTTTTAAAACTGAAGAAAAAAAAACGAATTTTTTTACCAATCACGTTTATTTTCTCTAATTTAAAACTGGAAAAAATTAAACGATTTCAAACAGAGCCTGAGATTTGGACAGCTATTCGGATAGTGTCGTCAAACATAAAGTCAACCTAAGATTTCGGATAGAGAAGATCATCACACACATAAAAATGGCCAAAGCTGTTCTCTGGGACTATCCTACCACAAAAGTTGGTCATACTCATACCTTGCTTTTGTACTTCTACGGACTGGACCTGCGATCGCTGATCCTGCTCCTGCTATAGTCACTAATCTGCTAGGTGTAAATAACAAAGTGTGTCGCTGTCTCTGTCACTCGGTATC
This sequence comes from Escallonia rubra, assembly GCA_033065855.1. NCBI lineage: Eukaryota > Viridiplantae > Streptophyta > Magnoliopsida > Escalloniales > Escalloniaceae > Escallonia > Escallonia rubra. The sequence continues at coordinate 90,818 of JAVXUO010001751.1, read as the reverse complement.
TTTTGTATCAAAGTCGTCCTGCTTTGATTGCTCGAGAATGGCGAATATCTGAGTTGCTGGCTTAGTAACTTAAAGCCCATACGAAGGTGAGAATAGTTAGATTGGAACTAAACTGGTGTACGGAGGGCTCCAGTTGGTCGTGTTTAGTTTTATCTGTAGCTTGCATGATATTGATCGTAAGACACAGTTGTACTAAACCACAAACAGAAGAAAAAAAAACAAGCAAATGAAACGCATTGATTGATACAGAGAGTTGCCTAGAGTTTCAAAAACCGGAAACAAACAAAAGATATCATAATCATAATATGTAATTGGTGACAAAACCTTGTAAAGTTATAACCAATACACCCGCATTACAAAACTGTCTCCCATTGCACTTAGCCCCCTTTAGCTTTCTTTTTGTTAGCTTCTTCTTTTCTTTATTTATTTATTTTTTTTTTTGGCATAGCAACCAACAGACAGTTTTTTGGATAGTAATAGAAATATATACAATTGGCAATCACTGCATGTAGTACTTCGGATCCGGTCTAAAGTTGAGCTTATGGTTAATTGCAATAATTTTGCTCGCACTTTGAGCGATGATTTTATGTTGTAAATGGAGAAACGGGAGAATATAAAGATAGCATCTAACTTTTGTGACTATTAACACCAAGAAACATTATATTTTCCAAGGTGGAGCTTATAATCTAAGAGTATGAATATTGGACGTAATTTTTATGGATGTGTTGAGTATTGCGTGTATTTTCAATGATGGGTTAAAAGTTTAACTAAAATGGGTTTTATGCATGGCATTACGTAGTTAATGGCAACTTTACGCCGTCACATGGACCATACGTTTCAGGGGAATAATTTAATGGGGTTTGATGGCGTAGTTCAATAGCCTATTTTTGCTAAGGAAGCCTTTAATTATGTGTGTACTTAGATTAAGTAAGAGGAATTAAGAGGCATACTTGAATAAGAGACAAAAGGAAGAAACAAAATATGAAAGTGGGTAAATGTGACTTATTGGGTGCATGTGATCCCATTTCATGGAAGTTAGAAACAATCTGGTGGCAATGGAATTTTCCTGGATCAGGTGTGAGTTTTAAGAGAAAAGATAGAAAAAGGGAATAGGAGGAAGAAATGCAATAAAGCCGTACGTACGTAGGTGCATGGACACACGAGATTATGAATGAAGTAAAGGTGCTAGTATTCATAAGTCTATCTGTCAAGGGGTAAGTGTCCTCCTATCTTGCGTGGCATTTTCCTTATAGATGCAACGACTTTTTTCTTTACTTATATTTCGTGAAAATATTTACACCCCGCTTTTATGCGTCAAACTCAGATCGAACTTGTGATTACGTGGCTCATAAGATAGAGATTGGTTTTGAGTCAAATTATTCTTTTATGGTGAAAAATGTAATATTTTTGTAAATGCAAAAATGAGCAATGTTTTGAACTTTCGGCCTGACTATATTTTGGACCATCCTTTAGGGTTAGGATTTTGGACAAATTTCGGAACTGACTTTGGACCCGGTATGGCTTTGTAATTTTGGACTTGCCATAATCCGAGAATCTGGCCATAGTTATGAAGGGTTGTTGAGTTAAAGTGCGTGTTTTTTATAAAGTTGCATTGTTAGGACTTTTGAGAAAATTGCCTTCCTAGTTAAATTTGTTAGTTGGACTCTTATTGGGCTTTACAGTTCATCCTATTATATGACATTTTTGGTGAAAAGTATCAAGAGGCGATTTGAACTTGAGAAGAAATTGATGAGCCGAAGAATTAGCATGTGTACATCCGTCGCTAATTGTGGATAGGAAAATTTGATTGTAACAATTATTTGTAAATGTTACTGTCATGGTACAATTGATAAATATTTTGGAGTGTAGTTGCTTTTTATTACTCCACCCGTCCCTAAAAAACTAATTATATTTCCTTTTTGAGCCGTCCCACAAAAATGGATCATTTCCAAATTATGAAAGATTATGTAGGTATTTTTACATTTATATTTCTCTCACCACATTTAATTCTCTACCAACTCATTTTCTCTCTTCTGGCCCACCACTTTACACTTTTTTATCCTATTTCTCTCTCCACATTTAACACTCTACCGACCAATTTTCTCTCTTATGGCCCACTCTCTTCCCCACTCTATCTAAATGGTAAAATGGAAAAGATATACAATATATAACCTAAATCCTTAATATACGTGTAAAATCAAATGAATCGATCTTTTAAGGACGGAGGGAGTATTAGTTTGGCGGTTTAGGCATGGCGTTGCCCATGCAATGGTGTCAGATGTGCTTGGGGTGAGTCGCACTCAACCCCATTGGATCCATAACAGGTTCAGATCTTGAGACTACAAAGCAGTCAAGTTACACCAGTCCACTAGGGGTAAGAAAATACACACATACATGAATGACATCCTCATCCGGTATGCATCACAATAAGAAATTAGTCTATAAAGAAAGTGCACGAGATAATTAAATAGCATAAACTAAAAGCCAACAAGGTGGCCTGCCAAACAATAATCAACAACAATAAATAAATAAAACCTAGAGGTGGCAATGATAACCCAAACCCATTTACCCACCCAAATCCTCCCACTTAAAATTCACCCAAACCCACCCATTAAATAATTGGGTCTAAATGGGTCAGTAATTTCTGAACCCATTAACTCACCGGTTTAAATGGGTTTTAATTGGGTGCCCATCCACCCATCAGTGCCTGACACTTAAAATTCAAAACCCAAAATCGTTACACAGCCAAAATTTTCACAGCCACAGCAAACACGAGACCAAGCCACCGCCACGATGTCACCTTCTGCCATTGCCAGTCGCCGTCACTATCGGCGCCGGCGACACCTGCCGTCGCTGTAGCGGTTTTCGTCGGCCCCGTCTCTACCTGACATCCCCGTCCTCGTCACCGTTGCCATCGCCATCGGCGCTGTCTCCACCTGCCCAATCCAACACCTCATATCACAACGTTACCAATCTCACGCCGACAATGCAAACCAAAGTCGAGGTTCCGTGAAATTCGGGCGACAAACCACCTCCAAGCGCTTCATGATTCCGTGCAGCAATCCACTTGGATCCAACAGAAACGAGAAAATGGGTGAGCTAGGGTTTATTGAAAAAGGATTATAAGGAAAAAACGGTGATCGAATATTTTGTAAGTGGACTGAAAAAAGGAGGCATGAGCCTTCTTCCTCTTCTTCTGGGTTTGCCTGCAAGTTGGAGGAGGGGGTTTGGGTAGAAGCTCGATTTGATCTGTGGGGAGCTTGTATACGTGGAATTTGGTTGACAGAGAGAGAGAGAGAGAGTAAAGCCAGACATAGAGAGATATGGGAGGGAGAGAGAGAGAGGGGAAATGGTAAAGGAGACGAGGGTGAATGACCTTGTTTGTGTGGTGACATGGCATGGCATGGCAGTGGTTTTTAGTTGCTATGGTGTTGTCTAGTTTAGAACTAATGATGCAAAGGCAAAAAGATATGGGTCATTAGTGGGTTAATGGTTTAAACCAACCCATTTAAGAGATGACTCAGTGAACCCACAATTAAATGGGTCTAAATGGGTTAGTTACCCATTTTTATCCAACCCATTTAATCTTCACCCAAACCCAACCCACCCACCTATTTTGCCACCCCTAATAAAACTCCTTTTGCCTTACCAAAAAAATAAAAATAAAACCCCTTTTTCTCTAGAGGATCAGGCCAAATGAACAGATTGTCTTGTCACATGACAAATAACCTAGCAGCACCTGTCACTAGCTCCACGTGAACCTGACACCTGAACACCCAAAAAGTTCATGCCCCGAGACCACCACACACGACAACATCCAAGCTTATTACTGCACGCCACACCATAGCCGGTAGAGCTAGAAGTGCAATCACCAACTGCCCACCACACCACCTTTGCCTACCGTAGAACACCACGTTAAGCCATCCTACCTCCGATCCTTGTTTCCTCTACGAAACAAACACCACCCCACCTCTCAACAAGAAAACACTTGCCTAGCAACAGGGGCGGAGCCAGGATTTTATTTCAGGGAGTACTAAAAATATATATAAATTCTTGACCAAAAAAAATATATATATATAAATCAGTAAAAAAAATTTATAAGTAAAATAGTACAAAAACAAAATATAGTGCACTTTTCGATAATACACAAAAAAAACACATAAATCTGGTGAAATTAAGTGAGTTTTAGCACTTTTCAAGCACAATCATGTGATTCGCATGTGTACAATTGTTTGAAGCAGTGCAAGGGTGTTGTTGACCTATTTGGGAGTGCCACCAATATGTGGGGAATCTTAAATTAAGATAAAGTTCATTTTAACCGACTGTGGTTGATTCTTGATGGTAAATTGTAAAATTCAGGAACTCTAGCATGATTTTGCCCTCTTTTGTTGTAATGTTTATTAGATAAAAATACTAGAAGATGTAAAGTCAAGTAAAAGTCCTTTTTCTTTAGACAATTACAGTGTTGACATTCTTTGTTGTACTCGCAAGAATAGTAGTGTGATTATGCATTTCTGATTGTACCTTGTCTTACTCATCACCTATTTGAACTAAGTTTTTTTATTTGCTGCTTTAATGTTGAAACAAATGTGACAGTCAACAGTATATTTTCTATAGACTACAGTTACACCTTCAACATCTTGATATTTTCCTCTGGTTGTTGATATTAACATTGGTGGTTTTGTCTTTTGGTAGTATAGAGCAAAGAATTGATTGTGTAAACCAGTTTTCCAATTCAATTCAAACATCAAACATCCGGGGTGAAGCTACTGTTGACTATTTTGACAAAATCCAATTCAACTCAAACATCAAACACCACATGTCCACATCCACAATATGATTCAGACATTCAGTCCCCTAAGGCCCATGCAGATTCAAGAGAATGAAGAGATGCATCATGCAAAGCGATTTGGGATTTGGGAACATACCCCTTGTCGCCGGTGGAGACGTGGAGTCAAGGGCAGAAGATCGTTCGTCGCGACGCCGGTTGAGGTGAGGTTGTCAGTGATCGTGAGCTCGTCACCGGCGCGTAGATCTAGATCCAAATCCGAACAGCCCAGATCGTGGGCTCGTGTCGTGGCCACTATCACATGTCTGTGATTTGCTGGAGTGAGGCGCCCGTAGCCGTGAATGGTTAGACGGTGAGCACAGAGAGAGTGAGAGCTCTCACTCTCTCGAGGTCATAAAAGTTGAGAGGGGAAGAAAGAGAGAGTGAAAATCTGAAGGGGCATGGCACCCCCCAAATTTTGAGAATTTTTTTAGTTGTTTTAAATAATAGGTAATTATGTTTAAAATATTTATTAAAATGCCGTCATATTATAAATGTATTAGAGTTTCATTTTGTTATATTTTTTTACTTTTCTTTTTATGCCACTGGCTTTTGTAGTCATTAGCTTTCCTTGTCCATATTCATTCTTCCAAATTCTAAATCTTCACGTTATAAAGGCAACACTAATAGATCAATGTTAGTTTTTTTTTTAGTTTAAATTCTTATTATGTTAACTTATGCATGACTATTGTCATCATAAAATTGGTAATTACACTAGTAATACATATATACAATAAGAGTTAAGTTTTTTTCATAAAAGATTAGTAGTTTGTTGTTGACTAACTTTACCAAGTTAAATAAAGCACTATGAATAGTGAAATTATATGATTATTAGTCAAATTGAGCAATCTATTTTTGCATTTAACATATTCAAATCGTGACGCGAATTCTTTTATGTTAGCCGCCAATATTTTTATATGAACAACGCCCCCCCCCCCCCCCCCCCCCCCCCGGCCGTGAACAAAAACGAGTACTCAATCCCTATTCAACAGAGGTTTCTACACTAGAGTGACCAACAATAACAAAAAATTGTCGCATTATGATTTGTTCAAGACTTCCCCTAATTCTAGTAAGAAAATTCTTAACTTTTAAAAGTTGTTAACTCTTTGTTTCTTTATTTAGACACCGGTTGATAACTAGAGTTGAAACATAAAATTGTTTGTGTACGTAAAAAGTATATAGGATAGCTTTATATATATATGCATCACAGTTGATCTAAATACAAGGAAGAAATTAAGAACTGACATAATAGAATGAATAAATTAAGGAGATTTTATAGTTTCATGGTTGACTCTAATATCCCCCTCTTACTCAAGGTGGTCGATTAGGGACCAGGTTGAGTTTGAAAACAAAAGAATGATGTTAGACTTTTACCAGCAAACTGCAATGATTGATCATGTGGTTCCACAAAGGTTCTCAGACCTCAATTTAAGAGAACACGGCTGTGTGAAGATGAAAACTTTTCGAGTCTGACACCAAGACATCTTGAAACTCGAGGACAAATTTCCTCTAACCGGAGGAAGACGATATAGAGTCCAAGAGAGCAATAATTGAAGGCTTAAGGGATCAAACGGGGGCCAGTTAGTTTAATTTGAAAGAAGTGTAACATTGGTCCAAAGGCTTAATTAAAGGCTCAAGTTCAACATTGGAAAGGAGCCATTTTGTAAGGTTTATGGCTGACTTCTAGCTGATTTTCTTGCCGATTTTATTCTGGAAAACATATCATAACTGCTTCTAATTTTCTGCTACGGAAATGTTGAAAACCCTCCCTGATTTCAGATGTGCAATTGGCTGATTTCGCGCAGAAGAATCCCTGGATTCCAGCCTCTGGAATTTATATTGCTGCTCTAAAATTGATGTACTAGCTTTCTTTTTTGGCAATTGACGGTGAGAAGAAATTTTCCAGCTTGATGTGTGATGCATCTTCTCTTGAGTGTGAGTGATGCTGAAGAACCCTAGTTGTGATGCCTAGGTTTTATAATTATAGGTGGATGCCTAAGAACTCCAGGTGTGACGCCAAGATCGCTTCCCTCTTCTTCCTTTGTTCATTTCCATGTCTGCATCTAAGCGTCCAGCCAAATCAGCTGCACCTCTCCTTGCCCATTAAATCCTCAAATCCTACGCTCTACTTGACTTGCAACACACTGAATGCATCTAGGAAGGCAATGGCTTACAGCCAAAGTACTAATTGCGACTTCCATACATACTATAGTGAGCGGGTATGCACGCTTACACTCAGCTGAAGTTTTTAGAGCTGCAGACGAGGCACAGGAGAAACCCACATGCTACCACAAGTTTTATCACTCGTGTAGCTTTATACTTTACTTCTGAATGCGGATGTTTTCACTACCTTTCACATTTATTTTGGTTACTTCTTGTGCCAATTAACGATTCCAAAAAGACAAAGGTAAGAATACGCAGTATTTATGATACTCATCACTCTCTTTACAAGTAGAAATTAAAGTATGCTCGATGAGATCAACATTACCCTGTAGACAACAAAACGCCTTTGATCAATTCAACCAACTGCCTTGCAACCGTACCGTACCATACCTATCGGTTGCTCAGTTTCCTGCCTTCAAACTAAAGCCCTATGGTTAGTGCGAGGGCGACAGAATTGTCACCAGAGGGCATACGAAATCTGTTCAGAGAATTATATCCTAGCAATTAATGTTGTGATTGGAGCTGTTATAAAATTTATCAAATAAATATCACTTGCCCCTGCAGCTAAACAAAAAGATACAGAAACCTCCTTTTCAATAGACAATCTCACCGCAACTCCGCCCAACCCCTCTCTGTGATTCAAAGCTCTGAAAACAAAACATACACGTGAAGATGAATGGTGGCATGTATATGCACCCAAAATAAATTCTCTCTGCCTTCTCTCTAAAGAACAAAGCCCGACAGACAGCCACCATGGCCGCCCCACCGTGCTCCCGCTCGCGTGGGGCGGCAGCCTCTCCGGCGTGTAGTCTTGTTTTTCCTTGATTTCGTCTTGTGTGGTGGTAGCATTATGGCTTGATCAATGGGTGGCCGGCGAAGCCACGGATGGGCGGATGGTAGCGGAGCGCATCCCACCAGATCTGACCGGAGACGGCGAGCTCTCGTAGTCTCCGATCTCGATCGATCTTGGTAGATCCAAACAGATCTGGCCATTTCGTCTTCTTTTGCACCTTCACCGGAGCTTCGCCGGCGGTGATCGGAATTACGCCGTCGGTGATCGGAATTACGCCGGCGGTGACCGGAATTACGCCGACGGTACTTGACTGACATTTCTAAAAACTCCTTCATTTTTTATGCTCTTCATTCCTATCTGTTCCCTGCTGTACATTGGTGGACATGGGGTTTGTGGTTGGTTGTGTGATCGTTGGTAGTTGCAGGATGGCTTGGTTTTAAAGGGGCTTAGCCATAGGTTTTGGATTGTTCGGTGGATCCTGGGGTCTTGGGCGGGTGGGTTGGGGGGGATAAGGTCTCGGGGGTGGGGTGGGGTGCGCTCTGTTGGGAAAAAAGGGGGGATTCGAGGCTTTGGGTGGGGGGTTGGGGTGGGGGAGCTCTGTCTGGGGTTCGGACAATCTGTTCTTGGGTTAGGGGGGTGGTTCCTTTCGGTGATTTAGCGTCCTGTGTCTACCGTGATCTGTTGTGGGTGAGTAGTGTTGTTCTCCGCCATGTCCAGTGAAAGTTGGTTCAGATTTGAGAAAAGGATAGTAGAAGGTTTAAATTTGCGGTGTTGATGATCTTGGCGGTGTGCTGCACCGTATTTAACGGTTTGCTCACCTTTGGTTCGTGCGGTTCCCGTTATTTGCTCTATTGTTACCACGTTGTTCTTGTGTCTTTTTTATTTTCATGTTTCGTTTGTTTTGGTTTGCTAATCTGTAAATTGGGCATGTTACTTTAAGTTGAGTTAAAGTGTAGGATTTGCTCTGCTTTAGTTCAATTGTAATGTGTATAAGTTTACGAGGTTAGTTGTTATAAATTTCTATGTACACAGAGTCACGGGTTTGTCGTGACCTTTTATGCCGTTTGGCGATTGTAATTGCTGCTAAAGCTCTTTATCAATGCTATTCTCGATCTTATCAAAAAAAAATAGACAATCTCGTCTACATGACGAGATTGTCTTCGACCTATTTCAACCATTCCGGCCGGACACACATCCACCCTGACGAACGCCAAACCCACTAATTCTCCACCATCTCCGTCTCGCCAACGCCCCGATAAGCCTTCAAACGCTGGCTTACAATGTCAAATATAATCTATCTATCAGAACATTACAACACTGGATGGTAGTAGACTAGAGTGCATGTATGCACAAAAGAAAATACATATTACAAAATAATACTAGTTGTGTAAGGTTGCAAATGGACAATAGAACCATAGAATATGTTGGATAGATAAACTAGTAATGAACAAAAATTGAAGGAAAACAAATGATATTCGGCAAATGGTTCTTGTGTCTGAAGATGCCGCGGCATTTGTCGCTATATCCCAAGAGCCACTAAAGAGAGTCATGCTTGTTGCTAAAGGATGCGACATACATACATACAGGGAAAAAAATGATGTTCAGCAAAAACCAAAAACGGGGGTTTTACGGAAATAGAAATCAAATTACCATTACGGGGTTGAATTTTGGGCATTGAGGCTGTTGTAAAATCGAGAAAGTCGTCGTCGATTGGTGGGTTTTGGTTGTACGGGTTTTTTCCGCAGACCAAAAATCTCCTGAACCAGGGGGACATGGACTAGAACGAGCTTCCAAGCCAAGAACCAACCTACATCCAAAAAACATCAAATCACAGCCCATTGAAAGAGATTCAATTCAACAACCCAGATCGTAATTGAAACAGGGAGACAAAGATCTTACCCAGAGCAAGTACGGAGAGGACGAAAGAGACAGCTAGAATGGGGCGGAGGAGGAGTAGATTGAGGTAATCACAGTACGAGAGAGAATTCGCAGACTCCATGGGTGCGCGTGTGAGTTGGGTTTGGGCGTGGGTCAAACTGGTAGGGCTTGAATGGGTAGCTGACCCATTTAATTGCGAGCGGGCTTATCGTCTTCTCTATTTTCTCTTCTTTCTTCTCTGTTCTCTTTAGTTTCTATTTTCTTCCTTCTTTCTACTATTTCCTCGTCTCTCCCCAAACTTCCCTTTTCCCCTTTTGGTTTCTTTTACTTTCTTTATTCAATTTCCTAAACCATTAGTTTATTGTTAAATGAATTAGTCATCACACCAAATAGCAAGAGGAGGCACTCCCAAAACAATTTTCTCTAACCATTTGACACCTTAATGTATACTTTTCTAAAAAGCAATTTAGCCCCTAAAGCTTTTCAAATTTGCAAAATGGCCCCAAAAGATTTTAAAATTACATTTTTGCCTCAAAATTCTTTTAAGCTTTCATTCTCTAATACTACCCGAGCATTGCTCGAAATTATTACCCGTTTATTTTTTGGAATACATATGATTACTTTAAACGGCTCCCAATTAGGCATTGCCGATCTAAATATGAATGCATGAATGTTACAAGATTTCTACATATTTTCCCTCTACTCTTGAATAGGTAGTGGTGTCCTATCCCATTCAGAAAAAGCACATGTTTATAAAACAGTGAATAACTCATGCTTAGTCCCATGTCTGTGAAAAATTCAGCAGCACCTCCCTGCACTGCTCCAAGTACACGACATCGATTATGTGTTCTAACATTCATCTAACCTTGCTCAGAAAGGTTTGATGGATGTTAGAACACCAGATCTGTATGCACCCGGAGAAACACACGAGAACGTGTACCAAATATCCACGACATAGAACACAAAGCATGAGTCAAAACACTGTTTTATAAACAATTAGCTTTTCCAAATTGTCCAAACTGGACATCCAAAGGCTCATTACAAAGCATTACTTTGTAATGAGTACCTTTGAATGGGAACTAAGGGTTTCTATGCATACATGCGTTCAGAAATTGATAACATATGCAAGAATTTTTCCAAAATATCCAAACTGCAGAAAGATCGTTACATATGTTACCAATTTCATATTAAATAGAATTCGTTGGTAACGAGTTGAACCATCTCATTGCCAATGGACTTCTCAAAACAACAACTAATATAAAGAAGGCAGGGTTTGTAAACTTAACAACGAGTAATTGAACCATCTCTGGGCAACATGGAGTAATTATGGGATGTACAAGGGCTAATTGGGTTATTAGGGTTAATTACGAGTAGTAATTATAGCTAATTAGGGTTGATTAGGACTAATTAGGGTTATTTAGTCCTAATTATGGTGTAATTGTGCCTAGTAGTGCTGATTAGTCCTAATTCGGGCTAATTATGCTTAATTGGGTTATGTTAGGGCTAATTAATGTTAATGAGGGCTAGTTTCGGATAATTATAGCTAATTAGGATTGATTAGGACTAATTAGGGATTAATTGTGCCGAGTAGTGATGATTAGTCCTAAGTAGGGCGAATTAGGTTTAAGTGGGTTATGTTAGGGCTAATTAATGTTAATGAGGGCTAGTTTCGAATAATTATAGCTAATTAGGGTTGATTAGGACTAATTAGGGTTATTTAGTCCTAATTAGGGTTTTGATGGTGCCGAGTAGTGTTGATTAGTCCTAACTAGCGCTAATTAGGCTTAAATAGGTCATGTGAGTGCAAATTACGACTAATTAGGCTAACTATAATCAATATGCGCATAATTGGGTTCATTTGGGGTAATTACAGCTAATTTGATTTTCATTAGGTTCTTAGGGTTAATTAAAACTAATTAGGCTCGTTAGAGCTAATTAGGGTTAATTGATTTACTAAAATATTGTTAATCAGGACTAATTAGGGCTAATTATAGCCAGTGCTGGAGCCACGATTAGATTCCAGGGGGTGCATGCTAAAAATGTCGCATTAACCTAACTAACCTAAATTTAATGCACATTCAACAACCTCAATTCCGACACCTCATATAGGGTGTCGATATGGTGTCCGATACGTGTCCGACACATACCGACACGTGTCCGACACATACCGACACGTGTCCGACGCCTCCGGACACGTGTCCGACGCCTCCGGACACGTGTCCGACGCCCACCGACACGCACCTCCAGACACATCGGCATACGTTAATTTGTTTTTTAAATGTCGGACACCGTCGATCAGACGTGGTGTCCGTGTCTGCGCTAACTAACAGGTATCTCAATCCAATTGGGTCTCATCCTCCGTCAACAACCTCAATTCTGACACCTCATATAGGGTGTCGATATGGTGTCTGATACGTGTCTGACACCTCCGGACACGTGTCCGACACATACCGACACGTGTCTGACGCCTCTGGACACGTGTCCGACGCCTCCGGACACGTGTCCGACGCCCACCGACACGCACCTCCAGACACATCGGCATACGTTAATTTATTTTTTAAATGTCGAACACCGTCGATCAGACGTGGTGTCCGTGTCTGCGCTAACTAACAGGTATCTCAATCCAATTGGGTTCCATCTTCCGTCAACAATCTCAATTCTCAAATGCTCAATGCAATAAAAATTAGCAAAAATCACATATTCAATCCAATTGGGTCCCATCCTCCGTCAATAATCTCAATATCTCAAATGCTCAATGCACAATTAACAATCTAAAATCATCAATTAACAACCTAAAATCATCAATTAATAATCGCAATTACTTCAAATGCACAGCTAATAACCTAAAATCATCGATCAATAATCACAATTCTCAAATGCACAATTAACAACCTAAAATTATCAAACAAATGATCAATGTTCAAATGGGAAAAAATTGTTTAAATTGCACATATCCGATGTGCTTGAATTATTTCAATTCAGGGTTCGATTGTATTAGGGCATTCAATTTAGGGTTCAATTAGTTTAATTTAGGGTTCGGTTCGATTAGGGCATTCAATTTAGGGTTTAATTAGGGTTCAATTACTTCAATTTAGGGTTCAATTAGGGGGTTCTATTGATTCAATTTAGGGTTCGGTTGATTTGAGGCATTCAATTTAGGGTTCAATTAGTTCAATTTAGGGTTCAATTAGTTCAATTTAGGGTTCGGTTGGATTAGGGCATTCAATTTAGGGTTCAATTAGGGTTCGGTTGGATTAGGGCAATCAATTTAGGGTTTAATTAGGGGTTCAATTAGTTTAATTTAGGGTTTGATTCAATTAGGGCATTCAATTTAGGGTTCAATTACTTCAATTTAGGGTTCAATTAGGAGGTTCTATTGATTCAATTTAGGGTTCGGTTGATTTGAGGCATTTAATTTAGGGTTCAATTAGTTCAATTTAGGGTTCGGTTGGATTAGGACATTCAATTAGGGGTTCAATTAGTTTAATTTAGGGTTCGATTCGATTAGGGCATTCAATTTAGGGTTTAGTTGGAGTTCAATTACTTCAATTTAGGGTTCAATTATGGTTCAATTACTTCAATTTAGTGGTCGGTTGAATTGGGATATTCAATTAGGGGGTTCAATAAGTTCAATTTAGGGTTTGGTTGGATTAGGGCATCAACTAATACTAGCAAACAATAAACTTTTGTCCAAAACCAAACCAAATTGACAGACCAAATAAACCACCTCTAGTCTATAGCTTCAACCAACAATACAAGTGCACGTCGAACGTTTAATTAAATTCAAGGAGACCTCAAAAGAGGGGACGAAGACATGAAAATAAACAAGAAAAACTAACAATACAAGAGCAAAGTATTTTGCAGTACATACAAGGCAACCGGCATCACCACCTATATTATCATCAAGCCCTTGCTCAATTTTCAACAAAATCGTTAAAAGTGCACTCTCTTAGTTCAAATAAGCCCTGTAAAAAAACTGAAATATGAAAACCGACACATTATCCCGTCCGAGGAATCTGACAATGCTGCATGATGCAGCATTGTCAGATCTTGCTCTGATTAATGTATTAAGCTAAAGAAAATCAAAACCTAATTCAAATCTTGCTCTCATTGCAAATGAACCAAGCAACCTCCGGCCTCACGGGATGAAATGTACTAATCTCGTTTTCTTAAAATCGCAAATTACTCATTCTTGAGCATCTCTCATCGAATCACCTCAACCCACAATGCCAATGCAATTGTAACCTGACTTGTCCTTGAGACAAGAAGATGATCGATATCTCGATATGGTTATTATCTCTGATTTATGAGTGTCTCTAAGGCGTTTATAAAGATAAAATGATTGGCATAACGAGTAAGCGACAAGTTTCAATAATCTTTAACTCACCGAATGTCATTAATAACAATTACCAAAAATTACTAGTGATCAAATATAATTGACTTTAGAGTATATATACGATACAAGTATAGTTACTAGTAACATAACATAATGAAGAATATTTTCAGGCTTTATCTTATCTTATACCATACAAATGTATGGGTTTAACAAAATTTTCTCACTTCCAACTTCAAGAGGGCTCATATGTGAAGAATGTAATCATTTTCATTTCCACAATATTCACGTGTTGTTTTCCTGAAAATATAAAACCCATTTTCTAGTTCCCTCAGTGTCTATGACAGAAGGCTCACTACCTGTCATCACCACCCATTATTGATTGAACCCTCGACAGTGTGGATTTTGTGGACAACTGTAAGTAGTTACTGGCTTACTGCTACACTAAAAATTATGGTTTTGAGTTCATAGTTAACTAAACTAAGCCAAACTGAACCTCACAAATCACCACCCTTCATGATCCCCTATTCTGATTGGGATCCCTTCTAAGGAAATACATTCTCGGCTGGTCATTTTTTCATGGTTTCTCCTTATTTCCATCTTAAACTCCAACATATAACTTCGCTGCCTACTGTGTGCCTCCTCAACCCACAATCGCTCAAATAACCCAATTACTCATTATTAAGATCATTACAATTTTCACGAAGCGAAAAACAACCCACATACCTCTAGGTTTTGAAGATGGGCGGCGCGGCAGTGGTGGCGGTGGTGCTTCGGTTTTGAAGATGGGTGGCGGCGTCGGTGGCGGTGGCAAGCTATACCAACGTCGGGGGCTGGGTTGCAGGGGATGGCGACGGAGGAGATATCACCAGTGAGCGTTAATAGAGAGAGAGAGCGAGAGAAACGGGAGAAAGAAAAGCAGATGGATCTGTTCTTTTTAAGATCTTTACCGACGGAACACACCCGTCGGTAAAAGTCCGTCGGCAAAATCCTACTTTCATCGACGGGTATTTTTACCGATGGAATTATTTCGTGGCCTATGGGTTTTTCAAAATCATTGAAAATTAAAAAAACCTATAAAATATTTAACGGCGGTATATTTCGTCGGTAAAAAACCGTCGCTGAAAATACGTCGGTAAAGGGTTTTAACGACGGATTTTTCGGTCGTTAAATAGTTTTACCGACGTATTTTCAGCGACAGTTGTATCCGTCGCTGAAAGGAATTTTAGCGACGGAATTTCTTCCGTCGCTAATTCCCTCTTTTCTTGTAGTGTGTTAGGGCATTAATTAACAAAACGGACATTGAGGATAGAAAGAAAAAATATTAACAACTTAAATAAATTGACTCACATAAATCCGCCGAGCAATATCTGAAATATAGTCGCCCGCCCGGTGCGTCTCGTCCTTGTCATTCTTCCGCACGTGCGTCTGAGTATAGGTCAGAGCTATGACCTCATCCTCCTCCAGATCCGGGTGCTCGACCGCGTTCATGTGTCGGACGATGTCGTGTGGCACCGACCCCCCCCCCTCCCGTGTGCGTCAGATCTCTGTTCTGTCTGTTCTCGGCCCCGCTCTTACTCTTGGCGTCCCAGCCTCGATCCGCAGCCCACCGATCTATCATCTCCCCCCATACACAGTGAGATATTCAATGTGGGGGATATCTCGTCATCTCCGTCATTGGGGCACCCTCGGGCAGCAGCTTCTTTGCCCGGTCCCGTGCGTCGTGGAGCCATCGGCGGTAATTCTTGCCGATGTAGGCAAAGAAGGCATGCTGCCCCAGTGCCTGCTGCTGAGGTGTGTCAAACGTAAACCCCTCCTGTAAGGCATTCAATAACACAAATTATGACCAGAAAACAAACTGTAATTAAACATTTACTAACGCTGAAAAAAATACTTCACCGTACCAGCCACTCCTCCCATAGGGCCTCCCTCGCAGCGGCATCCCAGTCCTTCCAGTACAGGCGTGGCTCGAGGAATCGGCCCTTGACGAGAACGCCAATCTTCGTCGGCGCCAGATTCTCCAAGATCCTGCCAAAGAAGTAAATAATAAATTAATTAATACAGTTCAAATATAAATTAACACCCCAAAATTTTAAATATAAGGCATGAGGTGATATTTTTAGTACTTACAGGCCCTCCTGCGTGAGCGTAACTCTCTGTTTACGCTGGGGGTTGATGCGTACCCCGCGTGTCGGACCACGGCCTCGTCGAGATCCTACAAAACACAGACATTAATACAGTTCAAATATACTTTAAATATAAGGCTAGCGAAAATGTACTAAACACCGTTATCAACTATACCTGAGGTAGAACCCACAGAAGATGGAGAATGCACGCGCGTGTGGGATGAATCTGCGTCGAGCTGGGGCGACGGCTCGGGCTAGGGCTGGGGCCCCATCTGCTGTCCGCGATCACTCTGTGCCTCGTCATCAGTAGGCAATGACGAGGTGGGACCCACCGGGGAGGAAGCAGCTCGGCGTCCAGCCCGGCCACGAATAGCCCGTATCCTATCTATATCTAACTTCATATAAATAAATTACAAAGACATTAACACGTTAAAAACAATAATTAATGTTAATGAAGAGATTCTATACAGTTTCGATATGATTAGTCCTAATTAGGGCTAATTAGGCTTAATTGGGTTATGTTAGGGCTAATTAATGTTAATGAAGGCTAGTTTCGAATAATTCTAGCTAATTAGGGTTCATTAGGACTAATTAGGGTTATTTAGTCCTAATTAGGGTTTAATTGTGCCGAGTAGTGCTGATTAGTCCTAATTAGGGCTAATTAGGCTTAATTGGGTTATGTTAGGGCTAATTAATGTTAATGAGGGCTAGTTTCGGATAATTATAGCTAATTAGGGTTGATTATGACTAATTAGGGTTATTTAGTCCTAATTAGGGTTTTAATGGTGCCGAGTAGTGTTGATTAGTCCTAACTAGCGCTAATTAGGCTTAATTGGGTTATGTTAGTACAAATTACGACTAATTAGGCTAACTATAATCAATATGTGCATAATTGGGTTCATTTGGGCTAATTTGGGGTAATTACAGCTAATTTGATTTTCATTAGGTTCTTAGGGTTAATTAAAACTAATTAACACGTTAGAGCTAATTAGGGTTAATTGATTTACTAAAATATTGTTAATCAGGACTAATTAGGGCTAATTATAGCCAGTGCTGGAGCCACGATGAGATTTCAGGGGGTGCATGCTAAAAATGTCGCATTAACCTAACTAACCTAAATTTAAGGCACATTCAACAATCTCAATTCCGACACCTCATATAGGGTGTCGATATGGTGTCCGATACGTGTCTGACACCTCCGGACACGTGTCCGACACATACCGACACGTGTCCGACGCCTCTGGACACGTGTCCGACGCCCACCGACACGCACCTCCAGACACATCGGCATACGTTAATTTGTTTTTTAAATGTCGGACACCATCGATTAGACGTGGTGTCCATGTCTGCGCTAACTAACAGGTATCTCAATCCAATTGGGTCCCATACTCCGTCATCAATCTCAATTCTCAATTCTAAAATGCTCAATGCAATAAAAATTAACAAAAATCACACATTTAATCCAATTGAGTCCCAGCCTCCATCAATAAGCTCAATATCTAAAATGCACAATGCACAATTAACAATCTAAAATCATCAATTAACAACCTAAAATCATCAATTAATAATCGCAATTACTTCAAACGAACAGCTAATAACTTAAAATTAGCAATTAACAACCTAAAATCACAGACAAATAATCACAATTCTCAAATGCACAATTAACAACCTAAAATTATCAAACAAATTATCAATGTTCAAATGGGAAAAAATTGTTCAAAATGCACATATCCGATGCGCTTGAATTATTTCAATTTAGGATTCGATTGTATTAGGGCATTCAATTTAGGGTTCAATTAGTTTAATTTATGGTTCAGTTCGATTAGGGCATTCAATTCAGGGTTTAATTAAGGTTCAATTACATCAATTTAGGGTTCAATTAGGGGGTTCTATTGATTCAATTTAGGGTTCGGTTGATTTGGGGCATTCAATTTAAGGTTCAATTTAGGTTTTAATTAGATTAGGGCATTCAATTTAGGGTTCAATCAGTTTAAATTAGGGTTCGATTCAATTAAGGCATTCAATTTAGGGTTTAATTAGGGTTCAGTTACTTCAATTTATGGTTCAATTAGGGGGTTCTATTAGTTCAATTTAGGGTTCGGTTGAATTGAGACATTCAATTAGAGGGTTCAATTAGTTCAATTTACTGTTCGATTGGATTAGGACATTCAATTTAGGGTTCAATTAGTTTAATTTAGGGTTCGATTCGATCAGGGCATTCAATTTAGGGTTTAATTAGGGTTCAATTACTTCAATTTAGGGTTCAATTAGGGGTTCTATTTGTTCAATTTAGGGTTTAATTAGGGGGTACTATTAGTTCAATTAGGGGGTTATATTAGTTCAAGTAGCAAGGGCATGGCCTAAAGGGTTATATATTGAGATATAAACAGTCGAAACCGTCCTCATTAGATTGCTATAGTGAGATTCCATCGGTCAATTCCATAATAAAAAAAATGTTGAAAAAAAAACTAAGCAATGAAACCGGATTCTCTTATGACCTTCACTAATAAAGGAGGTTGCTTTACCCAATCACACCGCCACACGAGACAGCGGGAACTCACCGCCACCACCAAACAAACTCAAACACACTAACACAAGCACTAAGTTGGGGGATGGGGGGATGAAAAAAATACTAGCCTAAAATTACACCCACTCCTAAAAACTAAACCAAATTTGTAGGGTAGAAAAAAAATCAAGCATGAGCAGAAAATTATGAAACAAATTTGTAGGGTAGAAAAAATAATTAGGGTGTTGGGAACTTACGTTCTAATAAAGAACGCACAATATCCGACAGCAATGGAGGGCGTCGACGTTAGTGGCGCGACGATGGTGGCAGGCTTTTCACGCGGCGGCAGTAGATGCTTTTCACGCGGGGGCAGTGCAGTGGAGGGGTCACCGTGGAGGGGGATTGCCAAAGGTGGGTCACCGTGGAGGGGGATCGCCGGAGGTGGGTCACCGTGGAGGTTGGTCTCCGGAGCTCAGAACAACGATGGGAGTTTTTTCAGAGAGAAACGGGGGAAGAGAAAGAAAGGCAGATCTGTTTATTTTAATCGAGGACTTTTAGCGACGGGACAAATCCGTCGCTAAAAGTCTGTCGATAAATCATGATATTTATCGACGGATGTTTTAGCGACGGATTCTTCCCGTCGCTAAAACAATTTTATAAAACTCTCGAAAAAATTAATTTTGTAAAAAAGTCTTAACGACGGTAATTCCGTCGCTAAAAGACCGCCGCAAAAACATTGTCGGCAAAAACTTTTGCCAACACTAACTTCGTCGGTAATAAGTTTTTAACGACAGACTTTTACCGTCGGTTAAACTAGTTTTACCGACAGATTGTCGTCCGTCGGTAAAACTCGGTCGCTAAAAACGTGTTTTCTTGTAGTGGGGAAAGTGCATTAGTATAGGTTGTCGAGAAGGTGGGGTGTGTTAGTTATTGTCTTGTAGAGTTCAAGAGAGTGACTCAGAGAGTTAAAAAGGTCAGATGGGGTTGAACGCATAGGAAGAGAAAGAGAATCAAAGAATTTGAGGAAAAATGGTAGGATTTACTTTAAATGAGTTTTTTTTTTAAGAAGTGAGGATGGGCGCATATCCTTCTGGTTCATTCAAGAGGATTCGGAATGGGTAAGGTGGTTCTTTTAGTCAGATGTAACAAGCAGTCATCGCGTTGGATTCTGGTATCGGAAAAATGCATAGCCCCTTTTGATCCATCAAGTGTTTTCATATACAATGTACATGTTATCTGCTTTGAGAAATTGTTGTTTGCCAAAAATGAACTGCTCCTAGCGACATTGTTTATTTCTCAAGCGAAAGTATGCCTATACAACATGAACTGCTTTTAATTAACGACATCTTTTTCTTGTTAAAAACAGGACCGACATGTAAACAATTTTAAATGAAATTGGATTTGAAATGCTTAGTGCAAATTTGTTTTGACTTTGGAATTGATATGTTTGGATTTGAAAGCTGGTGGCAGAATATTGAGATGAAGTGGGATAGTTTGACCACCAACAGTTCAATTATTACGTTTAAGACAAAGGAAAAGGGTTATATTTGCTCACTTGGTTGTTGTGCCCCATATCGAATGGGGAAGTTAAATTTTGGGCCCTTACCAACGGGGCTATGTAAGTTAATGTAATGGCATTACTATTGTAAGTGGCCGCCCTTGCTTCCACTGTGATGTTTATCCCAAGGTGATATTCTGGGTCCAAGTAACTGGGGCTATCTTCGCTGACCGCAACATACCATTTGAGTTGGTGTTTCTGCTAGAACTTTGTTTTGGAGATGTTTTTATCATGAATCATTTATTGCCCTCGTAACCGTTTTACTTATACAATCTTATGCTTGATTGAACAAATTTACCTATGCTGCTAATATTATTATTTCTCGGTAAGGTTGCTATTTTGGTAGCTACGGTATTTTTAGACATGCAACATCCAAATAGTTGGGTGATCGGTTACTTGTTGAGCACGCGGAAATTCACCCCTTATATTTCTAGTTTGAAAGTAGCGCGATGCAGGTGATGAGCACGCGGAAGCTCACCCCTTATATTTCTGGTTTGAAAGTAACGCGATGCAGGTGATGAGCAACGGCTTGGGATTTTGGAAGAAGTGGTATACTTCTGCCTTTTCCAAGAGGAGCTCGGAATGGCTTGGGCGGTTCTTTTGGTCAAATATAGCAAGCAGTCATCGCACTAGATTATGGAATCAAAAAAATGCGTAGCATTATGTAAAAATGACCTTTCGATCCATCTAGTTTTTTTATATACAACGTGTATGTTATCTATTTTTTATAAATCACTGTTTGCCAGAAATGAACTGCTTTTAGTGACATTTTCTGTTTCTCGAGTGAAAGTATCTTTATCAAATATGAAAGCTTTTAGTGACGTCTTTTTCTCTTTAAAAGCCGGACCGACATATAAACAACTTTAATGGAAATTGGATTTGAAATGCTTAGTGCAAAGTTGATTTGATTTTGGAATTGATATGTTTGGATTTGAAATCAGTTGGTAGAATATTTAAATGTAGTGGGATGGTTTGACCAACAACAATTTAGTGATTGCGTTTAAGATAGACGAAAAGGGTGGTTTTTGCTCACTTGGTTGTTGTGCCCCATATCTAACGTAAAAGTTTGATCCCAAGCCCATGCCAACAGGGTTGTGGATGTTGACATAATGCACATTACTATTGTAAATGGTCGTCCCCACTTCCACATGGATATTTATCCCTAGGTGGGATTCTGGGCCCAAGTTAGGGGCTATCTACTCTGACCACATCATACCGTTCGAGTTGGTGTTTGGGCTGGAACGTTGTTATGGAGATCTTTTTATGCTGAATTATATATTTCCATTGTAATCGCGCATTTGACTTATACTAAATTATGCTTGATCGATAAATATTTCATTTACTCCTAAAATTATTATTTCTCGATAAGGTTGCTATTTCGCTAGCTCAGTTATTTTTGGACGTGCCATGTCCAACTACTTGGGGCACTGCTTACTTACTGAGCATGTAGAAGCTCACGCCTTACTTATGATTTCGAGTTTGAAAGTAATGTGATGGTGACGAGCAAGGGCATGGGATTTTAAGGAGAAAAGCTGTGGACTTTCGAGACCGCATTAGTTAATCGTGAGGTGTATCATAAGTGCTATTTTAAGAAGGATTGGAATGTATTTCGGAAAGAAATTTTTGCATTCGTTGTTGGTTTCATTTTAGTTGTTGACAAATCGGAGTTATGAAAAGTCCAAGCATAAGTGTTGTACTGAAGTTAGGATATGAAAATGTATTTAAAGTTTGTAGAAGTTTTTATTTCCGCTGTAGCTCATATTGGTTTTAGTGAGTAACGCCTATCAGAGCCCTTGGTGGGAATCCAGTGGGTATGCGACAGGTCACAAACCTAGCTCACGGGCAACTGTGAGTTCGGGTCATGATAGAAATGGTATCAGGGCAGTACGGTCCGGTGAGAGGTATAGCATAAGTAAGGATTCAGCTGGTTGGTCTGTAGAATCCTAAGTGATGAATCCAGTAGTGTAGTGAAATTTTTGAAGTTGCCACTATGGCCAATGGTGTTTTTGACTTGCGTTTGGAGCTTATGTATGAGTCGTGTGGACTTCTTTCGTTTAGGTGAAGTTGGCTCAGGATAGCAAGACAGATGTGTTTCTAGTTGTGAGAATCTCACCAAGGCTGTGAAGATGCATGTAGCAAACTAAATAGATAAAGGTAATGTCAGGCAATAATTTACTTGATCAGAGTATAGACTTGGGGACTTTTGGTAAGTTATGTTGTCTCTTGAAGAGCTACAAGTGTTAGAGCCTAAGCTATGACCTTGTAGGTTTGAGCTTAACTTTACAATTTGAACGGGATTGTGACGTTTAATATTCGTGGGTCATAAATTTCAGTACGGAGTTTAGGCAGGGCACCGCTGTAATGTTGTTGCTATCAAATTTACGAAGCGAAAGCATAATCTCTGATGTTATGAATATTATGAAATTTGAGGCCTAATATCTTTTAATTTGAGGAAAATGTAGTATCCCAGTCTCAAATTAAGATGATGGGTAATTATTATTGATTTATTTAGACTTAGAGAGCACTGTACGTTTGGTGAGATTTCACTGTTTAGCGACGATTTAATGGCATAAAGGTGACACAGTCAACTTTGAGATATTCTTGTTTGATGGAGCTTGCGATCTAAGAGTAATGATATTTTGAGGAAATTTGCCTTGGGGGATTGAAGTGACCAAAGTAAGGTGTTAGGCATAATTGAGAGAAGTAGACTAGTGAACACCAAATTTCGAGGACGAAATTTCTTTTAGGGGAATAATGTAACACCTCAAGTTTATATTTTTGTCAGCAATTCATATTTTGACTTTGAACACCATATTTTGTTATCTTTTTTGTAATTTTCAAAAGTTTTGGGGTGAACTTGAGAAAGTGCCTAAAGTAGGAGGGGATTTTCGGTTTCCCTTTAGGGTAAATACATATAAGACGTTCTATCGGATCAGATGTCCCATAATCCTTTTTCCTCCTTTTACTGCAGGATATATATATATATATATATATATATATAGAGAGAGAGAGAGAGAGAGAGAGAGAGAGATGCTTGAATTTTATAAAGCTATTTCTGAGCTTATTTTGAAAAAGTAAAAAACAAAAACCCCTCTTATTTTTATGAGATCTATATCATGAAATGTTTTGGGATTTTCGGGCTATGCGAAGAGCACAAAATGATTTTTTTTAAGCAAAATAGTTTTAATTTATTTCACATGGCAAATTAGCCTCTATAGCTGAACGTTTTACAGTTATCTTGTCTTGAGGAGACACTTTAGTATTTAAAATTTCATGGCGTTTTAACGCCGATCATTATTTTTAACGTAAGCATCCTCTTAGCACTCAATTCTGATACCGAGCGACAAAAGGGGTTAAAACTATTTTGGGGTTGTGCTGTACATCAGGGGTATTTAGAAAGTTTTACAAACGTCAAAGGGCTGTTTTAGTAATTTTTCATTCTCGGCGGCGAAATTGGTGGTAGCATGCGCAGGTGTATCCTATGATTGTATAGGTGTGCGCTATGCATGTATTTGCATATTTTTTACAAGAATTATTATGCATGTGCAAGGATGCATGTGTGTGCTAAGACGTGGGTTGTGTGCGTGTTTGTAAGAGAGAGAAATTGAGAAAGAAAAGGTAAGTGCATCGGGTAAGTGCATCGAGATAGTCGGATGTATTATAGTCATTGTCTTGTAGAGTTCAAGAGAGTGAGTGGGAGAGTTAGAAAATTTGGATGACTTTACTTTAAGTGAGTTTTTGGAATAACTGGAGATGGGCGGGTATACTTCTGCCTTGTTCAAGAGGAGCTTGGAATGGTTTTTGCGGTTCTTTTGGCTAGATGTAGCAAGCAGTCATAGCGCTCGATTCTGGTATCGAAAAAAGGCGTAGCGTTATGTAAATAACCTTTCAATCTATCTAGTGTTTTTATATACAGCGTGTATGTTATCTATTTTTGATAAATCATTGCTTACTAGAAATGAACTGCTTTTACTGACATTGTCTGTTTCTCGAGTGAAAGTTCATCAAATATGAACTGCTTTTAACACACGTCTTTTTCTCTTTAAAAGTCGGACCGACATGTGAACAAATTTAATGGTATATGGATTTGAAATGTTTAGTGCAAAGTTGATTTCACTTTGGAATTGATTTGTTTGAATTTGAAAGCTGTTAACAGAATATTGATATGAAGTGGGATAGTTTGACCATCACTAGTTTAGTGATTATGTTTAAGATAAACAAAAATGATGGTTTTTGCTTACTTGGTTATTGTGTCCCATATCTAACGGGGAAAGTTAGATTTTGGGCCCTTGTTAATGGGGATATGTACATTGACGTAATGCGCATTATTATTGTAAATTGTCACCCCTGCTTCCATAGTAATGTTTATTTCAAGGTGAAATTCAGGGCCCAAGTGAGTGGGGCTATCTACGCTGACTGCGACAAACCCTTTGAGTTTTTGTTTGGGATGGAACTTTGTTTTGGAGATTTTTTTATGCTGAATCGTTTCTTGCCCTACTAATCATTTTACTTATACCGTATTATGCTTGGTCGACAATTTTACCTATGCTGCTAATATTATTATTTCTCGGTACGGGTGCTATTTTGGTAGCTAAGTTATTTTTAGACATGCGACATCCAACTAGTTGGGTAACAGCTTACCTACTGAGCACGCATAAGCTTACCCCTTATCATTTCGGGTTTGAAAGTAAGGCGATGGTGACAGGCTTGGGATTTCAAGGAGAAATGCTGTGGACTTTTGGGAACCGCATTAGTTGATCGTGAGGTGTATCATATGTGCTATTTTAAGAAAGATTGCATTGAATTTCGAAAAGCAGTTGATGTATTGATCGCTGGTTTAGTTTTAGTTATTGACAAATCGGAGTAATGAAGAGTCCTAGCGTAAGTGTTGTACTAAAGTTAGGGTATGAAAACGTATTTAAAGTTTGTAAAAATTTTAATTTCCACTACAGCTTATATTGGTTCTAGTGATTAAGACCTGACAGAGCCCCAGCCGAACCACTCCACCCATCATAGAACTGTAATGCTCTAATTCCGGGCCATTGTCAACGAGACTATGAACGTTGATGTAATAAGCATTACTATTGTAAGTGGTCGCCCTTGCTGCCATAGTGATGTTTATCTCGAGGTGAGATTCCGAGTCCAAGTCAGCAGGGCTATGTACACTGGTCGTAACATGCCATTTGAGTTAGTGTTTGGGCTGGGACTTTGTTATGGAGGTGTTTTTATGCTGAATCCTTTATTGCCCTCTTAACCATTTTACGTATACTGTATTATTCTTGATCGAATAAATTTTTTTATATTGCTAAAATTATTATTTCTCAGTAAGGTTGACGTGCAATGGTCCAGCTAGTTGGGTCACTATTTACTTGTTAAGCATGTGGAATCTCACCCCTAAGCTATCATTTCAGGTTTGAAAGTAAGGTGATGGTGGCGAGCGAGGGCTTTAGATTTTAAGGAGAAACACAGTGGACTTTCGGAGATTGCATTAGTTGATCGTGAATGGTATCATAAGTGTTATTTTAATAAGGATTGCAATGAATTTTGAAAAGCAGATTTTATACAGATTGTTTGATTTAGTTGGTTACATATACGATCTATCATAACAAGGATTGCAATGAATATCAAAAAGCAATTTTTATATAGAATGTTGGTTTAGTTATATTTATTTGACAAATTGGAGTTATGAATAGTCCTAGCATAAGTGTCGTAGTGAGATTAGGATATGAAAATGTACTTAAAGTTTGTAAATGTTTTAATTTTCGCTACAGCTCATATTGGTTTTAGTGAGTAAGGCTTAAGGCTTGGGAGAGCCCTTGGTGGAATCTAGTAGGTCTGTGGCCGGTCACAGACCTAGATCAAGGACAAAACTGTGGGTTTGGGTCGCGATAGAGATGGTACCGGAGCATTACGGTCCTGTGACGGGTAGAGCATAAGAAAGGATTCGGCTGGTTGGGTTGTAGAATCCTAAGTGATGAATCCTATAATGTAATGAAATGTTTGAAGTCGCCAGTATGGTGAATAGTGTTTTTGACTTGCGTTTGGAGGTTATGTATGAGTTGTGAGGCCCTTTTTCATTCAGGTGATGGAAGTTGGCCCATGATAGCGAGAACGATATGTTTCAAGTTGCAAGAACCTCACCAAGGTTATGAAGATGCATGTAGCATACTAACTAGATAAAGGTAATGTAAGGCTATATTTTACGTGATAAGAGCGTAGAGACTTCGGGACTTTTGGAAAGTTATGTGGTCTCTTGAGCGCTAGAAGTTTTAGAGCGTACGCAATGACCTAGTAAGTTTGAGCTTAGCATTATGATTTGAATAGGAATTGTGGCGTTTAATATTCGTGGGCCATAAATTTAGGTGCGGAGTTCTGTTATATAACAGAACTCGCTAATTGTTTTAGCGACGGAATATAAGCTTTTAGCGACGGATTTTCCCGTCGCTAAAAGCCTTTTTTCTTGTAGTGTCACCGCTCTCAGATTTATGCAGGGACAACATAATCTCTAACGTTTTAAATATTATGAAATTCGAGGCCGAATTTCTTTTTATCGGAGGAGAATGTAGTATCCCGGTCTTAAATTAAGATGAAGGTTAGTTACAATAAACTATTACGGTCAATTGCGCATTTGGTGAGACTCATTGTATAGCGATGATTTAATGGCATAGATGAAGACATGGTCATTGTTGATATATTCTAGCGCGACGACAGGGCTTGTGCTTCAAGAGTATTTATATTTGACGTAATTTTCCTTTGTGGATTAAAGTCACCAAAGTAAAGTGTCATGACGGTGGATGAGACAAAGCATAATTAACATAATATCTAGTGAATCCAAATTTAGAGGACGAAATTTCCGTAAGGAAAAGATAACGTAACAATCCAAAATTTTTATTTTGTCGGCAATTCATATTTCGACTTTGATCTAATTAGTTTCGGGTCTTTTTGTAATATTAGAAAGTTTTGGGGTGAACTTGAGAAAAATATCCAAAGTTGGAGGGGGTTTTCGATAATTTTTCATACTAGGTAAATACATATAAGATGGTTCGTAGGACCAGCCATCCCATAACACTTCTCCTCCTTCTGGTACACACGCGCGCACACACACCGACACACGCACCTTTCTTAATTTACCAAGGCATTTTAAGTTAACATAAAACTAAATTATGAAAAGAATGGTATACCGGTACATATCTTGGGCGAAGAAAGTATTAAAAAAACAAAAAAGGAAGAAGATATATAGAAACCAAACATTATTAAACATATATGGACGTAAGCATCGTCAAAGTTATTCATTAGCTTGAGACAGTATGACCAGGTCCAATTTGGCCCAAACAAGACAACTGTGTATGCTTAAAGTATGGTGTTTGCTTGCTTGATATAGAGTTTATAAGCACTGCAAAACTGTGCTTGAGATAGTGTTTAAAGTATGGTGCTTGCTTGCTTGATATAGAGTGTGTCTGATCAATGTTTCAGGTGGGAAGACAAAGTTGGACTCATTGTACACTTTTCTGCTGGGGGCACAGCCTGATTAAAATGCACGAATCACCAAAATTGATAATTAGCTGTGTTTAGTTAATAGCTTGATGCGTCCGTCACCCAAAAAAAAAAAGTTTATATGAACGTAATTACAACCTATCATGTAATGACAATTTTGGTGTCCTAATACCACTTACTATAGTTGTATTTCTTTTCGTTGTGTCCATAAATAAGTACGACTAACTATATTTGGGGGCTAGTAATTGCCATGTGTTCACATAGAGAGTTGTAACTTCTTTCTAAACGATCTATAGCCACATGTTATCATTATTTTCTTTTGGCAACCAAAGAGATTCCGTTATCGCTAAAAGCATAAGAAAATGCTAGCTAAATTCTTCTCGGTGATATTAAGGATAGGACGAATTTTGTCTATCGTTGTGTTCATATATAAAGAACAATATTAGCATCGGTGGGGCCATTAGTAGCAAAAAGCATGAAAATTTTGTTTTTCACTTTTTTTTTCTTTTTTTCAATCAAAGAGATTTCGCTATCAGTAGCTGAAAGCATAAATTTGTTTTAAAACAACAAAAAGAGAAAGATGGAGATGCATAACTTTTAAGATTTGGACGGCTATTCAACCTAAGATATCAGACAGAGGAGATTATCACACACATAAAAATGGCCAAATTAAAGCCGTTCCCTGGGACTTCTACCACAAACGTTGGCCATACGAACCCATTTTAACTACTGCAAAATCATGGGTAAAACACTAATAGTAAACATTTTCTTCTTGTTAACAGAAAACCTCATCACTACCTATGAGCTATGGTGCAGCTTCATTTCCGGCATCACCCCCCTCTCCAAAATTTTCTTCAGCCAGCTCAACTTCTCCTTCATTACCAGCTTCAATTTCAGCACAGCCGGCGGCATCACCTTCCTATCCTTCATTACTAGCTTCAATTTCAGCACCGTCGGCATCACCTTCCTCTCCAACATTACCAACTTCAATTTCGGCACCGCCGGCATCACCTTCCTCTCCAACATTACCTTCAGCTGCAACTCCAACTCCAACTTCAACATTACCTTCCGCACCGCCACCTCCATTTCCATAACCACAACACTCTAGAATGCTTGCAGTCCACTGTGCACGTAGAGTGGAATTGATAAAACTCTTGAGAAAGGAGGCGCCGATCATGGAATAGAGAACCACGAAGAAGAGTTTTCAACCATCCTCGCTGGGTTTTTTGAAGTATAATTGGGCCAACGCCGAGGCTTCAACAGCCATGGCAATGTCCGCAAATCGCCCGGGTGCGAAAGGCAGTAATCGCTTACCAAGAATAATTAAATCGAAAATCAATGCGATCAACGCCTTCTTGCCATTCCGATTGATCCTCTCAACTCCTCTTTTCCTACTTGCAACAGCCCAGTAAGATAGAGCAGCCATAGCCGTGTTTGATCGAGCTCACCTCGCTCAACGGCTTTACAACAAAAACGATCAGATATTCAGGAATGTTGTTCACATCCCACAAAGTTGGGAGTTTAATATCAGAAAAGAGGAAGAGTATGAGAAGCGCGTGAAGAGCGATGCTAAAAACAATAACGATAACAAGGATTATAGTGTGGAACTTGTTGAAAGGATGTTTTAAATTATACAGGCTATCTGAAAGGCAGAAGAAACCCAGTTGTGCTAAAAAAAGCAACCTATTGTGACACTTTCTACTTGTGAAGCGGAGTATGTCGCCGCCACATCATGTGTTTGTCAAGCTATTTGGCTTAGATTTTTGTTGAGGGAGCTTCATTTGCCACAAGAAGAGTCAACCGAGATTTTCGTTGACAATAAGTCGGCAATAGCATTGGCCAAAAATCCGGTGTTTCGTGATCGAAGCAAGCATATCAATACAAGGTATCACTACGTTAGAGAGTACATTACCGAAAAAGCGGTGGAGCTCAATTATGTGAAGTCACAAGACTAAGTTGCTGATATTTTCACCAACCCCCTCAAAGTTGAGGCATTTCGCAAACTGAGAAGTTTGCTTGGAGTCAAAGATCAAGTTTAAGGGGGAGTGTTGAAATAATAATAATCTTGATCTTTTTAGTCACATGTTACTAATTAAGTTAGTGTGTTAATGGCATTTAAGTGGTCATTAGTCATGTGTTAGTGGGTGTTACTCATATGTTAGTGGGGTATTAGTAATATGTTAGTGGTGTATATGTTACAAATGCATTACTAGCATGGTTATGAAGATGAGTAGTGGTCTAGTAATTGTGTAGATAGTGGAGTGAGTGGTATGGTTATTGTAAGTTTGGGAGTTACTTTTAGGCATTATATAAACTCATGTAACTCAACCATTTTGATTAAGTGGAATGAAAGTATTCTCTCAAAATCTCTACATTGCCTCCTCATATATTTGTGTGTGTGAGCTTGAGTGACCATTTGTTTACAACAAAATTTCGTGGATTTTTGGGAAGAAATCGATTTTATGTTTTCTCCCTTGCTAAAGAGATTATAGTTCGTCACAGTTTAATTTAGTTTGTGGAACTGTTGTTGTCCCTGATTAAATGCCTACGAGGAATGTTTAAATTTTAGCTCTACTGGTAATCTACCTTTGTGTTCCTGCTGGAGCAAAGGCAGTCTTTAAAAATGTGAGGATTTGTTGTTGCAAAAGACAATTATAGGAATTAGCAACTTTTTTTTCATTCTTTAACTGCTGAGGGGTGAGGCACGGAGACAGCTCACCGTCACAGTTTGCCTTCTATGGAAGGTAACCAGGTGTGATTTTCAGTGTTTACTCCAATAATCTTGCGCATTTGGATAACTTATTCCTACTAACTAAATTAGCTAAAGATTTTGAATCTGTTTAAGTTGTCTTCGATCGCTTATTCTTTGTGTTTGCATCCCTTTTTACTTGATCTTTTAGGGTGTGTTTGGATATGTGATTTTGAAATACTGGGTATTTCTAAATGCCCTCATTTCGAAATCCTTTGATTTATAATTTCTATCATTTTGAAATATCCTGTTTGAAAAAAAGAAAGCAAAAGATTGTTAAAAAAGGTGGGAGGCAAGATTCCTAAAAAATAGGAAACTAATTATTGTGGGTTTGTAACTGATTGGTGTGGATTTGACAAATAACTAGTTCAGACTAAATCCACAGTTCACATCACTTCGAAATTTCAAAAATTCCCTTTTGAACTATCCAAACAAGATATTTTGTCCAAAGAATTTACAAATACCCTATCAAAGTCAAATCCTCATTTCAAATCTTATATCCAAACACACCCTTAGTGTTCAGCTTCAACTGCATCTGCATCATATTTCTTCCAGATTGATCTATATATTCACGGATTGTGGAGAAAAGGTCTGAAGGCGTGCACTCTGATATTTGTACAAGGTATCGTCGTATCCAACACTCAGATTGTTGGCTACGTGTGGGATATACCCCTAATATAATAAAGATTGACACCTTGAAAAGTTTTTGCTTTCAGTTTCAGAAATGGAATGACTGCACTCGGGGAATTGATGTGGTCTTTAGAAGCTTACTACTGATGGATTGAGCTGTAAGCTCATCTAGATAGAGGCAAACCACAGGCGCGCTTGGCTAGAAACAATCCTACTTTCAAGTGTTGACAGAATTAAAGGAAGGAAGATACCGGTTGTTGATATATGAGCTGCAGTATTCAGATCGTCGTAGCTTGCAGAAACATTTACAAAAATAGCATCAAATGATGTTGGAAATGAGAGGTGTTGACAGTTGCCTCGGTTCCTCTTCTGACCGGATAAATGGCACGGCTTTTTTGGAAATGAGAGCTTTATGGTTTGTATGCAAGAGACTCTGTTCTAGTGAGGTTATCGTAGACATCCGGCCATGTATTAGTGAAGATGAGGTTGTTGATGGTACTGATGCAACTTGTATCATGTAAATTGTAATGAGGCGGTGTCGGCTGGTTGGTGATCCTTAGCAACCAGACTTTAGGAACAGAGTTGTATCATGTAACATTGAATCATGCAGCAATCTCTTTGGTTGCACTTGCAGTTAAAGTTTTTCCTTTTTGCGTTCTGAATTTCTTCATTCAAAACATAAGCTGTATCTGTAGTATATATAACCTGAGCACCACAGGTTAAAAAACATGACTGCATCAGCTTTGTCTTGCTCATGACCACAATAACCATCACCACAACCATTCCATATCCACAACTTTTGGGGAAAAAAGAGGACAACAGAAAATAAGCGGCGAAGAACAACCAAAGAAGGTAAGGCAACAACAATGAAAATGTACATAATTTGGTTTAAATGCCAAACAAAAATTATAATCATATAATCCTTAACCAACTTCCATAACAAGGAACATTCAGGTGATGATTTCCATAACCCACTTCAGACTCGATATTACAAACCCATTCTAACTACCGCAAAATCATGGGTAAAACACTAATACTAAACATTTTCTTCTTGTTAACAGTCAGATACGCCCATCATTCATAACACTCGACAATACAAACCCATTTTAACTACTGCAAAATCATGGGTAAGAAAACACTAATAGTAAACCTTTTTATTCTTGTTAATAGAGAACCTCATAACTACCTATCAGCTATGGTGCAGCTTCATTTCCGGCATCACCCCCCTCTCCAAAATTTCTTCAGCCAGCTCAACTTCTCCTTCATTACCAGCTTCAATTTCAGCACCGCCGGCATCACCTTCCTCTCCAACATTACCTTCACCTGCAACTCCAACTCCAACATTACCTTCCGCACCGCCACCTCCATTTCCGTAACCACAACACTCTAGAATGCTTGCAGTCCACTGTGAAGGTAGAGTGGAATTGATAAAACTCTTGAGAAAGGAGGCGCCGATCATGGAATAGAGAACCACGAAGAAGAGTTTTCGACCATCCTCGCTGAGTTCTTTGAAGTATAATTGGGCCAACGCCGAGGCTTGAACAACCATGGCGATGTCTGCAAATTGCTCGGGTGCAAAAGGCAGTAATAGCTTACCGAGAATAATTAGATCAAAAACCAATGGGATCAACGCCTTCATGGCATTCCAATCGATCCTCTCAACTCCTCTCTTCCTACTTGCAACAGCCCAGTAAGATAGAGCAGCCGTAGCCGTGTTTGAGCCCACCTCGCTCAGCGGCTTTACAACAAAAACGATCAGATATTCAGAATATGGAATGTTGTTCATATTCCACGATGTTGGGAGTTTAATATCACAAGCGAGGGGGAGTATGAGAAGCAAGTGAAGAGCGATGCTGAAAACAATAACGATAACAAGGATTATAGTGTGGAACTTGTTAAGAGGATGTTTTAAATTATACATGCTATCTGAAAGGCAGAAGAAAGCCAGTTGTGCTCCGAATAAAACAATGGAAGATAGAATCAGAAATGCCTTTTGGCCCAGTTAATCTGGAAACCATTTGGAGCTGCGTTTGAGTTTGGATTTTCGGCTTGGAGGATACCTAGCGGAGGATGACCTTCCATGGTCGAAGCAAAAGATTGAAAGTAAGGCTGGAATTCACTTGGTGAGTGAAAGGGAGGAGGAAGATGATGAATGTGAGTTCTCAAGTGTGAGTTCTGATAGTGGCAGAACATAGAGGTTAGTTATAGCATATGTCAAATTTAAGTCCAATATTACTCTTAGATTACTCTTAGTTCCAATCTAACTATTCACACCTTCATATAGGCTTCAAGTTACTAAGCCAGCAACTCATATGGGCTTCAGTAACTGAACCAGCAACCAGCCATCAAGGACGACTTTGATACATCACCGCAGGTTCAGTCTAGAGACCGTAGAGCAGGAGCCAACTTTTAGGGTAGGAGTCCTAGGGAACAGCTTTGGCCATTTCCATGTCTAACTTTATGTCTAAATAACTGTCCCAGGGAACAGCTATGACCAACTTTATGTCTAAATAGCATGTCTGTCTTTCTCTTTTTAAATCCACAAATGTATGTATATATATATAGAGTGTGGGTGTGTGTGTGGGCTGCTGTGAGTGTGTGCGCATGTTGTATTTGTATGTTACAGCGGGGGTGTATTCATTGTGCGTTGGGGGGTTTCAGCAATGTGTGTTGTAGTGTGCGTATGGTGTGTTAGTGTGTGAAACCGTGTGGGTGAGACTGTGTGGTGTGAGTAATGTGTCTGAGTATACGGTGTGTATGTGTGCGTGCACCCCGGCGTGTGTTCGTTTGCAGGGCAGTGTATTGTGTGTTTTGGACAAAGGGGCAGCCGCATATTAAGATGGGGGAACGAGGCATCATTACACTAAAGAATTATTTTATAATGGAATAATCAATTTTTAGTTTTGGTGGACGAATATTAGGCTCTCGCACAATCTTTTTATTTTTCAAGCAATTGTCTACTTGGATCCAAAACTTACGAGGGTCACGGGATTGAGGCAGCAAGATACGGTCGCTATGGTTATGCTCTATTTCATCTACAGTCTAACTCAGGCTTGATCGTGGTAATGCTATATGTCGATGACATCATAATCACGGGCGACGATCTTTCAGGCGTTCACTCTCTTACACTCTCTCTCAGTCAATAGATTGAAATGAAGGATCTTGTGATCTTTGGTACTTAGTTGGTCTCGAGGTCACCTCAACATCATACTTGGTAATTTATTTTTCAGACCAGATATGCTTCTGATTTGGGCTCCAAGCATTGTGTCTCTTTGAGTGATACTGTTATGTCCCCTGTGTACAATATTACATTGATTGGTGAACCTCTATCGGATTGCACCTATTATAGACAACTTGTTGGTAGCCTAATTGATCTCACTATTACTTGGCCAGACATTCCTTATGTGATTCATCAGGTTTGCAGTTGATGGCCACTCCCTCCATTCATCACTTGGCTACCGTTCTTCAGACTTTCTAATACGTATAATGTAATATACATCATGGCTTGCATTATCATCATGCATCCTCTTTATATCTCACTGCCTTATCTAATGTAGACTGGAGATGAGACCTTTTCGATCGTCGTACCACTGCAAGTTCCTTTTTTTTTTTTTTGGGTAATTTTCTCATCTCCCGGGGAAGCAAGAAATAGTGCAGTGTTTCTCTTTCCAGCACTAAGACTGAATATCGAGCTCTTGCTAACATTATTGCAAAGTTAGTTTGGATGTGATGCGATGGCTACTTATGGACGTTAGGGTCCCTTTTGACTCTACTATCATTATTCACTATGACAGTCAGCGCGCTATCCAGATTAGTCAGAGTGGTCTTTTCATGAGAGGAGAAAACACATTGAGATTAACTGTCATGTCACTTGTACCCATCACACACGTGTGCACTTCAGCTCACTCCAGCTTTTTCCTCCACTCAACTTGCAGATTCTTCAAAGTTCTTCTCAGCAAATAACTTGTTGCGCATTGTTTTCAAACTCAACCTGCTGGTCCCTATTCGACCACCTTGAGTTTGAGGGGGATATTAGCGTCAACCATGTAAAATACGGAATCTCCTTAATTTATTCTTTCTATTATGTCAATTGGGTATTATGTCAAATATTAATTTCCTCCATGCATTTAGATCAACTGTAATGCCTATATATAAAGCTATCCTATATACTTTTTTCTTACACAAACAATTTTATGTTTCAACTCTAGTTATCAACTGGTGTCTAAATAAAGAAACAAAGAGTTAAAAACTTTTAAAAGCTAAGAATTTTGTTACCAGAATTAGGGAAGTCTTGAACAAATCATAATGCGACGCTCTTTTTGTTATTGTTGGCCATTGTAGAGATCTAT
The DNA here is from genome assembly GCA_033065855.1 of Escallonia rubra. NCBI lineage: Eukaryota > Viridiplantae > Streptophyta > Magnoliopsida > Escalloniales > Escalloniaceae > Escallonia > Escallonia rubra. The sequence goes on along the minus strand of JAVXUO010001751.1, from coordinate 55,411 downwards.
ATTCAGAGTACTCGTTAAATAGCTATGAAAAGAAGAAAATCTCTCTCTACTACCAAAAAAAGTTCCCAAATCCATTTTCTTTGTTCACGTCCAGGGACTGATCCAGGAAGTCCAACCGAAATTTGTCCAAAATCTTAACCCTAAAGGAGGGTCCAAAATATAGTCAGACCTGAGAGCTCAAAACATTGCCCAATTTTGCATTTACAAAAATATCGCTTTTTTCACAAGAGAAAATTAATTTGACTCAAAACCAATCTCTATCTTATGAGCCACGTAATCACAAGTTCGATCTGAGTTTGACGCATAAAAGCGGGGTGTACGGCTTTATTGCATTTCATTCATAATCTCGTGTGAATACTAGCACCTTTAATTGTGAATACTAGCACCTTTAATTACTTCATTCATAATCTCGTACGGCTTTATTGCATTTCTTCCTCCTATTCCCTTTTTCTATCTTTTCTCTTAAAACTCACCTGATCCAGGAAAATTCCATTGCCACCAGATTGTTTCTAACTTCCATGAAATGGGATCACATGCACTTTCATATTTTGTTTCTTCCTTTTGTCTCTTCCTTTTAGTTAATCTAAGTACACACACCAGTAAAGGCTTCCTTAGCAAAAATAGGCTATTGAACTACGCCATTAAATTATTCCCCAGAAACGTATGGTCCATGTGACGGCATAAAGTTGCCATTAACTACCTAATGCATTAAAACCCATTTTAGTTACACTTTTAACCCACCATTGAAAAAACACGCAATATTCAACACACCCATAAAAATTAAGTCCAATATTACTCTTAGTTCCAATCTAACTATTCACACCTTCATATAGGCTTCAAGTTACTAAGCCAGCAACTCATATGGGCTTCAGTAACTGAACCAGCAACAAACCATCAAGGACGACTTTGATACATCACAGCAGGTTCAGTCTACAGACAGCAGAGTAGTGACGACAGCAGGAACAGAAGCAGGAGCCAACTTTTAGGGGTAAGAGTCCCAGGGAACAGCTTTGGCCATTTTCATGTCTAACTTTATGTCTAAATAGCTGTCCCAGGGAACAGCTATGACCAACTTTATGTCTAAACCTGTCTTTCTCTTTTTGTTTCAGACTTCCCATCTGAAACATTGATCAGACACCATCACTCCACACTTTGATTCACGGGTTTGCAGTCAAGAGGCATATAACGGGTTTGGCTATTTCCTCGAGCTACGATAATGCTTACGGTCATCCAAAGTAATGCTTACGGTCACCCAAAGTAAGTGAACTTAAGAATTTCCTAGCCATCCTTAATTCTAAAGACCACGTTAAGCATATGAACGCAGAAATAGTTAGCAACAAATCCTCTCTATTAGATCCATTTATTTGCTGGCAATTGAGCTATCGAAGGCAGGATTACTTAGTTGTTCCTGACATACTTGTGAGTTGCAAGAAACACAGAATGCTTCAGTACTAGCAAAGTTATTGATTAGCTTGAGACAAAACATTATTAAACATATATGGACGTAAGCATCGTCAAAGTTATTGATTAGCTTGAGACAGTATGACCAGGTTCAATTTGGCCCAGGCAAGACAACTGTGTATGCTTAAACTATGGTGTTTGCTTGCTTGAAATAGAGTTTATTCTTTTCTTCATTTCTTTTGATAGTAATAAAAATATATACAACTGACAAATATAGCATGTAATACTTCGGATCCGGTCCAAAGTTGAGCTAATGGTTAATTGCGATAATTTTACTTGTACTTTGAGCTAATGGTTAATTGCGATAAGCCTATTTTTTTTTGCTTGTGTGTGTACTTTAGATTAAGTGAGAGGGAGAGGCATAATTGAATAAGAGACAAAAGGAAGAAACAAAATATGAAACTGGGTAAATGTGATTTATTGGGTGCATGCGATCCCTAGAAACAAGCTGGTGGCAATGGAATTTTTCTGGATCAGGTGTGAGTTTTAAGAGAAAAGCTAGAAAATATTTACGCCCCACTTTTATGCGTTAAACTCGGATCAAACTTGTGATTATGTGGCTCATAAGATAGAGATTGGTTTTGATTCAAATTATTCTTTTCTGGTGAAAAAAAAACGATATTTTTGTAAACGCAAAAATGAGCAATGTTTTGAGCTCTCGGCCTGACTATATTTTGGACCCTCCTTTAGGGTTAGGATTTTGGACAAATTCCACACAGATGTGTGTGTGTGTGTATTATTTGTTGAAACTAGAGGGGCAAAAACGTAAAAAGTCCCGACCGGCCCATTATAGGGCCTGACTGTTTGAGAAAAATGCAAGAAAAAAGACATGAACCGTTTGCGTATTGCTTGTGGATGGCTAGATCGTGCTGTTAACTTAGTTTACGTCATTACGAAAGATATTTGGAATTTATTGCTCAAAAAACAACAAATACGCCAAAATTTACTGCGGGGTAGTACAAATGAAGATGATAGCTTATGCACTCCAATTTTCAGAAAAAGGAGTTTTAACACTAGCATGATTTTTAAATTATTCCCCAGAAACGTATGGTCCATGTGACGGCATAAAGTTGCCATTAACTACGTAATGCCATAAAACCCATTTCAGTTACACTTTTAACCTACCATTGAAAATACACGTAATACTCAGCACACCCATAAAAATTAAGTCTTAGATTACTCTTAGTTCCAATCTAACTATTCTCACCTTCGTATGGGCTCTAAGTTACTAAGCCAGCATCTGCTCATATGGGCTTCAGTAAATGAACCAGCAACTAGCCATCAAAGCAGGACGACTTTGATACATCGAGTAACAGAGACCGCAGGTTCAGTCCAGAGACCGCAGACCAGTGACCACAGCAGGAGCAGGAGCCAACTTTTAGGGTTAGGAGCCCCAGGGAACAGCTTTGGCCATTTGTGTGTGTGATGATCTCCTCTCTCGAAATCTTAAGTTGACCGTATGTCCAAATAGCTATCTGAATCTTAAAAGTTATTCATGTTTGTCTTTCTCTTTTGGTTGTTTTAAAACCAATTTATGCTTTTAGTTACTGATGGCAACAATTTTGCAGTGCTGAAGCAAGCAAATACCATATTTTAAGCATACACAGTTGTTTGTTTGGGCCTGATTGGACCTAGTCATAATGTCTCAAGCTAATAAATAACTTTGACAATGCTTTACGTCCATATATGTTTAATAATGTTTGGTTTCTATATATCTTCTTCCTTTTTTGTCTTTTTTAATTACTTTCTTCGCCTAAAGATATGTACTGGTACCATTCTTTTCATGTTTCAGTTTTATGTTAACTTATAAAATGCCTTGGGAAAAAGACTAATGCTTTTATCTGCTAGTCACTTTTTCTGTTTTCTTCTTATGTTTTAAAGTTCAAGTTTATTTTTTTTAATTTTTTTTAACCCAATCACTATTCGCCAAATTCTTTAGAAATAACATATATGAGCATTCATATTATGTAACGTAGTCTCTTCCTAAATTTACTATTTTTTTTTAAAAAAAAATGCTATCAAAACAAGTTTTGACATGTTTCTCAAAATCGAAGTAAATGTCTTTTAATCATTCAAAGGTATAAATACATAAACAAAGAAAATAGGCTATTGAATTCACAAGTAAAGGCTTCCTTAGCAACTCAGATATTCGCCATTCGACGTTCTACCGAGTGACACACTTTGCTATTTACAGCTAGCAGGGAGCAGCTTTGGCCACAGCAGGAGCAGGGATCAACAGGAGCGTTATCAGTTAACGCAGGTCCAGTCCAAAGAAGTACAAAGCAAGGTCTGAGTATGACCAACTTTCATGTGTAAGAGTCCCAGGGAACAGTTTTGGCCATTTTTATGTGTGGGATGATCTCCTGTCCGAAATGTCTTAGGTTGACTTTATGTTTGACAACACTGGTGTCAACCAGTCCGAATAGCTGTCCAAATCTTAGTTATGCATGTATGTCTTTCTGTCTTTGTTGTTTTAAAACCAATTTATGCTTATAGCGACCGATGATAAGATCTCTTTGATTGAAAAAAAAAGTGAAAAAGAAAAAATATATGCTTTAAGCTACTAATGGCCCATCAATATCATGATTTTAGCCATCAATATCATGATTTTAGCTGCCGATGCTAATCTTGTTCTATATATCTGAGCACAACAATAGACAAAATCTGTCCTATCCTTCATATCACCGAGAAAAATTTAGCTAGCTATAAGTCGTTTAGAAAGAAGTTACAACTCTATCTGGGAACACGTGGCAATTACTAGCCACAATGTATAGTTGGTCGTACTTATTTATGGACACGACAAAAAGAAATACGGCCATAGTAAGTGGTATTAGGAAACCAAAATTGTTATTACATGAAACGTTGTAATTGCGTTCATATAAACTTTTTTTTTTTTGGGTGACGGACTGTAACACCCCGAAACCTGAGGCTAATTTTACGGTAGAAATTTTAGATAATTAATTATTGGACCTTTAACGACGAATTGGGTGAGCATTAATTTTGTGATCTTTAGCGATAATGTTTAGAACAATAATTAAGTGGTAATTGAACGATAGCAGTTATAAGCGATATTGATTTAGGTCTTTATTCTGGGTCAACTAATTCTTTAACTTAAATGGGGAAAAGTTGTTTGCAGTGGTAATGAACTGTGATCCCTACTTTCAATCCAATTAATAATAATTTGTTCAAATGAACTCCGATTTCGTCCGTTCAACTCCTCTTTAATCTATAATTTTATTCGTTTCAACATAAGAACACTTCTAAGTAAGTTCTAACATTATTTGAATGCCACACTTGAGTTTTGTAAGAATTTGTTAAGTTCTAGCGCATCATTTTGCGTAACTTATGGTGAGGCTCATATTGAACAGTGGGCCACGAGGTATAGATGATCCATCAATTTAGATTGTCTCCGTATCTCGTTAGTGTCCATTCTCATCTATTGAACATATGCACTAAAATTCGTGAGCTATGTCACAATGTATGTGGCGTGTTTGTTTCTGACTTACCTATGTGGATTGGAACGTGGGTTTGCTCAGTCGGAAAAGCTAAAGATCGCGATCTTAGTTTCTAAACATTGTCTCACATTTCAGTGCTTGCACGTGTGACCTTATTCTGGGGGGCTCTCTTGTGTCCATCTCTTCTCAGGATATTTTCTTGACATTTGGAACTTATGTCGCGTATATGTTCCGTTAAAAGTTATGTACCTCTGAAATTTCGTTAATCAAATAGTTTTGTATTCCTTTTGGTTGGTCCATCGAGTGACCTTTCAGGGCATTTGGCTCACTCTATTATTGTTTTTCCTTTCATGTGACCAGTAGGTGAAATTGGATTTCATGGCTAGTTGTGCAGCTGAGAGCTAGCGATTTTTATCTCAGAGTCAGTATTAAAATTTGTAGATGTAATGTTAAGACCATTGAATTCCTTTAGGATTTATTTGGGAACTCCGTGTTTGAGTAATTTGGATTATATAAATATTTTAGGCTGTTATGCTATTTATTGATGTATCTTTGAAATTGATTAGTAGATGCTCTGAATGACCACCCGTGAGACTATACATATAGAGAGGATTGAGTGCCATCCCTCTTTCTTAGTTGTTACTTTTGAGTGGGCACCTCGTACTTATCTGATTGTCATTTTTCCAAATTGCCACCTGCAATTAATTAGGTCAAGTTTACTGCTAGTTTACAGGTGGTGTATCTAGAGTTGTCAAAAGGGCCGGGCGACCCGCGGGCTGGCCCGACCCGGACCGTTTCTGGCCCGGGCCTCTCGGTGAACAGTGACGGCCCTTAACAGTTGGGCTTGGGGCCAGGGCTTGGACCAGGCCAAGGAAATCTGAAAAAAAGCCCGGCCCGGTTTTGGCCCGGGTCTGCGGCTCGGTATGGCCCCACCTGGTTTGAATTTTTTGTTTTTCCCCCCTTTCTCCCACCCCTTTTCCTCCAACGGAAATATTCCCTCAAAATTCCACTTTTACCCCCCCAACAACAATATAACGGCTAGTTTGGGGGGTATTTTAGGCTAACTTAATTTTTCCAACTCCTTTATAGGTTTTTACACTCTTGCCCTCCCCAACAACTATAAACGAATAGTTTGTACCGGTATTATCGTCTTTTGTGAAGCTTCTAAAATCTATAAATTCACACCATTTCTCTCTAATTTTTCACACCAATCTTCTTACTCTCTCTTACCTAAACATTCTATATTTCTACAAGCTTTGCTACTATTTTCCTCTCCAATTACTACTCTTGCTAATTACTACTAGTATTTACTAATTAGTACTCTTGTTTATTAATTACTAGTCTTACTAAATTATAATTACTAACTGCTACTCTTATTAATTTGTTATTCTCTAATTCTTTTGTCTGGTAATTAGTAATTAGTGAATTTTTATTTATTAATTACTATTACTAAATGCTTTTTAATTACTAACTCTCTCCACATTGGATCAGAATTACCCTCAGTGATTAATATTTGTTACTCGTTCATTCTTTTAATTGTTATTTCTTATTATTACTCTTATACTTGTGTATTTAGTTACTCTTACAAAGTTTAGCATGGAATATGGTTGGATTATTGAAGAAAATGAAGCGTGCATCGTCATCACGAAAAACATCATCATCATCGCAAGCACCACCACCAGCACAAGCGCCAGTGCCACGGCCATCACAAACACCAATCCAAGCACCAACACAACCATTCGTTCCTGGACGAATGAGTACAGGTTGTATGATAGATACCCAAGCCAATTGGGAGTTCAATCAAAACATTCCAGATTTTGAATACACGCCTGATGAAGACCCCCCGCATTATAGTCAAGGACGCAGCTCGGTTGGCGAAGCTACTACTCCGTGGCATAATCTCAACCCTATGCCTGGTCATGATGAAGAAGGGCCGAGCAATGCCTCCGGTAATGTGCCAGAAGTCCAAAAGGGGAAAAAAAAGAAAGCCGAGTGTTGGAATCATTTCGATGTAGTTACGGTGGACGGCATCCGAAAAGCTCGATGTAAGTACTGCGCTAAATTATTTTCGTCTGGTAGTGGTAATGGACATCTTAACAGGCATTACCCTCAGTGTGCACCTCGACAAGGCCACGTCAAACCTACCCAAACGCAGTTATCTTTTGACGGTAAGTTATTTGTTTATAATCAGCGAGAGCAAAGAGACGGTCTCGCTGAATTTGTTATTCATGATGAACAAGCCTTTTCTTTTGCCGATAATCCTAAGCACTCTAGATATATGAACACATACGTTCAACCTTTGTACAAAAAGGTTCATAGAAACACAACTAGATCCGATGCACTCCGACAGTACAATGCTGCCAAAGCACGCCTTATCGATTATTTCGATAAATTTGACGGTAAAGTTAGTCTTACTTCTGATATTTGGCAATCTCCTTATACTTTTGTTAGTTATTCTTGTGTGACCGCTCATTGGATTGATGCAGATTGGGTTATGCACAAGAGAATCATCACTTTCGAGCACTTTCCTTTTCCGCACGATGGAATGAACATTAATATTCTTATATTAAAAGCATGTACCACATTTAAAATAAAGGATAAGATTATGAGTGTTAGTTTTGATAATGCTTCTAATAATAAAGCTGATGTTGCAGCTTTAAAGGACACGCTTCAACCTGTACTTAATGGTGAATTATTTCATGTTCGCTGTGTTTGTCACATTATTAATTTAATTGTTCAAGATGGTTTAGCTGCTGCAGGAGATATTCTTGTCAAAATGAGGGGTATGACAGCGTATGTTAATAGCTCGAGTCCGAGAACACAACAATTTAAAACGTTGTGTGTTCAATATAATATGCCTCGCAGCCCGCAGGAGAGCAGTTACAGATGTGGTCCACATGTGGAACTCTACATACCATATGCTTTTACACATTCTGACATACCGAGAAGTCTATACGCATTTTCTACTAACCCAGTTCCCAGCCGGCTTGCCAACTCAAGAGGAATGGCAGATGGCCACATACCTAGCTGATTTTTTAAAGGTATTCTACACGTCTACCAATTTATTGTCTGGTACGTACTATCCCACCTCTCCTCTCGCTGTAATAGAAATTCTCAAGATGGCTACAATGTTAACAAAATGGAGATATATAGGACCCTTTAGGGAAATAGTAAAAGTGATGGATGAAAAGTTTAATAAATATTGGAGTAAACTGCCTGTTATTTTTACTGTGGCTACTTGTTTAGATCCTAGGTTAAAGTTGCATGGCGTGAACGCCTCGATACAAGAGATATCGAAATTAATGTGCTACACAGCAGAGGAGACAACCGCACTCACAGCAAAAGTGAGCAAGAGGTTTGAGGACTTGTTCAACCTCTATCGTAATTCTGCTGACGTGCGCGGGCGAGCTACATCATCATCCACTGTTGAGAGGTATTATGCGCCATACCTTCAGGGCTTTGAACATCTAGTAGCAAGACAACTACCAGGTGAAGGTACTTCTAATTCGGCAGGTTCGTATACTTTTTCCTCTTTTAATAAGATTGGTGTATATGCAAATACTGATCATTATTCTGATTTATCAAGGCAAGAACAGGTTAATTTTAATTTGTTAAATTTTTGGAAACAAAATCAAAACATGTATAAAACTTTATCCCAAATTGCACGGGATGTACTGCCAGTGCAAGCCTCCACGGTTGCTTCAGAGTCGGCATTTTCAGCCAGCGGGAGGGTTTTGGATGATAGAAGGAGCCGTCTTAACCACGAGGCGCTCGAGTTATGTGTATGTTGGAAGGATTATCTTGATGCGAAATACCGCGAGCAAGATAAACCGATTGATGATAGGAAGAGCAGTGACTCGAATATTGAAGTACTTCCGGATGATTAGGTAATTTCTTTTTATTTTCCTTCTCTTAAGTTTTAAGAATAAATTTTTTCACAAAATATACTTTTTTCCATATATATAAATAAATTTTTACAAGCAAGATATATATTTTTTCGTATATATAAAAAAATAGGTAACTTCGCATGTTTGTTTACAAGCAGCCGGTCTCAAGCCCGGATAAAAGGAGGAGGGCCTAAGGACAAATTTATTTTTCTATACTTATTACTTAAGATCGTCTCGGGAATTAACATGTATCAATCCCGGGTTTTCGGCCAATTAGTTTGAAGTAAAATATCAAATAGTAGAAACAGTCTCTCTTAAATAGTAATAATTGTTATGTGTTCATATTTTATTAATAAAGATCACCAAGAAGAGTAAGAAAAGATTTAACATATAGCAAAAAATAAAATGAGAGACAAATAAATATATCTATACATACATACATATATATATGAATATTACATATAATGAAATAAAAGGATAAAAATTAGATTTGTCAAAATTTGAAAATTGGACATGCCTAAAGATGAAAATTTAAATTGAATACCAAGAAAAATTAAAAAAAAAATTTAAAAAAAAGGGCCCGGGCCGGCCCTAGAAATTGGGCCTAGGGCCTGGGCCTAGCATTTCTCCCCAGTCGGCCCGGCCCGAATTGGCAGCCCCTTGGCCCGGCCCCGGCCAGGCCTCGCTTCAAGCCCGATGGACCCGGGCCGGGCGGCCCAAGCCCGGCCGGTTTGACAACTCTAGGTGTATCCTTCCATTTCCAACTTGTGGGCACACTTTGTTAGAGGAAAAAAAAATGAAAAGTATTTGTCAGTAAATTCTGATGTAATTAGTCAAATGTAGTTTTAGTACAATGCAGTAAATCTCCTTAGTTAGCAATTATGATGATCTAATGATAAAAATCATCGACTAGTGTGATTTTGAAAATAATAAGTTATAATACAATGCATCTAAAAAAGTTAAATAAAAAATTAAATAGAATCCAATTACTAATGATAAAAGCAACCAACCAGTGTGATGGTGAAAATAATAAGTTACGATACAAGATACCTTAAGAAGTTAAATAAAAATTAAATCAAATCCAATTACTAATAATAAAAGTAATCAACTAGTGTGATTGTGAAAATAATAAGTTACGATACAACGTACCAAAAAAAGTTAACGAAAAAATTAAATAAAATTCAATTATAATGTAATAATACAATATATCTAAAAAATTAAATAACACAAAATAGAGTTCTATTTAAGATGTCCACTTTAAGTATCGTGAACGTTTGGAATAAAAAGATGACATTTGACACAAATTCAGAGATAACTTTTCATCATTAGATTATTGTTACTATTATATTGATACATTATTATCATTCCTCTTTGATATAAAAACTTACCTTTAAGTTAATATTTAGATAGTCAAATATATATTATAAAGGCATCTGAACCTCTCTACATGCTGAGACATGTTAGGAAAAGACCTTAAGTTGAGTAAAAAAAAAATAAGATTTGGCACACACTAGCTAGTAACATCCCTTAACAACTAAGACACAACAAAAATAATTTGTTCTACGCTCTTATTATTAGTGCAATAAGGAACACCAAAATCATGCCTTGCTTGATTATTGAAAATTTTCATATTGTAAGGTTTTCTAAATTTGTTTATTTGATATTCACGCTCCTAAAATTCGGGCCGTTACAATTAGTCGCTAATTTTCTAACCCAAACTTTTATATATTTGTCAAATGGTCCTAAAATAAACATTTGTGACAGTTAAAATTGTTAACGGGTTATTAAGTTATCTCGTGTCACAAATCGTCGCTTTTAAGTTCACCGCTACTAAAGAAAAAATTTATTGTCGCTAAAACGTATATCGAAAACTAAAGTAGATAGTTTGCCGCTAAAAATGCACATCGTATATATATATATGGGAGCTGATAAAATGATAGCGCTAGTAACTTAACCCAAGTTGCTAGCGCAATCTGACCGTCCACGGGCGAGAATGGACGCCCAGATCACGTGTCACAACAGCGAATTTTTTCACCGTCCGTTACATAATGTAGCGGACGGTAAATTATCGTCCGTTATATTATGTAGCGGATGGCCAAACAGCGCTAGCAACTTGCTAGCGCCATCAACGGATCAGCTCCATATATATATATCACTAAAAATACACGTCGATGCCAAAAATATACATATAGCTTACGTTAATTGTCGCTAAGTACCTCGATCAATATCACTCATAATGGCTATTGTGAAATTATAACAAATAGTTTTTCAGAAAATTTTGTAGCCAAAGATCACCGATAAGATTTTCGCTTATGGAAATATATGCTAAAACGTGCGTAAGAAAGTCACGGTTTAAAATAAAATTAAGCGGCTAGGTAGTATAAAGGTTGGGGTGTTACAAAATTCACCGGAAAACCCTTCTGCCCCTCTCTCTCTCTCTCTGTGTGTGTATTTTTCTCAACCATGCTTCAGAAAACTAGAGGAAAAGGGGTTTGGGATGGCTGCTCCCTATATATATATATATATATATATATATATATATATATATAGTCCAAAAAGTAATTAGTATTTTTGGCATTAAAAGAAATTTTTGGCTGGTAATTAGTCCAAAAAAAGATATTAATTTTGCAACAAAACCACTCATACCCGGCAATGCAAGGGAAGCCATCGAAAAGCTACTAAACATATTGCCCCCAATTTTTATGAAATACAAGATGCTCATTGAATAACAAGAAATGAATCTTCACTTCTATAATTCCAGTCAAAAGATTCAAGGTTCTTTTCTAGATGAATAACAGTAATTGAAGTCTCATTTGTATTTTGGATAGGCTAACAACAACAAAAAAAAAAAAGACAATACAATTAGGTATTCATTGGGATTCTCAAATTTCAAAGATACTTATTTCGGATGAGCCAAGTCAATAGGATGAATCAAATGAGTTCTGCATCACGACCTTTGTACTACGCACATTACATTACTTAGACGGGTTCTAGAAAGTCATGTAGTAGGAAATTATTTATTCGTCTAGATAATATTTTTCCTTGTTCACTAATAAATCGACTAATTAAACTCATGTTTCTATAATCAATTCGATCCCCCGATTGGATCGGGGGCAAACGCCTACGAAAAGATCGCTTGGATTTCAGAAAGGGTCGCTTGGATTTATCCATGGTTTTGGTTTGTTTAGTTTATTCCTTATTGCGAAAATCCTATTTTGGAAGGGTGACACACAGGTGCTCTGTTCGATCTATTTCTTTATCTTTATCTCCCCATGAATTGTATGTTTGAGAAAAGGGTATGCTAGAAAAATTTATAGAATTAGAGGAACTCCTCTTCTTGGATGAAATGATCAAGGAATACTCGGAGACACGTAAACGATCCAATTAATCAAGATACAGAATGAAGATCATACCCATATATACGATTTTGCACTTCTCAACAAATGTAATCTATTTCATTATTCTAAGCGGTTATTCTATGTTGGGTAATGAAGAACTTGTTATTCTTAACTCTTGGGCTCAGGAATTCCTATATAACTTAAGTGACACAATAAAAGCTTTTTCTATTCTTTTATTAACTGATTTATGTATCGGATTCCATTCGCCCCATGGTTGGAAAATTACCGAAAACCCCCTAAACTTTCTATAGCTATTCTAAATTTACCCAAAACTTTTTATTATCACAAAATGACCCAAAATAACTATTTACAATAATTTAATGTACTAGGAAAATTTTAACGGATTGTTACATAGCCCTGCTACACTAATCATCGTTTAAAGTTGCTAAATAAAATGTCGATGTTAAGTAAAAAGCAAAAAGAAAATATCGTCGCTAGTTTTTTTTAAAAAAATTTATCCGTTAAAGATGTCGGACTATTACACAAACTCAAATTACAAATCTTGGGACAAAGTCTCTTATATAGGCAAAGAGAGGCGGTGTGAGAACCAAACTCACAGCTCATGACTTGCTGGCTTCTTGTTCATGGTTTAGGAAGCAAAGGAGGAGGCTAACAATTATTGACTAAGTCAACAAGTCAAACCAAGTTTAATTTCCTAACAACCTCCCTTAAACTTGGTTTGATCACTCCGAGCATCTTTTTCAGCTTGAAAAAATAAATTACAGAAGAAAAGCTCCTACAAGCTGTGTGAGGGCAAAGTTTTATACTTTGTGAGATAGCAAATCAATAATATGAGGATTTATTTTGGGTTGTCAAAATCTATTTTTTTCTTGAGGCAATTTAAATTAATTGCCAACATTTCGGAATTTTCTTAAAAAACACGACCCTAACGTTCTTCTGCTCAATTTATACTATAACAAGCATTACATAAGTTACTGAGCTCTAACATTACAGATTCACAAATACATACCCAACCATCACCATACGGTACTATGTGGGTGCCCGTGTGTGTATACATGTGTGTCCAGATTGCTGTTAAAATACAGTAAGAACATTAACAATATTTGTAAGTCCTATCCGTGCGTTACTCATTGTGTAAACCAGGCTCCTTTCAAGATTACTCATCTTCATGTGTTGATGCATCTGACACCTTCGAAGGCGTTACTAATGGGTGATTGTGTGCCAATTTCAAGCTAGTAATAAGCCAATGATCTTATTTGAGTTTATCGCTTACGAATATCTTGACTTTGCAATTTGTGAGCACAACTAGGTCCTATCTTCGCAGCACATATCGTATTTCGTCATCACTATTGACGTGTTTCTCATTTTGCAATGGGTGTCTGCTCCTATGACGCTCATATAACCGAGAGCATATTTTTTTGTTATGTTACTTGTTCTAGTTGTCTTGATTCTAATACCAAAACCAACTATCAATGAATACGCTATTTAGCTTCTTCCAAAGTTCGAGATGTTCGTCCTAGATGCGGTTCACTACCATCTACTGGGGTGTTTGAGCCTCACAAGAAATCAAACATTGTGAAACAGGACCTATATAGAAAAAAAATTACGTTTAAGTATAATATTTGAGATATTTTTGTGGCATGGAAACTAATTACAAAAATATAAACATTGAACATAACAAGTAAAAAGTACTTTGATGAATAGACTAATTTATCATGCCAAATATAACAAACATAATCTCAAATATTTACGATTAAGTATCAAATTGTAACATTTTTTAGGCATGCAAATTAATTACAACAATATAATTTCTTGAACATAACAAATTAAAATTACATGATGAATAGATTAATATAGCATGCCAAATACAACAAGCTTAATCTAAAAAAATTATGGGAAAAGTGCATAAACCACCCTCGTGGTTTGGGTCAGTTGCAAAAAGACCCCTGCATTTTCAAAAGTTTCAAGAAGACACCTGAGGTTAAAAATGTGTTGCATCCGTCAAGAAACCCGTCTCTTTTAACAGCATTTGGGGTAAACGCGCATGGATGGCAAGTAGCATTGCCAAATACCCATTGAAAACCCGTTTTTGTCCTTGGATAGATCTCTTTGACCATTATAAGGTATGAAACCTCTAAACCCCACCCTTTTAATTACAATTAAATCAATTTCCAATTTCATTTTCAGATTGCATCAATCACATAAATTATTCATAAGATTTCCATTTCATTGCTCTGGTGAATCAATTTGCGGCTTCCAAATTGTAGATCTAGGGTTTTTTTTTTTCATTTAAATGGTGGACAAGACTAGGATCCCGATGGGTGATTGGGGCTGGTGGCTGTGGTGCAAGTGTCTGGGCTCGATGGCGGGTTTGGCGATGGAGCAAGACGGGATTGATGGGGGTGGCGGAGCACGGTACTAGCGCAAACGGAGGTTAGTGGGTTGGCAGCGCATGGTAACGGCACAAGTGGAGGTTGGTGGGCTGGCGGCGCAAGTTTGTTCCGGCAATGAAAGGACACCGGAGGTGCACGGTAACTGGGCTGGTGGTATCGTAGGTTGTTGATGGGGCTGGCGGCGCAAGTGGTGGTTGATGCGGCAAGCGGTGCAAATGTGTTCCAGCAATGAAGATGCTTACGCTGGCGGTGCACAGTAATGGGGCTGACGGCACCGAAGGTGACGAGGCTAGGTGGTTGCAGACGGGCGGTGGTTACAGACGGGCGGTGGTAGCAGACAGGCGGTGGTGGTGAGTGAGCTTTGGTTGGCGAGGGTGACGGCTAGAGTTAGGTTTTGGTAGGATTTGAGAAGAAATTAGGGCTTTTTGTAGGAGAGATACAAAGGAGGGCTTTTTCGTTGAAGAAGACGGGTTCTTTTGAGAGAGTTTGTAAATTTTGGATTGAATGTTAGGGTTTCAGAAATCATACAAGGTTGTTATATACAGGGGTAGTTTAGACAATTCGTTGATTCCGTAACGTTTCTTGACAGATGCAACACATTTTTAACCTCAGATGTCTTCTTGAAACTTTTGAAAATGCAGGGGTCTTTTTGCAACTGACCCAAACCACGAGGGTGGTTTATGCACTTTTCCCAAAATTATATAAACATCCAAATGTTTTTGAGATCACAAACTTACATTACTTAAGTAAAGCTTAAAGCTTGGTTACTTGAAGCTTGGAACTTGAAGGGAGCCGAAAATAGAGGCAAGTGGAGCTCAGGAGGTCGAAGAAGGAAGAAGAGTTGAGAATTATGGCACTTTTGGAAATATTTACCCCACCATCTGTCAGATAGCGTTGCGGACGGAGAAGGGGCCAGATGTAACATGTTATCAGCCAAAATTCGTCCGTTACACAGTGTAGCGGATGAATTTTTAGTTGACAAATGTCAAGGTCAAAAAGTCATCCGCTACAATGTGTAAGGGACGAGCAGGCGGGGGCATTTTGGACAAAATATTGTATGCTACATAACGTAGCAGATGGCTAGTTTTTTTTTTTTTTAGCTAGATCTGGGTCGTTTGTCGTTTAAGGAGGGACGACCGAATCGCACATGCAACTTACCTGAAGTTGCCCGTGCGGTCAATTTGATCAGCTATATATATCCATTCCCGTGCTAGTAACTTAAATAAGTTGCGAGCGCGATCTGGCCATCCATCTATATCGAATGGATGCATCAGATCTAACAATTAAAAAAAAACATCGTCCTAAATAATGTAGTAGCCGATGATTTTGACAAAATTGTCTCGACGTTATTTAATTAGTTGAAAGGATTCGAAGGCAAGTGGGAGGCAAGTATTGTAAATTTACCATCCGCTACATTATGTGGCGGACGGCGAAGTCTACTTAAAAAAATAAATATGGTCCGTCCATTCGTAGTGGATGGACGGTCAGATGGCGCTAGTAACTTCCACACAGTTGTCTGAGTGAATGGACGGTCAGATGGCGCTATATATATATATATAGTCGTTATCCATTGATCGGGCGAAAAACTTCCACACAGTTGTCTGAGTGATCTGGCTGTTCACGTGCGAGATAAGGAGGGCCAAATCGCGTGCGTGGACAGCTTGTTTTCCGTCGTCTGTTACATAATGTAATGGACGGTA
Source organism: Escallonia rubra (assembly GCA_033065855.1). Classification (NCBI taxonomy): domain Eukaryota; kingdom Viridiplantae; phylum Streptophyta; class Magnoliopsida; order Escalloniales; family Escalloniaceae; genus Escallonia; species Escallonia rubra. Next base: position 39,156 of record JAVXUO010001751.1, on the reverse strand, counting down.
TTTCGTTGTCCGCTACATTGTATAGCGAATGACAAAAGTGTGAAAGTTATCCGCGCGAGTAATGGATCACGGCCTATATACATACGTGTTACCGATTTCTTTGTTTTTGTAATTATGCCTTTGAAAATATTAAAAAACATTTACTTCGGTTTTGAGAATATGTCTAAACTTGTTTCGATAGCATTTTTTGAAAAGTTAAAAAAAAAAGTAAATTTGGGAAGAGACCACGTTACAAAATATGAATGCTCATATATGTTATTTCTAAAGAATTTGGTGAATAGTGATTGAGTTCGATTTTCTTTAAAAAAAACTTGGAACTTTAAAGCATATAAGAAGAAAACCGAAAAAATGACCAACAGATAAAAGCATTAGTCTTTTAAAACGGGCTATGAATATTGAGAGTTTGAAGAGACTTACTCCAATATTTGAGCGTGATCATGACGTCCCAAGAAAAAAGAGAAGGTCTATTAATTGAAAGTACTTTTTTTTACTTTTTCAAATGAGACAGAGTTATTGATTAGCCAGAGACAGTATAGCCAGGTCCAATCAGACCCAAACAAACAACCGTGTATGTTTAAAGTACAGTGTTTGCTTGCTTGAAATAGAGTTTATACTTTATAAGCTATGCAAACCCGTGAATCAAAGTGTGGAGTGATGGTGTCTGATCAATCTTTCAGATGGGAAGTCAGAGGGTGATATGCCTCTTGACTTCAATCATGTTGGATAATTTCTGCATATTTGTTTTACTAAGTCAAATGTGTCCTAGTCTTTAGGAAGTTGGTTATTAGTGCTGTGATATGGTTATAGGTGTTATCCAGAACATGGTCATGTAGTCTTAGTGCTGTCTAGAACATGGTCATGTAGCCTAATTTATAGCAGGTAGTTTGCATGTTTTCAGTTGGATGTAAGCCTATTAAAGGGCTGAAGGTTCTCTGAATAAAGAAGTAGCTTGAAAAACCATCTCTTCTTCTTTTCTTCAATGCTTTTACTTCTGTTTAGTATTGAGTTATCAGTGGTACCAGAGCCAGGTTTGGTGCATTAAAAAAAACCGAGAGCATCAGAAGTTCAAAAGAGTGAAAAAGGTAAGGTTAGATAGCTGAGAGTCCTCAAATAAACCCAAATTAGACAGCAATTTTATCCTTTCCTCTTTCTTTACAACCATGACCTCAGATACCAACTTTGTGCAAGCGGCAATCCCACGATTTGATGGTCACTATGACCATTGGAGCATGTTGATGGAGAATTTTCTACGGTCTAAAGAGTATTGGCAGGTTGTCGAATCTGGAGTTAGAGAACCTGCAAACGACGCAGTCATGACGGATGCCCAGAAATCAGAGTTGGAAGGGAGGAAGTTGAAGGACTTGAAGGCGAAAAATTATCTTTTTCAAGCAATTGATCGTTCCATCTTGGAAACAATTCTTAGCAAAGAAACTTCCAAGGATATTTGGGATTCCATGAAGAAGAAATATCAAGGCTCTTCTAGAGTGAAGCGGGCACAGCTTCAAGCCTTGAGAAGGGATTTTGAGGTTCTACAAATGAAGGATGGTGAATCTGTCACCAGCTATTGTTCTAGAACAATGGAGATAAGCAACAAAATGCGATTCCATGGTGAGAAGATGGAAGATGTAACCATTGTGGAGAAGATATTGCGTTCCTTGACAACCAAATTCGATTATGTCGTCTGCTCAATTGAAGAATCCAAAGACATAGATGCATTCTCTCTTGATGAACTCCAGAGCTCCTTGTTGGTCCACGAACGGAAAATGAACCGAAGTTCAGCTATAGAAGAGCAAGCTTTGAAGACTTCTACCTATATTCATTCCTCTAATTCTAGAGGAAGGGGTAGAGGTAGAGGTCGAGGTAGAGGAAGGGGAGATCGAGGCAATAGAGATGGCAGCAGGCATTTCAAAGCCGATGACGATCACTTTGAAGGCAAAGGCAGAGGACGGGATCAACATTATGACAAGTCCAAGGTAGAGTGTTTTAGATGCCATAAATTCGGTCATTATCGTTCTGAATGTTATATCAAGCTGCCTAATGACAAAGAAAAAGGAGAAAAATCAAATTTTATCGAGAAAAAGGAAGTAGAAACTTTGTTGATGGCGGTTCAAACTCATAAGGAACCTGCTGCAGATGTTTGGTACGTGGATACGGGCTGCAGTAACCACATGTGTGGAAGTAAGTCTTCTTTTTCTTATTTAAATGAAGACTTTCATTCTACAGTAAGTTTTGGTGATTGTTCTACTGTGAATGTGATGGGAAAGGGCGATGTTAAGATTAGAACCAAGAATGGTTTTGTAGAAACAATTTCCAATGTGCTTTATGTTCCTGACTTGAAAAGCAATTTGTTAAGTGCTGGTCAACTACAAGAAAAGGGTTATATAATCACTATTCAGCAGGGTGCTTGTGAAATATATGATCCTACTAGAGGAGCAATAGTTGTTGTTGAAATGAGTTCAAACAGGTTGTTCCCATTGAAGATTGAAAGTGTTCAATCTTGTTTGATGATTGAAGTGAAAGACACTTCATGGTTGTGGCATTTTCGTTATGGCCACTTGAGTTTTGGTGGACTAAAGACCCTCCAACAGAAAAATATGGTGACTGGTCTTCCTCAAATTGCTATTCCTTCCCAAGTTTGTGAAGAATGTGTTGTTGGCAAACAACATCGTTCTCAATTCCCTCAAGGAAAGTCGTGGAGAGCAAAAAGTGTCTTGGAGCTGGTTCATTCCGACATTTGTGGGCCGATAAAACCATCTTCTAATGGAGGTAAGAGATCCGTAATTACTTTCATAGATGATTATACTCGAAAAATTTGGGTTGCTTCTTTACAGGAGAAATCGGACGCATTTAGTGCATTTAAATGCTTCAAGGCACGTGTTGAAAATGAATAAGGAAAGACCATTAAAACTGTAACGCTCCAGATTTTTCTTTATTTATTTTTTTATCAGGATACCTGTGTAAGTACGAAATAGAATGTATTGTGACTTTGAATTAAATAGTGGGCCTATAAATCAATTGACGTTTTTCTTTGTGGAAAGTAGGTTATACTTTTGGGATTAGATGATCCAATTTAAATTTGGGCTTTAGTTTGACCCATTTATAAAGTTAGAGAATTTTGGAACGTAAAAGGTATTTTGCAATTCTAATTGTTTTAGGCATATAATTACATTCCTTTTAGGGTGATGATTTATGTACATTATAATTCCTAGGAGCATAAACTTCAGAAGAGCCTCCAAAGAATCTCTAGGAAGAATACTCTTCAGATTTGGTCATTACATTGAGGTAAGATCTTATTTTGATATTGGGATTGAGGTTTGTGGTAAAAACCTACATAAGCTAATGTGATTGATAGAGTCTAATAGAAATTTTGGGTATCTTTATATTAGGGTTTTTGATATAATTGGTTTGAAGAGATCAAGACTTGGAGTTGATTTACGCAATTGAGGTAAGGGTTTTCTCACGCATTTACCCCGTCCGAATTCTGATTATCGATCTGTTCATCAATTGATTGATTGTTTAAAGAGATCTATTGATTCTTTAGAACCCTAATTACATTCTTGATGCTTACGCTAAATAGGTCTTTGTACTTTTGATTATTGACTTTGATTCGTGATCTTTTTGTTGTAAATCTTTGTAGCACTTCCAAGAGTTCGTAACTTTTTCGTTCCTTGTCCAATTTCAGTATTTTTACACTTTTTGAAAACCTCAAGCAGTGTACTACAACTTTTTAGTTTTGGTATTTTCGAAATTCCCAGTGATAGATATTAGAAAATAGACCTAAACATTGTTATGCTTATATTTCTGCCAATTCAGGTCAGCCAATTTCGATTTAGTGTATCTTATTTGTTTCTCATTGGTTTTTAATGATCTTGGACATTATGAAATCCTTGAAGAGTCTTCTTTAACTTTTTAGTTTAAGGTTTTATTGGAATCCGTTTTGTTCTTGGTCAAACGTGAGTTCGAAAGTTATTTGTTAGTACAGACCTTTCTGTTTTTGACACTGTAAATCAGCCCACTTCGATTTGTTCTATCTCCTTTGTTTCTCATTGGTTTTTCATGATTATAGACAATATGGAAACCTTAAAGAGTCCTCTTAAAATTCTTAGTTTTGTGTTTCATCAGAATCTATCTATCTTCTGATCAAAATTCAGTTTGAAAGTTATTCATCGGTGTAAAAATTGCTGTTTGACACTGCAAATCAGCTTGCTTTGACTTGTTCCATCTTATTCGTTTCTTATCGGTTTTTGATGAACTTAGACATTACAAAATCAGTAACGAGTCCTCTTCAACTTTTAGGCTTTGTGTTTTCTTAGAATTCGTTGATTTCATTGTTGAATTTAGCCCTTAAATAAGACTATTCTGCGTAGAATCGTGTGAACGAGAATGCCTTTGTCTGCTTCAAACTTTTGGTGTTTATTAAGTTGATTTGGTATATGTTTTTATAATCTGGCGAGCCATGTCACAGTGTATGTGACTTATCTATTTCTGACTTACCCACGTGGATTGGAACGTGGGCTAGCTCAGCGAGATGAGCTAGAGATCGCGATCTTACTTTCTGAACCTTGTCTCACGTGTCAGTGATGGCACGCGTGACACATTTCTGAATGGCTCCCGTGGTCTTCGTCTTTGTTCTGATTGAACATTTAGATTTTGATATCTGATCTATTTGAAGATATTTTTGAACTTATCTTAAGTATTATTGAATTCACTAGAGTCTTTTGGAAACATAAGATATCATTATTAGAGCTCATGGAAACGTTTCGAACTTAATATTGTATTGTCCGCTGGTACAAGCTATTTGACCTTGTTTCTAATCTGATTTCTGAATTGAAAATTAGTGCATTGGTTTTGGAACTCGCCATGCACCTTGGAATCGTACTTTATCAACTCCAAGTACTATTATTGATATAGCGTGCTTTGTGCTCTGTGGGTGGGTGTGTGCGATTATCTTTACTGGGCTTTGTGCTCACCCTTTTTGCTTTCAGGTTATCAGCCAGTGTTCGGAGCTGTGCAAAGGAGTTATAAGGCATGGATAAGTAAGAAAATTTTTAGGGAAGGATTTTCCTATTAGATTTATTGTCGAATAGATTTTGCTTTAGATTTTATTTTGGACCTCCTTGTAAGAGTAATTGAGGTCAATGTAACTGTTTTAAGCTGATGTGAGAAATATTGATGTATCTTTGGGATAATTATTAGATGCTCTGAATAACCTGTTTGGGAGACTTTTGAAATTTTGAGGTTTCCTGACTTTATTTATTTGATATTAACGCTCCGAAAATTCGGGGCGTTACAAAAACCCTTTCGTACTGATCGTGGTCGAGAGTATTGCTCAAAAGAATTTGAACTTTTTTGTGAAGTTCATGGCATTCGAAGAGAGCTCACAGCTGCTTATACACCACAACAAAATGGTGTATCGGAGAGGAAAAACAGAACCATACTCAATATGGTAAGAAGCTTGCTGGCAAGGGGGAGAATTCCAAAGAAGTTTTGGCCGGAAGCTGTAAATTGGAGCATTCATGTCTTGAACAGAAGTCCTACCTTTGCTGTTGAAGACATGACACCAGAAGAGGCTTGGAGTGGGCAGAGACCAGCTGTAGATCACTTCAGAATTTTTTGTTGCATCGCTTATGCACACGTCCCAGATGCGAAAAGAAAAAAACTTGATGATAAGAGTGAAAAGTGCGTCTTTCTTGGTGTCAGTGAAGTATCCAAGGCATATAAGTTGTTCAATCCACTGACGAAGAAGATTGTGACTAGTAGAGATGTAGTTTTTTAAGAAGCTAGCACTTGGGATTGGAATAGGCAGCAGCCTACTCCAATTATTTTTTATAGTGACGCTGAAGAAAAAATGCAGCCAGCTCCAATGATCTCTATGCCTGAAAATACATCAAATGCAACTTCAATAGTTGCTGAAACTTTACCAGCAACAGGAGAAGCTACTGATGTAGCAGTTCAATCTCCTCGTCGTGCTCGAAAAAGACCCGCATGGATGAAAGACTACAAGGTAACTGGAATCGATCAAGGTGAAGATCCAATCACCTACTTTGCTTTATTTTCAGATTGTGACCCTACAACTTTTGAAAGCGCTGTCAAAGAATCTAAATGGAGGAAGGCGATGGATGATGAAATTGAAGCCATTGAAAGAAATGATACTTGGGAGCCAACCGATGTTCTAGACGATCTCAAAACCATTGATGTAAAATGGGTCTTGAATACGAAGCTAATGGAAAATGGTCAAGTTGATAAGTATAAGGCGCGATTGGTGGCAAAGGGATACAAGCAAGAATATGGGGTCGATTATAAAGAAGTTTTTGCTCCAGTTGCAAGACATGATACAATCAGATTGGTGATTGCGTTAGCAGCTTAGAATTCTTGGCCTATCTTCCAGTTGGATGTTAAATCTGCATTCTTGCACGGAAACTTGGAGGAACAGGTATTTAGAGAACAACCCACTCGTTATAGTAAGAAAGGAAAAGAACATAAAGTGTATAGATTAAAAAAGGCTCTTTATGGATTGAAACAAGCCCCACGGGCTTGGTACAGTCGCATCGAGGCTTATTTTCTGAAAGAAGGTTTTCAAAAATGTCCATATGAACATACACTTTTTGTTAAAATTAAAAGTGAGGGGAAAATGCTCATTGTCTGCTTATATGTAGACGATCTTATATACACCGGAAATGATAGTGTCATGTTTGAAGAGTTCAAGAAGTCTATGATGGTTGAATTCGAAAAGTCTGATCTTGGTATGATGCATTATTTTCTCGGCATAGAAGTAGTGCAGTCTACAAATGGGATATTTATTTGTCAAAAGAAGTATGTGCGAGAAATTTTGGATAGGTTCCAAATGAAGGAGTGGAATCCAGGGAGCGCCCCGACTGAGTTTGGTTTGATGCTAAACAAAGATCATGAAGGAGAAAAGGTGGATAGTACACTTTACAAGCAAATTGTGGGCAGTTTGATGTACTTAACTACAACAAGACCAGACATAATGCATTCTGTGAGTTTAATAAGCATGTATATGGAGAATCCAACAGAAAAACATATGTTAGCTGCCAAGAGAATCTTTCGTTATTTGCAAGGAACTAGAGATTTTGGGCTGTTCTACAAGAAAAGTAAAAAATTAGATTTCTTCGGGTTCACCGACAGTGAATATGCAGGAGATCAAGATGATAGAAGGAGCACTTCGGGTTATGTTTTTATGCTTGGCACAGGGGCTGTTTCGTGGTCTTCTAAGAAACAATCTATTGTCACCTTGTCAACAACAGAAGCTAAATTTGTTGCTGCAACACCTTGTGCTTGTCAAGCTATCTGGCTAAGGCGAATTCTTGAAGAGTTACAGTTCAAGCAAACGAGGAGCTACTATAGTTTTCTGTGACAATAACTCAGCCATCAAACTCTCCAAGAATCCTGTGCTACATGGTAGAAGCAAACACATTGATGTGAAGTATTATTTTTTAAGAGATCTCAGCATTGATGGAACAATTGATCTGAAGTATTGCCGAAGTGAAGCTCAAGTGGCTGATATATTTACTAAGCCTCTCAGATTTCTTCCTTTCCAAAAACTGAGAAGGTTGTTGGGCATGTGCACCTTGGAGAATTCAAATTGAAAGGAGGAGCTGCACACTCATAAACAGAAGCTTAAAAGTCTTCAGTTTAAGGGAGGGATTGTTGGATAATTTCTGCATATTTGTTTTACTAAGTCAAATGTGTCCTAGTCTTTAGGAAGTTGGTTATTAGTGCTGTGATTTGGTTATAGGTGTTATCCAGAACATGGTCATGTAGTCTGTCATGTAGTCTTAGTGCTGTCTAGAACATGGTCATGTAGCCTAATTTATAGCAGGTAGTTCGCATGTTGGATGTAAGCCTATTAAAGGGCTGAAGGTTCTCTGAATAAAGAAGTAGCTTGAAAAACCATCTCTTCTTCTTTTCTTCAATGCTTTTACTTCTGTTTAGTATTGAGTTATCAAATCAAAGAATTTTTGCCATCAATAGCTAAAAGCATAAATTGATTTTAAAATAACAAAAAGAGAAAAACAGGCATGCATAACTTTTTAGATTCAGACAACTATTTAGACATAAAGTTGGTCATAGCTATTCCCTGGGACAGCTATTTAGACATAAAGTTAGACATGAAAATGGCCAAAGCTGTTCCCTGGGACTCTTACCCCTAAAAGTTGGTCATAGACATTGCTTTTGTACTTCTTTGGACTGAACCTGCGGTCTTTGCTCCTGCTCCTGCCGTGGTCACTAGTTTGCTAGCTGTAAGTAACAGTGCGTCTCGATCTGTCACTCTATATTTTTTTGGATCATTTGCACATAAAACCCTATACTATGGGGGCGGGTGCGCGTTTCACCCCAATGTTTCAATTTTGGCTCAATTCACCTTACTGTTTCTCAATTTGAGCGTAATTTACCAATTGATGGGCTGAACTCCAATTTCTTGGATGCCCGTCAATTTCCCAGGGATAAAATTGTAACTTCAAACCATTTGCCACATTGGCAGCCACATCAGCCTTCAGTTCAATGCCTCCTGGAGTCACCAAAACCCAGATGTTGCTCCCTTTCTGCAATCGCCGATCTTCACTCCCTTTCCAAACCCTAATCCCAAACCCCTCACCTCCATTTCCCTCCTCCTTCTTTTCTTTCCACCACCATTCACTAAATTCCTACTTTCCCAAAACCCTAAACCTCCCCGTAAATCCCTTCGCCTCTGTGCCTCCTGCCCCCGACAGCAAAATCGTACCTCAGTCCATCATCCAAAGAATTGCCAAAAAACTCCACAACCTACCCTATAGTTTGGGTTCACGCCATCCAAAATCATTCACAATTTGCTTCCACCCATAACCACCCCATAACCCTCTCTCTGTGTATATTCAGGCACCCAAAGAGTGCCACCACCATACCCAGTTCGTCGCCACCACTCACGATGTATGCGTACACGTATGCGTCCATAGGGGTCTTGGTGGCTGTTGCGAGAGAATTGGGTTAGGGGTCTTGGTGGTTACAGTAGAAGTGTGATAGCGATGTTGGGTGGTGGTTGCGGGATAAGTGGGCAAATGGGTGTTGGTGGTGGTTGCGACAGAACTGGGTATATAAGTGTTGGGTGGTGGTTGCGGCAGAGGTGGGATATCGGTGTTGGGTGGTGGTTATGGTAGAAATGGGTATATGGGTGTTGGTGGCGGTTGCGGAAGAAATGGGTGAGGGGTGTTGGTGGTGGTTGCCACAGAAATGGTATAGGGGTGTTGGGTGGTGGTTGCGCAGAAGTGGGTTGAGGGTGATCAATTGATCATGTCAGGGAGGATGAAGGTTAAGAAGATATTAGCATATGTCAATCCCTTATTGGCTAATGGTGATGACTTGGCTGCCATGGTGGTAAATAACGCGAAGTGACAATTTTACCCATAAGAGGTTGACGGGCATCCAAGAAATTGGAGTTCAGCCCGTCAATTGGTAAATTACGCTCAAATTGAGAAACAGTAAGGTGAGTTGAGCCAAAATTGAAACATTGGGGTGAAACGCGCACCCACCCCATAGTATAGGGTTTTATGTGCAAATGATCCTATTTTTTTGTATCAAAGTCTGTCCTGCTTTGATTGTTCGAGAATGGGGAATATCTGAGTTGCTGGTTTAGTTACTTGAAGCCCATATGAAGATGTGAATAGTTAGTCAGATCGGAACAAAACTGTTCTACGGAAATTGATATAGTTGGTTTATCTGCGGCTTTCATGAAATTGATCAAGAGAGTGGCCACCACAAGACAAAGTTGTACTATACCACAAACACAAGGGAAAAAAAAACACAAGCAAATGAAACGCATTGATTGATAAAGAGAGTGGCCAAGAGTTTCAAAAACCAAAAACAAACAAAAGATATCATAATCATAATGTGTGATCGGTGACAATACCTTGTAAAGTTATGATTAATGCACCCCGCATTACAAAATGTCTCCCGTTACACTTAGCCTCCTTTAAGGTTCTTTTTGTTAGCTTCTTCTTTTCTTCATTTCTTCATTTCTTTTTGATAGTAATAAAAAAATATAAAACGGACAAATACAGCATGTAACACTTCCGATCGGGTCCAAAGTTGAGCTAATGGTTAATTGTGATAATTTTACTTGTACTTTGAGCGTAAATTTTATGTCGTGAATGAAGAAACAGGAGAATATAAAGATAACATCTACCGTTTTTTACTATTAACATCAAGAAACATAATATTTTTCAAGGTGGAGCTTATAATCTAAGAGTATTAATATTGGAAGTAATTTTTATGGGTGTGTTGATTATTACGTGTACTTTCAATGGTGGGTTAAAAGTGTAATTCAATAAGCCTATTTTTGCCAAGGAAGCCTTTACTTGTGTGTGTACTTTAGATTAAGTGAGAGGAAGAGGCATAATTGAATAAGAGACAAAAGGAAGAAACAAAATATGGTGCATACGATCCCTAGAAACAATCCGGTGGCAATGGAATTTTTCTGGATCAGGTGTGAGTTTTAAGAGAAAATCTAGAAATTAAAATATTTGCGACCCGCTTTTATGCGTTCAACTCGGATCAAATTTGTGATTATGTGGCTCATAAGATAGAGATTGGCTTTGAGTCAAATTATTCTTTTCTAGTGAAAAATGTGATATTTTTGGTTGATGCAAAAATCAACAATGTTTTGAGCTCTTGGCCCGCCCCTGACTATATTTTGGACCCTCCTTTAGGGTTAGGATTTTGGACAAATTCCGGAACTGGCTTTGGATCCGCTATGACTTTGTAAATTTGAACTCGCCATATATATAAACACACACACATATGCGCTAGCAAAATAGGATAAGTTGCTAGCGCGATCTGGCCGTCCACGGGCGATCTGTGGACAGTCCAAATCTTTTTTTTTTGCTTTTTTTTAAGTACGTCTACTACATTATGCATCGGACAATTTTTAGACAAAAATACCTTCCAGCTCCATCCGCTACATTGTGTAGCGGACGCGTTGGCATTACTTTTTCTCTCATTCTCTCTCTCTTTTCAATCATTATTTTTCTAACATCTCTCTCTCTCTCTCATTTCTGTCATCAATGCTCATGTCCTTCTCTCTCATTTCTCTTTTTGTCATATATATATATTATTTGTTGTAACCAGAGGAGTAAAAACGTAAAAAGTCCCTACCGGCCCATTATAGGGTAGACGATTTTAGAAAAATGCAGGAAAAAAGATATCATTGGCGGATTGCTAGTGGATGGATAGATCGCGCTCTTAACTTAGTTTACATCGTTACAAAAGATATTTTGAATTCAATTTTCAGATAAAAAGGAGTTTCAACGCTGACATGATTTAGAAATTGAGTGATGCAAAAAAAGTAATTATATATATATTTTTTTATTGGTCAAATAATTATACAATATCTACACTTACACAAAAACAAATATACATTTGTGGATTTATCACCTGCTCCAATTTTTCTTTTTCTTTTTTTGTTTTTACGTAATCGAAAATATCCAAAGTCATTTCGGGTGTTGAGAAACACGTCTTAACTTGTTTGGATGGCATTTTCAAAATTAGAAAATTAATAAAATTCAGAAAGATCCCAAGTTACAAAACATGAATACTCTTGTATGTTAATTGAATATACCCTTATGATCAAGCCTATTTTGACTATATATCTTACCTGAATTAGTAGCTAATGGATTATGGTCGTTTCTTTTAAATCATTCACCTTGCCCCACTCCCACTTCCAGCTCCAGGTCCCACATTTTTAATACTAATATGGCACGGCACTTGACCCACCCACTTTTACAAGATGCACAACCTGTTCACTGCAATAACTTTTGTTCATCAGTAAACATTTATTTCACTGCAATAACTTTACTGTTCATCGGTAAGCATTCTGCCACAAACAGAATTCACACTCCTCGCTTTGAACTCTCTATAAAATGACAATAACCTCTTGAGAATTCACATTCATCATTTTCCTCCTCCATTTTCACTCAACATGTGAATTACAGCCTTATTTTCAATCTTTGGTTTCGACCATGGAAGGTCACCCTCCACCGGATATCCTCGCAGCCGGAAACCCCAAACGTAGCTTCATATGGTTTCCAGACTAACTTGATTTCATGGCCTACTGCCCAAAAGGCAATTCTGATTCTATCTTCCTTGGTTTATTCGTGGCATAACTGAGTTTCTTCGGCTATCCACTTGTTAAGAGGATGCCTAAATGTTATACATGCTTTATACATGCTATGGATAGCATGTATAACATTTAGGCATCCTCTTAACAAGTTCAACAGTGTAAGAAATCCCTATTTTCGTTACTTTTTTCAGCCTAATTCTTCACGTGATTCTCTTACTCTACTTAGTTTGTGATTCGAAACTCCTTACATGCTGGAATATGAACAACATTCCATTTGCCGAAATCGCTGATCAAGGTGAGCTCAAACACAGCGATGACTGTTCTTTTTTGTTGGGCCGTTGCAAGCAGGAAGAGAGGAGATAAGAGCATCGATCCGAACGGCATGAAGGCCTTAATTGCATTGGTCTCGATCTCATTCTTCTAGGTAAGTTTTTACTATCTTTAACGTCCGAGAGATTTGCGGACATAGTTTGAAATGACAATGTCCGCAAATTTCTCAGACACGAAAGATAGTAAGAGCTTACCGAGAAGAATGAGATCGAAAACCAATGCAATCAAGACCCTCATGCCGTTTGGATCGATATTCTTATCTCCTCTTTTTCTTCATACTTGCAACTGCCCAATAGGAAAGAATAGTCAATGACGTGTTTGAGTCCACCTCGCTCAGCGGCTTCACTGCAAAAACGATCAGATATTCGGCAAATGCCATGTTGTTCATATTCCACGATGTTGGGAGTTTAGGATTGAGTTTTGTGGTTATGGAAATGGTAGTGCGGAAATTGAAGCCGGTAATGAAGGAGTTGGAGTTACAGCTGAAGGTAATGTTGGAGAGGGAGGTGACGCCGGCGGTGCTGGTAATGAAGAAGAAGTTGAGCTGGCTGAAGAAAATTTCGGAGAGGGGGTGATGCAGGACATGAAGCTGCGCACAGCTGATAGGTAGTAAGTTCTCTGTTAACAAAATAAAGAGGTTTAATGTTAGTGTTTTGCCCATGGTTTTACAGTAGTTAAAATGGGTTTGTATTATCAAGTCTGAGATGGGTTATGAAAATCATCACCTGAATGTTCCTTGTCAAGTTATCATGGAAGTGGGTTCTGCGCACAGCTGATAGGTAGTAAGTTCTCTGTTAACAAAATAAAGAGATTTAATGTTAGTGTTTTGCCCATGGTTTTACAGTAGTTAAAATGGGTTTGTATTATCGAGTCTGAGATGGGTTATGAAAATCATCACCTGAATGTTCCTTGTCAAGTTGTCATGGAAGCGGATTAAGGATTATATGATTATTATTTTGTTTGGCTTTTAAACCAAATTATCTACATTTTCATCGTTGTTGTCTTGCCTTTTTTGGTACTTCAGCTGTTCTTCGGTACTTCTTTTTTCTTGACCTCTCTCTTATATGTCCAAACAAACATGAACTATTGAATTGTGGAGCAACTATCGTTGGGGTAATTCTTTTCCCCATAAGTTGTGGATATGTAATGGTTGTGGTTGTTGTGGTCATGAACAAGTCAAAGCTGATGCAGTCATGTTTCTAAGCCTGCCGTTGCCCATGTTATATATACTACAGATACAGCTTATGTTCTTATGGTCATGGCCAAGTCAAAGCTGATCTTGAATAAAGCAATTCAGAATGCAAAAAGGAAAAACTTTAACTGCAAGTGCAACCAGAGATATTGCTGCATGATTCGATGTTACACGATATACCAAATTTGTAATTATGCCTTTGAAAATATTAAAAGACATTTACTTCGGTTTGGAGAGTACGTCTAAACTTGTTTCGATAGCATTTTTTTATAAATAGTAAAATTTGGGAAGAGACCACGTTACAAAATATGAATGCTCATACATGTTGTTTCTAAAGAATTTGGCTAATAGTGATTGAGTTCGATTTTTTTTTTAAAAAGGATAGCTTTATATATAGGAATAGCTTTATATATAGGCATTACAGTTGATCTAAATACAAGGAAGAAATTAAGATTTGGCATAATAGAAGGAATAAATTAAGTAGATTCCGTAGTTTACATGGTTGATGCTAATATCCCCCTCAAACTCATGGTGGTCGACTAGGGACCAACAGGGTGAGTTTGAAAACAATGCGCAACAAGTTATTTGCTGAGAAGAACTTTGAAGAATTTGCAAGTTATGCGGAGGAAAAAGCAGGAGTGAGCTGAAGTGCACACTGTGTGTGATGGGTACAAGTGACATGATAGTTAATCTCAATGTGTTTTCTCCTCTCATGTAAAAGATCATTCTGACTAATCTGGATAGCGCTCTGGCTATCATAATGAATAATGATAGTAGAGTCAAAACGGACACCCACGTCCATAAGTAGCCATCGCATCCAAACTGACTTTGCAATAATGTCAGCAAGAGCTCGATATTCAGTCTTAGTGCTGGAAAGAGAAACAATGCACTATTTCTTGCTTCCACAGGAGATGAGAAAATTACCCAAAAAAAGAAGGAACATGCAGTGGTGTGCGATGATCGAAAAGGTCTCATCCCCAGTCTGAATTAGATAAGGCGGTGTTTGCGTAGTTGTTTCTCTAGTCCTTTTACTTTTTATATTTTGTTTAGTTAATTTATGGTTGGTAGTTAGCGGTGCTACCTTAGTTACTTTTGTGATTTATGTCAGATGAGATGTCATCCGTGCATTATTTTACTTGCCTCTGGGCATTATGTAACTCGCCTTTAGTATCAATGATAGGATTCTTAACCTTTTTCGATAAACAAAATTAAAAAAAAAAAGACATTTTATCTTTTACTGATTACTCCGCTACAGATGTAGCCGAGTAATCAAGGAAAGAAAATGCAGCTGCAGATGTAGCTTTCTGCTCCAAAAGGGCAATAAGTTCCATGTTGATTAATTTAGTTTTGGAATAACTTGGTGGTTGGCTTGACAATAATGTCCTGGACCTGCGATTTCGATCTCCATAATCATTTTTATTACATGCTTAGGGGAATCATTGCGAAAAAGAATCAAACAGCAAAACTTTGGATTGATGATGGTAATTAACTCCCCTTGGTCATGGCTTGTTACCCACTGGACCTATTATCAACAATAAGGATGCTAAGGTCTCTGAGGTTAATTTGGAGCGTCATTTGAAACTCACTATTGCTTAATCCCCTGCACTGGTCAATCTTAAAGACAGCCTGTCTGTCATTTCACTTGCTCACCCCTGCTCTCCCTGATAAGGTTGTGTGTGGAATCTTAATCCTACCGGTCAATACACTATCCCTGTGCATGGAATGCCTCGAGAGTAACCGAACCAAAGACAGCCAGGTGGAAACTGGTTTACTGGAAATGTCCTAGTTACAGTATGAGCCTGCTTCCCACTGGAAAAATTAGTTAAAGACATTCGATGGTAGTGACTACTAGTTTGTGTGCAACCTAGTCCAGTGTGCTATAAATCCTTTTAAACGGGCCATTCACAAGTCTAGCAGTGAAGTTTTACCTTTTACTGGATGTAACATCCTTTACCACATACTGCCTGGGTTCTGATATATGAATTGCTTAGAATTGTTCTTGTTACTTTGCCATGAATTTTAGCAATCACGCGTCAATAGGGGCTGAAAAGTTTGTTGAGCTACCATGGATTAAGTCTTACATGACAAATACTGTGCGTATTGTCAAACATCATCTAGTGAATGTAACAGCGCAGACCAAAATTTTTAAAATTGTGTAGAATCTGATTCCGTAGAAAATTAATGAAAATTCCAGCGATGAATCAAACAAAATTAATGAAAATTCCGAGGACCTGAATTCCATCACGATTGCCACCAAGATTATTCTCCATGTAAATATTGTGGACTCGATTTACGTCCCCGTCACCTTTAGTCCTGACACTTAACCAATTTCTCAGCAAGGTAAGAAAGCACACGTATGCTATGATACACCAGGCATGATGCTCATTTCCAAGAACTTGTGCAGACATCCCAACAATTAATCCAGCAAAAACATTGAAGGGAAATGCGTACGGGCAAATTGCTTGATCAATGACATAGAAATCGAAAAAAAACAAGCAACAACTCAGCAGAGTGTAATAATCTTGAAAGTAGCTGAGCAGCCATATGATTCCAAACCCAGATATCTCAAACAAGGACTTCAACAGGTGGCTGTACCGCTTGCTCTTCGTGAACCCCATAAATATGGGAACGAGAGGGGTAACAAATATGAGCGCTTTGATGACAAATGGCACAACTATGAGGGGAGAAATCAAGCCATTTATGTGCTTCGAAACGAGGTACCCATGAAACTTGGTGTGCTGTGCCAAGACACAATGGGGCATCGCAATCAGCATTGAAAGCACTCGGCTTAACCAATCTATAGCTGGATGATTGCCACCAATCGAGATAGGGAAGAGGCCGAGAATTGGTCTAAAAGGAGATGAAATTAAAGGAAAAAAAATTCAGGAGTTGTTTTAGGAGTACGTATATACATATGGAGTCCTCAAAGATATGATTGATATTTGACGTGATCTAAACCTTTCTCCCTAATATCTCCAAGTGATCCTTTTTAAGCATTCCACTTTTTTCTTTTTTAATTTTCTTTTGCCGGGGTTCGTTTCTATTGCGCTAACAAAATAATTTTCAGCCCTCGTGTACTCTATTTTGTCCTTGCCTTACGAGCAGAAGCAGCAGAATGTCAATGCTAAAGCTTAACCGAAATTGCGAAGCATGTCAACTATACATGATTTAAGAGAGTTGAACTTATATTTTCAATCAAACATGGCCGCATCATTTGCTGCTAAATTTGGCCATTAGCAGGTGTTATTAAAAATAAGATATAGTCTTAAGTTGTACTTAACAAGCTGTTACAGTCTTAAGAATGGCACAGTTAGGAGGGGTAAAATCAAGCCATCTATGTGCTTCGAAGCGAGGTACCCGTGAAACTTGGTGTACTGTGCCAAGACACAATGGGGCATGAAAGTCATCAGTGAGAGCGCTCGGCTTAACCGATCTATAGCTGGAGGATTGCGGTCTAGGAATTGGTGCTCTCCCATTGTACTGTTGGAGCCACCGATCGAGATGGGGAAGAGGCCGAGGATTGGTCTAAAAGGAGATGAAATTAAAGGAAAACAATTCAGGAATTGTTTTAGAGTTCGTATATACATATGGAGTCCTCAAATATATGATTGACTTTATCCTCAACAAGTAGATATGATTGACTAGTTTAATTTAAAGTGAAGTCGTAAATCTAAACCTTTTCCCCCCAATATTTCAAAGTGATCCTTATCTCGTGTCCTCAATTTTGTCCTTGCCTTACGAGCAGAAGCAGAATGCCAATACTAAACCTTAACCAAAA
Organism: Escallonia rubra; assembly: GCA_033065855.1. Taxonomy (NCBI): domain Eukaryota; kingdom Viridiplantae; phylum Streptophyta; class Magnoliopsida; order Escalloniales; family Escalloniaceae; genus Escallonia; species Escallonia rubra. The sequence continues at coordinate 21,744 of JAVXUO010001751.1, read as the reverse complement.
TTGCGAAGCATGTCAACTATACATAATTTAAGAGAGTTCAACTTATATTTTCAATCAAACATGGCTGCATCATTTGCTGCTAAATTTGGCCATTAGCAGGTGTTATTAAAAATAAGATATAGTCTTAAGTTGTACTTAACAAGCTGTTACAGTTGGATTTATAAGGGATTTTGAATCGAAAAAGTTATCTATACATATAGAGAGGATTGAGTGCCATTCCTCTTTCTTAGTTGTTACTTTTGAGCTGACACCTTGTACTTATCTGATTGTCATTTTGTCCAAATTGCCTCGTCAAGAAAATGTCAGGACACAATCATAAACATGACTTCCACATTCCTAGTTCTTTTGCTCAGCCCATTTCGCTGAAATGTTATTGACCTTAAGGTTACTGTTGATCACCAAATTGTAAACATAGACCTAATGGGATTATGATGGCCTCAATATGGCCTAGTTTCAGCGACAACTCTTAGCAGTATTTTTTTTGCGCTACTACATAAAAATTACTAAAAATCTTTACTGATCATTAATTATCGCTATATGAGGAATAAGAGGAAGATTCATTCAACTTGATATTTCATGCTTAGGGACTAGAAGAACCAAAAACTCCACCATCCTTCACAAATCACAAACAAATTAAAACATGTGACAAATTAAAACACGGAAGGGAAAATATGTTGGTAGCAAGGACGAATTATAGCGATATTGTTTTAGACAATAAGCCTTAAATTAATGTGAATAATATTAAAGTGCTAACCTAAAGAATTTCCAAATTTAAACGTTAAATCCGTCAATTTTGTGAGTGGCTTTTAATTTCAGGAATAAACAAACTTTGGCTCCTACCCAGGTTGTAGGAATCTTCCTCCAACCCCATGTTTAGTGAAAATTAATAGTCGTTAATTGTTTCTAGTGACTTTTCTTCTAACACTTTCAGCGACAATTATTAGTTGTATTACTCACTAAATAAATGCCACTAAAAATATTTAGAGACGATTGTTTGTCGCTATATAGGGGGTAGGAGGAAGATTCTTCTAAACAGAGTAACAACGAAACTTTTTTTCCTTCTGGAAATAGTTATAAGATGGTAGGTAATTCACTCGGCCATCTTTGCTATTTAGGAGACTCATTAAGGACATTTAAATTTTTTGAAAGTTAAACATGTCAAATGGGAGTTAAATTAAAGCTGATTCGAATTAATGCCAAGAGCGGAAATATAAGTGAAAAACGTATCAAGGAGATTTCATCAAGGTTAACCAATTAAATGAAAATATAAAACATCAAAAAATGACTCATAGGATTTTTTGGAGGAAGCTCTCTGGTTCGTTCTCGAGAATTGCTAGATTTGTTTTGAATACTAGGGCGAACTTTGTGCATGGCACACGGAGCACTATATTGTAGCTACTAAAATACTAAACCACTGTTGAAGGTCTCTTTCTGGCTCTTGCTTGTCACTAAGAAGTTAACAATTGTCTTTAACTACGTTTTTAGTAACAAAACAGAAACCGACAAGCATATGAGAGGGTGCAAATAGTATTTCTCAACCACTTGATGATTGCTATAATATTGTTCATTAACCAATATAGATGTTAAATTTGAAGAGAAAGATAAGACTTTTCTTTTTTAAAATTTAAGTAACATGAAAAGTGATGATTTTACTTTTTTAAACAGGTAGATTCCCCGTATCACAAATAATAATAATAAAAAATTTAAGTGAGAAAAAGAGAACATACATGCAATAGAAGGAAAGGAAAAAGAGAGAATTACTAACTTGATTATCAAATTTATAAAAAAATTGCAAAAACGAAAGAGAATTAATTCAGTGATTGATTTATGAAGCAAGTCTTAAATTCAGATTGTAATATAAATACAACTGTTAACGTTCACAAATAAAAGCAAAATAGAGAAATCTTTGGAGATAAAAATGGATAAGTTAACAAAACTGGACGGCGAGGCCTTTATTTTGAATTAAAACCATCAATTTAAGTATTGTTTGAAAACCATTTGGGTTTCTATTTTTTCTCCAAGTTTGTAATCCGAAGAAAAAAACGCGTTTGACACACAGTTTCTATTTCTTTTTCTTTTTTTTTTTTTGCTCCTTCAATTTTTAAAACAAGACTGTTTTAGAAAACTTCCATTTAGGAGTTTTTGATTTTCAGTTTTAGTTTATATTTTGAGACCACCCCCACCCCCCCCCCCCCCGTCCCACCGCCACTGCCCACTATCTATCGTCGGCCGCCGCCAGATACTGCCGACAGCCAACGGCAGTCACAGTCGGCCACCACCATGCCCCACTGCTGCAACCGCCACCAAAGAACAAAATCAAAATCAAAATCAAAACTGGATAATCAAACACCCAAAAGGAAAAACTCAATATAAAAACTGGATAACCAAAGACCCAAAAGAAAAAAATATCAAAATAAAAACAAAGTAATCAAGCACCCATTTGTTTTTGTAAAAGATAAAAACTAAACTGGTTTTGATTTTGATTGTTTGGAAACAGAAAATTAAAACTGGAAGTGATTTCAAACAGACCTAGTTTGGCTTATCTGCATGTGTATTGTGGCCAATTTTAAAGCGAAGTGGAGAGAAAAAACCAAGCATGTCAAAAAGGTTAGATAGAGAGAGAAATATGAGGTTGTGACAAAATAATTTTGGTTTTTGTTTGTATGCCTGTGTTTGTTTTGTGCTTGAGAGAGAGAAGAAAAAAAAAAGGAATTCAAATGGAATTGAATAGGTGAGAGAGAGAAATAAAAGGAATTCAAATCATACTTAAAAGATGAAAAAAAATTAAAATGGTATTACGAAATAAAAATAAAAAGTCTACATGAGGAGTTAATAGATTGTCACTCGTCATTCAATGAGAGATTAAACATAAATAAGGTGCATTAGTTGTGATTAGTTGTCAACGTGCCAAAACTTAGTATTAGCTAAGCATGAAATGGAAAGATAGTCTTTTAAAGGACAATTATAAAAAAGATACAGAGAGATGGCATTTATTTCAAAATGATCCATTAGGTAAATACATCGGTGACATGAAAAGTAATACGTTTTCTTCCAAATCATTCGGAACAATTCAAAGAATTGGTTTAGAAGAAAGAAAAGTTATATTCAAAGATTAAGACAATGTTAAAAAGTTTTATCGAAAGAATAAGACAATCATAAAGATTAATTCGGATAGAGTAGCGTTGCTCAACGTATATTCTTCTCTTTCACTCCATAGCTGATACTTTGTGTTGTAAATTCTATGGGCTCAAAGGTGAGTCATGTAATTGTCGAGGCTTTTTACTAAGAACTTTTTTCCTTTCAATGTAAGAATTACCTTATAGTTCATTGAAGCACTCGTCTTGAATTAAAATTATAGCTCACTTTTTTCCTTATAGTTCACTTTTTTCCTTTACGGGCAAATTGCTTGATCAATGACACAGAAATTGAACAAAAACAAGCAACAACTCAGCAGAGTGTAGTAATCTGGAAAGTAGTTGAGCAGCTATATGATCCCAAACCCAGATATCTCAAACAAAGACTTCAACAGGTGGCTGTACCGCTTTCTCTTCGCAAACCCCATAAATATGGGAACGAGAGGGGTAACTAATATGAGCGCTTTGATGAAGAATGGCGCAATTAGGAGGGGAAAAATCAAGCCATCTATGTGCTTCGAAACGAGGTACCTGTTAAACTTGGTGTGCTGTGCCAAGATACATTGGGGCATCACAGTCAGCATTGAGAGCACTCGGCTTAACCCATCTATAGCTGGATGATTGCGGTCTAGGAATTGGTGCTCTCTCATTGTACTGTTGGAGGCACCGATCGAGATGGGAAAGGGGCCGAGGATTGGTCTAAAAGGAGATGAAACCAAAGGAAAACAATTCAGGAGTTGTTTTAGGAGCACGTATATACATATGGAGTCCTCAGTATGGATTGGCCATAGTTATTTTTTCGTTTATTCCTCAAAGATATGATTGACTTTATCCTCAACTACTAAATATGATTGACTAGTATAATTTGAAGTGAAGTCGTAAATCTAAACCTTTCCCCCTAAGCATTCCGTTATAAATTTTTTTTGGGGGTTCGTTCCTGTTGCGGTAACAAAATAATTTCCCTCCCTCGTATCCTCCATTTTATCTTTGCGTTACGAGAAGAAGCAGAACGACAATGCTAAAGCTTAACTGAAATTGTTAAACATGACAACTATACATGATTTAAGAGAGTTCAACTTATACTTTCAATCAAACATGGCTGCATCATTTGCTGCTAAATTTGGCCGTTAGCAGGTATTAGTAAAAGTAAGATATTGTACCTAGCAAGCTGTTACAGTTGGACTTATAAGGGACTTTGAATAAAAAAGGTTATCTATATATAGAGAGAGGATTGAGTGGACACCTTGTGCTGCGAGGACTCCCCGACTGAAATGGATATTAAGGTCTCTTCTTGTGCAGATCAACACCTTAAAGTTAAACCTCCTGCTTTATTGTGGGCCTTGAACAATCTTTTAAGTAAAATGGTGTATATGGCACATATATTGTGTTTTTCGGTTACTTAGTAAAAGAATATCTAGTTGGACCGCAAAGGTGTTGTCATATGAAGGCAGGCTGCAGTTAGCCATATCTGTATTATGTAGTATGCAGATTTATTGGTGTTCTATCTTCATCTCGCCAAAAAGAATAATAAAGCAAATTGAACAGGAAATCAGAGCATTTATATGGCATAGGAAAGATATGAAATGCACTGGGGCTAAGGTTACATGGAAAGATATGTGCTTACCTAAAATGGAAGGTGGTTTGGGATTGAAAAGCCTTGAGGAATGGAACAAGGCAGCTGTATTTAAACACCTACGGGATTTAGCTCATAAGAAGGACTCCCTGTGGGTTAAATGGTGCCACGCCTATAATCAAGGGGAAACATCTATGAACATTCAAGCCACCGGTTGTTTTATCATGGACATGGTACAAATTGCTTAAGATTGGAACAAAGTGCAGTCAGTTTATTCAATATAAAGTTGGTGATGAAAAGAATACTTGGCTACGGAAGGATAGATGGATTAATGACCATACTTTGGTTGAACTCTTTGGTCAAAGGGCTGTCTATAACTCAGGTTCAGGAGAACGCAATGGTATGTGATATCATACAAGGAGGAATGTGGAGACCACTACTTAATAGATCACATGAGCTAAGAACTATAAACTCTAAGTTGATCAACCTCCAACAGCCAAATCTAGAAGTCTCTGATCAATGTAAATGGAGACCGACCAAAAATGGACAGTTTACCATCAAATCAGCTTGGGAGGCATTCAAGAGGCATTGTGTTTGTGATGCATTATGGAAATTCATATGGTTCACAGGTAAAATCCCTAGATGTGCAATAATGCTATGGATATTAAGCAAAGGAGGGCTCAGAACCAAAGAAAAATTGAAAGCATGGGGTATCCTATAGTATGCCTAAAGCTCGAGTCCATTCTCGTGTAATAGGTTGGGCCGAGCACATGCTAGAATCGTGAATCCATTCTTTTTCTCAATGATTTGTTGTTAAATTTTGATTCTGTTTGGAATACCATCATAAATGTGATTCTACCTCGACCTCGGGCCAAACCGTTTCCGCTAAGCATGTAACAAAAGCGATTGTCGAGATCGCAGATCCAAGACATTTTTGTCAAGTAATCCAACCAAGTCATTCCAAAACTAAATTAATCAACATGGAACTTATTGCCCTGTTGGAGCAGAAAATTCAAGTTGCTTCATCTGCAGCTGCATTTTCTTTTCTTGATTGTCGTTGTAGCCGAGAATCAGTAAAAGGTAAAATGTTTTTTTTTTCTCGAAAAAGGTTAAGAATCCTACCATTGATACTAAAGACGGGTTACATGATGCCCAGAGACAAATGAAACAACACAGGGATGACATCTCGTCTGAAAGGAATCACAAAAGTAACTAAGGTAGCATCGATAACTACCGACTACAAATTAAATAAACAAAATACATCAAGTAAAAGGACTAGAGAAACAACTAAGCTATCACTAAAATAATAAACAAACAATAAATGAAAATAAACTAAGCAAGTAAATAACCAAAACAAGAAATGCATCTTCTGTTTTTTTTTTTTTGGTTGGTGGGTTGTGAGGGGGGGGGGGGGGGACCTTATATATGTACATATCTCTCTGTGTGTGTGTGTGTGTAGGTCGTGATATATATATATATATATAGCTGATCTGTTGAGAGCGCTAGCAAAATAGGTGAAGTTGCCAACGCGATCTGACCGTCCACGAGCGATCTGTGGATGGTCCAGATCCTTTTTTTACGCTTTTTTTAAGTCCGTCCGCTACATTATGTAGCGGACGATTTTGTGACAAAAATACCCCTGACCACCGAACTGAGAACGTTATGGGCCAGTACCGTCCGCCACATAATGTGGCGGACGATCCAAACCCATTTCTTTTCTTGTTTCTCTCAATCAAGCCTTGTTTCTCTTTTTGTCTTATGTCATATAATGAACCAGGCAAGGAGACAACTGTAGCTAATCTAGATCGAGAATTGAACCTAGATTGCTGATGATTTGGACCCAGCTCTTTATGGCTTTACCAAAGCTGACCTAGATCGAGAATTCTTTCTTGGTGCATGGAGAATGGCTAGGTTTTTGGCTGAGAACCGTCCAGTGCAAACCCTCAGAGCAATATTGACACGGCTTGAGCAGGCGTATTGTGGAAGCCATAAAGAGCTGGGTCCAAATCAGGAATGGTTATTCTTGACAGGCTACGCCGATGTAATATAATACGCAGCGTCGTGTGGTTATTCTTGACAGGCTTATATGGAGTACTCAATTTGAGAACTTCTTGGCTACTAAGTGGACTGCATCCAAGAGGTTTGGTTTGGAAGGTTATGAGACTTTGATTCTTGGCATGAAAGAGATGTTTGATCGGTCGGCAAATCTTAGCGTTGAGAGCATTGTCATTAGGATGCCTCACAGAGGAAGATTGAATGTGTTGGGTAACGTTGTTAGGAAGCCGCTACGTCAAATCTTTAGTGAATTTAGCAATAAGCATGTGGATGAAGTTGGGCCTTATATAAGAACTGGTGATGTCAAGTATCACCGGGGAACTTCTCCTTCGCTGATTTCATCATACATGCTAAAATTTTCCTTGGCTTGCTTGTCCGCCACATTATGTGGCGGGCGGATACTGTGCCTATAAAATACAATGTTCTCAGTTCGGGATCAGAGGTATTTTTGTCAAAAGATCGTCCGCTACATTATGTAGCGAAATATAGCGGACGTACTAAAAAAAACGCAACAAAAAGATCTGGGCCGTACACAGATCGCGCGTGGACGGCCAGATCGCGTTGGCAGTTTCGCCTATATATATATATATATATATATATGGGAGCTGATCCGTTGAGAGCGCTAGCAAAATGAGGTATTTTGCAAGCGCGATCTGACCGTCCATCCTGAAAGATGGGTGGCCCAGATCGTGCCTTTTTCAAATACTGTCAGTCGTCCGCGACATAGTGTCGCGGACGGACTTTTTTACCTTTTTTCCCCGTCCGCTACACTGTTTTCCGGACAGCATTCAAGTCCTGACACGCGACAGCAAAAAGGAATCCGCTATACAGTGTAGCAGACATCTCTTTTTTTTACGTTTTTTTAAAGTACGTCCGCTACATTATGTAGCGGATTATTTTTTGACAAATATACCCTTCAGCTCTCGTCCGCTACATTATGTAGCGGAAGAGTAGGTAGTGCATTTTTCCCCTTTCTCTCTCATTTCTCACATTATTTGTCTGACATGTTTCTATTTCTCTCTCTCTTCCCTCATCAATGCTCATGTCTCTTTCTCATGAAAATTCTCTCTCCTTTCTCTTTCTCTCACCACTTTTTATTTTCTCTCTCATCATCCCCCCTCTCTCTCTATCTCTCTCTCTCTCTCTCTCTTTCATGTTTATCCTGCTTCACTTCACACACAGAGTAGAGAGAAAGAGTGTGTCCGGCCACCTGCAGCTCCGTCGGACAGAACCCGTTCAAGTCCATCAGCAACAAGCCGTACTATATTTGTTGCCGATCTTGTATTTCTTCCTGTATTTTTGTTTTTGTTTTGGTCAAGTGATGAGAAACACTGAAGAATCTTTTTTGCATCTTTCTACTTGTTTCTTGGCCAAACAACAACCTTTTGAAGTGCTGAACCTGTAAAAGCCTCCGTAGGAATTAAAGAAGGAATTAAACCTCTCTATATCGTCTCTTCCTCTAAACCCACATACACACACACAACAGCACATGCAAAGTCACACACACACACAAAAGACTTTGCCCACTCTATTTTGTACGCACACACCAACACATTGTCCTTCACAGCCCCATTCTACACTCCCTCACAGAACTCTCATACACATACCCACACAGTTTACATGCAAGCATCCCCAAAACACACTCACATATTCACTTAGCAAGCACACAGGCACTCACACACACATTTACTCACACAAAATCTGCACACAACACTACTCACATACGAAACACTCACCTGTATACCCATTACACGTGAGCTGCTGCTCCTTCTAACGGCAACTTCTTCACACAAGGGGTTCTTCGCGCGCCAAGAGGCTTCCTCTTCCCTTCCGTTTCTGGCATGGACGAGAGAGAGAGAGTCAGAGAGTTAATTAGAGAAAGGAGAGAAAGAGAAAAAAATGATGAGAGAGAGGAGAGAGAAAGGAAAAATGTCAGAACATTAAATGAGGAAAAGGAGAGAGAAAGAGGAAAAAGTCAGAAGATTAGTCCGCTACATAATGTAGCGGACGGAAGCTAGAGGGTATTTTTGTCAAAAAATCGTCCACTACATTATGTAGCAGACGTACATAAAAAATACGTAAAAAAAGACTTGGACCGTCCGCGATATAGTGTAGCGGACGGGACAGAAGGGCAAAAAGGTAGAAAAGTCCGTCCGCGACATAGTGTCGCGGACGACTAACAGTATTCGAAAAAGGCGCGATCTAGACCATCTATCTTTCAGGATGAACGGCCAGATCGCGTTTGCAAGATCTCATATTTTGCTAACTCTCTCAACGGATCAGCTCCATATATATATATATATATATATATATATATATATATATATATGTATGTATATATATATATATGCATACATATGCATGCATATGTACATATGCATGCATATGTACATATGCATACATATGCATGCATATGTACATATGTATATAGATGTCTACATATGTGTATATGCATACATATGTGTATATGCATACATATGTGTATATGCATACATATGTATATATGTATATACATATGTATATATGTATATCTATATATGTATACATATATATGTATACATGTATACATATGTATACATATATATATACATATGTATACATATGTATACATACATATATATATCTATACATATATATATGTATAGATATGTATATATGTATATATATGTATACATATGTATATATATATGTATACATATGTATATATATATATATATATATATATGTACATATATATATATATATCTATATATATATGTACATATATATATATATATATATATATATAGGGGTTCGCTACACACACACCGGTGGGAAATTTTTTTTTTCCACCCAATCGCTTGACAGTCGAGCGATTGCTTAAAAAAAAAAAAGACGGCTGGACTGGGCCATTAATGGCCAAATGGGGTAATGATTGGAATTGGGCCAATCGCAGGAAAGTCAGGCGATTGGCCCAAAGCCAATCGCCCGAAAGTCAGGCGATTGGCCCAAAGGCCAATCGCCTTACTTTCGGGCGATTGGCTTTGGGCCAATCGCCTGACTTTCCTGCGATTGGCCCAAATTGGCTGTGGCCCAATGGCCTTTTTTGCCTGCCCCACCTCTCTTCCCCCCCACGCGTCCCCACCCCCTCCCTTGGCCCCCCCCCCCCCCTCCCCCCTTCGGGGCAGTCACCCGAATTTCCCCTTGGCCCCCACCCCTCTTCCCCCTCCCCACTTGTTTATTTCCCCCCCTCCCCTAGGCCCCCACCCCCCTCCCCACTTGTCCAAATTTTTTCCCAGACCCCCACCCCATTCCCCACTTGTCCAATTTTTTCCCTAGACCCCCACCCCCTCTTCGGCAGACCTTCCTCCCTCCAATTTGCTTGTTTGTTTTGCCCCCCCCCCCCCTCCCACGGCTCACTTTTCTGTCTATAAAAACCCTCTTCCCCCGAATTATTTCTTACACTCTCATCAGTCTCCCTATCTCACCTACATAATCTCCACAACAATACGAGCGAAAAAAATTTTACGCTAGAAGATCGGTGGATAACCGCTAGAAGAAGATCGGTGGATAACCGCTAGAAGAAGATCGGTGGATTTCTTCGTCATTTTTTTCAAGTCAAAACAAGTAAGTATTTTGAATTTTCTTATAATTCAATGTTAATTTAAATTGTTGTTACGCTTAAATTGTTCTTACCATAGCCTAAAATTCGTGTTTAGGGCGTCAAAATTACGTTTTTACAAATCGGGGTATTACATTCGAAAGATTCGAAAATAGCGATTTTTTAGGCCGTCAAAATTATGATTTTTCACGAATTTATAAAAAATAGCTAGAGCTAGATTTTGCCAAAGTACAAAAAAGAGACCCTAGTTATTTTTAAAAGATCTGTATCAGGTAAAAATTTCAGATTTTTTCAAATACTGGAAAGGGGTTAACTGATACGCGCAACCTTGTAACTTCGCAGTGTAATTTAAAATATCAAGCTAGCGCGGTTTCGCGCGAAATTTTTTTGAGAGCCCTAGGATGTTGGAAAGTTCCATTCCCCATGAATTCGGGGCATTCCGAAGCCGGTTGCAACTTTTTGCCGAACGGGCTTTTAAGCGCTCGATCCGGACATCGGTTCGGGATTTTTTGACAAAAAAAAATCCCGAAAATGCTTTTTAGACCAAGGATGAACTCAGCAACCTTAGAATAGCGTCTTAAATCACTTTTGAGATTTTTCCCGATGCCAGGGGGCATTTTGGTAATTCGCCGCCCGATAGGGGTATTTTCGTAATTTCACGCTGTCAACTTTTTCGAGCGTCAATACTGTCCGTAAATGTAAGCACACCCTAGCGAAGGCTGGGAAGTGCCATTCCCCAGGAATCCGGGCCATTCCGAAGCCGGTAGCAATTTCTTGTCGAACGGGCTTTTAAGCCCTCGATCCGGACACCGGTTCGGGATTTTTTGACGAAAAATCCCTAAAATGCTTTTTAGATCAAGGATGCACTCAGCAACCTTAGAATAGCGTCTTAAAGCACGTTTGAGATTTTTCCCGATGCCAGGGGGTATTTTCGTAATTCGCCGCCCGATAGGGGTATTCTCGTAATTTTACGCTTTCAACTTTTTCGAACGTCTTTTCAAGTCCGTAAATGTAAGCACACCCTAGCGAAGGCGGATAGGGTTACTCCCCACGAATTCGGGCCATTCCGAAGCCGGTAGCAATTTTTTGCCTATGAAACTTTTAAGCGCTCGATCCGGACACCGGTTCGGGAATTTTTGACGAAAAATCCCTAAAATGCTTTCTAGATCAAGGATGGACTCAGCAACCTTAGAATAGCGTCTTAAAGCACGTTTGAGATTTTTCCCGATGCCAGGGGGTATTTTCGTAATTCGCCGCCCGATAGGGGTATTCTCGTAATTTTACGCTTTCAACTTTTTCGAACGCCTTTTCAAGTCTGTAAATGTAAGCACACCCTAGCAAAGGCGGCTAGGGTTACTCCCCACGAATTCGGGCCATTCCGAAGCCGGTAGTAATTTTTTGCCTATGAAACTTTTAAGCGCTCGATCCGGACACCTGTTCGGGAATTTTTGACGAAAAATCCCTAAAATGCTTTTTAGATCAAGGATGGACTCAGCAACCTTAGAATAGCGTCTTAAAGCACGTTTGAGATTTTTCCCGATGCCAGGGGGTATTTTCGTAATTCGCCGCCCGATAGGGGTATTCTCGTAATTTTACGCTTTCAACTTTTTCGAACGCCTTTTCAAGTCCGTAAATATAAGCACACCCTAGCGAAGGCGGCTATGGTTACTCCCCACGCATTCGGGCCATTCCGAAGCCGGTAGCAATTTTTTGACTCTGTATCTTTTACGTGCTCGATCCGGACACCGGTTCGGGAATTTTTGACGAAAAATCCCTAAAATGCTTTCTAGATCAAGGATGGACTCAGCAACCTTAGAATAGCGTCTTAAAGCACTTTTGAGATTTTTCCCGATGCCAGGGGGTATTTTCGTAATTCGCCGCCCGATAGGGGTATTCTCGTAATTTTACGCTTTCAACTTTTTCGAACGTCTTTTCAAGTCCGTAAATGTAAGCACACCCTAGCGAAGGCGGCTAGGGTTATTAAGCGTTCGGAGTCGTTGGAAGTGAGGAATGGTTTTCATACATTAAAGTAATGATTTAATGACTATTGTTATTGCGTTGGTAAGCTAGGTTAACGATTCAGTTACAGTTTTGGAATGTAAATATTATGGACGCTAAGTTAATGTACGATTATATTTTGTTCTTACAGATATGGATTTCAACCCTGGACCTCATGATACATCAATCCTATACGATGACGATGACCACGTCGCGAGGCACGTATTTAACGGTGTCGATAGGGGTGTTTTGGAAACACGTCAAAGCACAAGTGGCCATTCCGAGTGGGTACTGAATGAGGAACAAATAGAACTACTGCGAGATCAAAATTTGACGGTGTTCACCGATTGCGGGATTTGGGCTCGGCACGACGATTGCCTTATATCTGCTCTAGTTGAACGATGGAGGGGCGAGACGAACTCATTTCACTTCCGGTTTGGTGAAATGACTATTACATTAGAGGACGTTGGATTTATACTTGGAATCCCATGTCACGGTAGACCCATTACTTCGAGTAATGGGTCTGCATCCATAGCGAAGATGGCTATGCAGTATTTTCCGGGAATTCCAAGGGAAGCTCTTACAACCAACGGCATAAAACTTAAATGGCTGAGAGAGCAGTACGGCGAGCTACCGGATGAATACACTCCTCATGATTTTTCGGTGTATACGAAGGCATTCCTTTTGTATATTATTGGATCTATATTACTTCCGACGCAAAAGAAAAACACGGTGCATCCGAAGTATATGGTGTTCTTGGAGGATCTTGGGGAGGTATACTCGTATTCGTGGGGTTCAGCTGTCCTTGCGCACCTATATCGAGCATTGCACAAAGCTACGAGAAAGGGTGCCAAGTCCATTGCCGCCTGCATCACTCTGTTACAGGTTTGAGCATTAATATTCTTCGTTGACGTGCCAATATATTCGTGATTAATAACTAATTCCATATTATGTTTGCATTCACAGGTTTGGTCTTACGAGAGGCTACCCACGGGTCGTCCACAGCCCGTAGCTGATTCCGATGAGACGTGGCCTAGGGTGTGGGCTTGGGGGCCTAGGCCCAGACGGACTAAACGGGTAGACCCTCACCACAATCTAATGTTCTATCGGGGGGAACTAGATATGATGGATGCATCCCTGGTGACGTGGCAGCCATATGGGAAGGTGATGCATCGGTTGGATGAGACGTGTTGGCAACTGCCGGTGTCGTACGTGCTGGCAGGTTTGGTTCGGGTGCCACTTATTCATTTCGAAGTATGTGAGTTTCAGATGCCCGATCGAGCTATGAAGCAAGTTGGCTGTCCACAAGGGATTCCAAAACTCGCTGTAGACATGCAGCCATACAGGGGTGGTCGAGGGCCGAACTTCGAGGTGGCTAATGCCTTGATTTTGTTGGGCGACGAGGTGGATCAGTGGAATACCTGGCAGGAAACGTATGATAGCCTTGTATCGCTCAAGGACGACGGCACCAGTACTGAGGAATACTTACAGTGGTTTCTCAGGGTGACGCGCACGAGGGTGAATCGCCCTTCCGAAGTGAGGACGTCATCGTACGCGCCACGTGAGGTCTATGACCAGTTCTGGGCATTGAGCATTGTAAGTCAGCTTGAGTGTCGTTTCAATATTTATTTGCGCACCTTCTCGACCATGCCTGAAATGATGACGGTGATTTGTCTATGCATGTTTGTAGGTTGACAAGGGCACTGAGATGTTCAAGCAGCTCGAGCGGTTTGACTGGTATGTCGCGCATGCGCCTGACAGTTTCAAGAGCTCCGTTGAGTCGTACAAGACTGATCTTCACAACTTTGGTGTTGCGTACCGGGGTTACCAAGGGGAACCGTCTACTCGCTTGCCTCCTGACCCGTTCGGCTCTCAGCCCCAGCCCCAGAGTCAGGTGTGGGAGCCGTCTAGTGGCTTGCCTCCTGACGCGTACATCCCACAGCCCGAACGTCGGGTGTGGGAGCCGTCTAGTGGCTTGCCTCCTGACGCGTACGGGTTTCAGCCCGAGAGTCAGGTGTGGGAGCCGTCTAGTGGCTTGCCTCCTGACGCGTACGGGTTTCAGCCCGAGAGTCAGGTGTGGGAGCCGTCTAGTCGCTTGCCTCCTGACACGTACGACTCTCAGCGCCAGAGTCAAGTGACCCATGTAGGCACCCAGGCCTCGCGCCCAAGCAACCGGTCGGATAAAGGACAAGCGACAAAGCCATTGGGGCGATGGAAGCGGGGTTGGATCGACCAGCACTACTTCGGGCCTGAGCCTGTCAACGATTCAACAGACTTTCCTCTTGGAACATTGCTAGGTCACACGGATGTGAGAATGTTGGCACCGGAGACAGATATTTCAAATTTTGTCATGAACGCGTATATAGATCTGCTCCGGATTAGAGAGCTACGTTATAACCAGCGCGAAGATTTGAATATTAACATGTATCCCACTTATCTTGTCCCATTAATGGTGACCAGCATGAGGGAGTTCACAGAGTGGAGGAGGCGAGGGGCAGGCATGGGTAAGTGGAAACCAGCTGGAAACTTGTTAGCCCTGTTGACCGCAGAGAATCAATGTCACGCTGCTCATGCGAACCTTGTCATGATGCCTTGCCATCACGAACACCACTGGTTCCTATTAGTTCTCTATCCAGCGAACAGATTGGTCAACATATACGATAGCCTACGGGAGGACTCTCCCTTTCGGTCGCTGGCACAGACATACAGCGAGTACATCACTGCAGTGGTTAGTTTTTTTCGGTTGACCTTGGCTCATAGTATATTCTTATTGTAACATATATTGATGACCTTTTTTTATTGTTACATGCAGACTACTATCTTCTCGCTAGCGTGCCGAGATTATTCGGGGGAATCCAGCACCAGGAATTCGACGGTAGATCCTTGGACGGTCTAGATGATACATGACCGACCAAAGCAATATAACAGTCATGATTGCGGGATTTACGTCCTGAAGTACATGGACTACATTGCTCGCTCGGAGGTGCTCAGATATACGTCGTGGACAAGGAAGGCTGCCTTGACGTTTAGGTATAGGATAGCCTGGGAGCTGAAAAAAAATGAAGCTAGATGGCTTCATTACCATTATCCTAATTAGCGTGCAATGAGCAAAAAAGAAATGAGCAAAAAAGAATGGGCTAACTAGAAATTCTTTAAAAAAATTACGAGATTTTTCGGAAGCTATGAAGTGTGCCCTAAAGTGTGCCCGAATATGCCCTTCCTAGGAAAACCCAAAAAATAATGTGTCTCGTTTTTCGCCGAAATTCTTACGAATGGGCTAACTAGCGTGCCTGAGGTGCAATGAGCAAAAAAGAAATGACAAAAAAAATTACGAGATTTTTCGGAAGCTATGAAGTGTGCCCTAAAGTGTGCCCGAATAGGCCCTTCCTAGGAAAACCCAAAAAATAATGTGTCTCGTTTTTCGCCGAAATTCTTACGAATGGGCTAACTAGCGTGCCTGAGGTGCAATGAGCAAAAAAGAAATGACAAAAAAAATTACGAGATTTTTCGGAAGCTATGAATTGTGCCCTAAAGTGTGCCCGAATAGGCCCTTCCTAGGAAAACCCAAAAAATAATGTGTCTTGTTTTTCGCCGGAATTCTTACGAATGGGATAACTAGCGTGCCTGAGGTGCAATGAGCAAAAAAGAAATGACAAAAAAAATTACGAGATTTTTCGGAAGCTATGAATTGTGCCCTAAAGTGTGCCCGAATAGGCCCTTCCTAGGAAAACCCAAAAAATAATGTGTCTTGTTTTTCGCCGGAATTCTTACGAATGGGATAACTAGCGTGCCTGAGGTGCAATGAGCAAAAAAGAAATGACAAAAAAAATTACGAGATTTTTCGGAAGAACAAACCAAATCACAAATTAAAGATTCAACAAACCAAATCACAAATTTAAACATTACAAACGTTATTCGTTATACAACTGAAACATTAACCCTAACACTCTTCATCATCATCGTCCTCCTCGACCATACTGCCAGGTGCAAGACCTAACGCTTTATAATGGTTTCTCTTGTCATGATCAGTCATCTTATTACACAACGCACACTTTCGCAATTTTTTTTGACCCGTTTCTTTTTCAATCGGATTCTTCATGCGTATTTCTCGTTTTCGCCCTTTTGTTTGAGAAATAATTGGATCAAAAATGTCGTCCTCCTCACCTTGCATGCTAGTGCCGTCAATGACTGGCTGTTTGCCTCGATTGAATCTACCGGCTCGAGTCGTCCGAGTAGTCGGAGTGTCCCGTCTTTGTGGATCAGCCATCCTAAACTGTGCATGCTTAGCCGTATCCCGTGCGGCTGCTTCAACTTGATACTTGTACCCATCAAACGTTGACGCTGCATCCAATGATAAACTGTGCATGATGTTACAAAGGTGATTATATCGCAGCGGCTCAGATTGCTCGAAATCAACTGAAACATTGGGCACGTAAGGAATGTGACCGTGGACTCTATTGGCTTCCTTCGTCCACCGTTCCAAGATATACTGTTGAGGGATTTCACTAGCATTCTTCGAGATCAAAACCCTCAACGCGTGTCGACAAAGTATACCTTTATGCTCAAACAATTGACAGTTGCAATTTACCAACCCGGTGTCCATACATTTAGCCACGGTAAAATGTCTTCTGTTCCTCGGAGTCGACGAAGAGCACGGATTGGGAAAATTCGTTACGTTCGTCAAAGCATAAACCTTGAGCTCTCTGGTGGAATACTCGTGCAACTTTGTCATGCCATATTGATTCGACTTTAGTAGTTCTTCTTGAAACTGTCTAAACATTTCCTTGGTATAGACTTGAGCCGCATGAGCCTCCAAAGGTGAAAAGAGTAGTATGGCTCTTTCCTTGTAAGCCGTAGCCGCGTCGGCTTCTCTCTCACGGTACAATTGCCTATCAACGGCTTTCTGCATCTCCAGTACGAACTCCACTATACTTGAAGACTGGCTTACGTACCCATCAAAGAATGAATTCATAGCTTCGCTTCTCGAGGTCGTAGTCATTCCGGCTGCAAAAAACTTCTTGGTGTAGGCACCGACCCACTGTGTCTTGATCGCATACAACGATTGTAACCAGGCATGATTGTGCAAATTGTAGTCATCCATTAACGTGGCCCACCTCTCCTCGAACACGTCTACCGTCAACGATTTCTTCACACATGTATTAAAGTCAGTCTTGAATTCCGGATGGTCTGCATATACATGGTGAAGCCGTTCGGGATATTTGTTGCTTATGTGCCACGTGCACAGGCCATGGTGAGTATCTGGAAGGACCTTAGCGATTGCATTTTTCATTGCCAGATCTTGGTCGGTGATGATGGTCTGTGGAGGAATACGATACATTGCTTGAAGCCACGTTTCAAATAACCACGTAAATGACTCCTCCGTCTCATCCCTAAGCAGGGCAAAGCCAAACGAGATTGACTGATAGTGGTGGTTCACCCCCGTGAACGGAGCAAAAGGCATAGAGTACTTATTGGTGCGGTATGTGGTGTCAAACGTCACAACATCCCCAAAATTTAGGTAAGCAGCTATAGAACGGGGGTCCGCCCAAAATATAGTACTAATGCGGTTCTCATCATCGAGTTGGATACTGTAGAAAAATCCAGAATTCTCACTCTGAAGGCACCTGAAGAGATCAATGGTAGCTTGAGCATCATTCCTACCGAAAGACTCTCTCTTCTGAGCACGAAGTTCATTTCGAAGGTCTACGTCGTTGAAACTCAACTTGTCAATCCCCCCAGCCTGGCTTGAGAAAACCCCCATCATCTTAGAAGGTGGAATTTTAGCCCCGGCCATTGTAAAAATCAGTTGTTTGTGTGCCGCGCTAATTTCTCGGTGTTGATGAATTTGACCAATCTTACTGGGAGTCATCAACTGATGATTATGACTCAAGTCCACTCCCGTCACAACCCAATGGTTTTCTTTTTTCCGGTGTACTGCATACACATGGGCCTTGCAGCCGGTACCCGGAAATGTGTCGCGTTTTCTTTGTCTTGTTGTCCCTTCGTCACTGATCGGAACGACCGGGGGTACATGCGGTGCTCCTCTATGACACTCAAATAACCTTGCACCAATTTGATCGGTATTCACCCGTTTTCTACTCGTCCTAGTTCGAATACCGAAACCCATCGTTTTCGAATATGCTCTGTAGTATGCTTCGACTTCGTCAAGTGTTTGAAAAACTTGATCCAAGTAAGGTGGATCAGAACCTTCACAAAAAATATTTCCTCCAGTTGCATCCATATTTATACTGAAATCTAAAAAATAAAAATTATATCATTCTCAACAAGTCATAGAATTAAATAAAAGAAGAATGGACTCTATTTGCAGTGTAATAGTTGGAAAATTTGTATAATGTAAAATTACCAAAATAGCCCCCGATGAGCGGCAAATTACCGAAATGCCCCCGGGGGTTCATTATCACCATAACGCCCCAAATCAGCTTCGAAAGCACCTTTCAGGTGCTTTGCTTACATTTCTGGACGAAGCAGTCATTTGAAAAACTGAAAGGGGCAAAGTAACGAAAATACCCCTCTCGGGAATGCGAATTACCAAAATGCCCCCTGCCATCAGAAAAGCTTCATAGTTTTTCAGTCATCGCCCCAACAAGCTTTATCTAATTCACAACTTTAAAGTATAACTTTTCGGATGTCTCACACCCTTTCCTGAACTAAAAGTGGTTCGGGAAATTCGTGTAATGTAAAATTAGGAAAATAGAACCCGATGAGCGGCAAATTACCGAAATGGCCCGGGGTTCATTAGGACCCCAACGCCCCGCGAAACGGCTTCAAATCAGCCTTCGCTAGGGTGTGCTTACATTTACGGACAGTATTGACGCTCGAAAAAGTTGACAGCGTGAAATTACGAAAATACCCCTCTCGGGCGGCGAATTACCAAAATGCCCCTGGCATCGGGAAAAATCTCAAAAGTGATTTAAGACGCTATTCTAAGGTTGCTGAGTTCATCCTTGATCTAAAAAGCATTTTAGGGATTTTTCGTCAAAAAATCCCGAACCGGTGTCCGGATCGAGCGCGTAAAAGATAATTCGGGCAAAAATTGCTACCGGCCTCGGAATGCCCCGAATTCCTGGGGAAGGGCTCTTCCCAGCCTTCGCTAGGGTGTGCTTACATTTACGGACAGTACGCTCGAAAAAGTTGACAGCGTGAAATTACGAAAATACCCCTCTCGGGCGGCGAATTACCAAAATGCCCCCTGGCATCGGGAAAAATCTCAAAAGTGATTTAAGACGCTATTCTAAGGTTGCTGAGTTCATCCTTGGTCTAAAAAGCATTTTAGGGATTTTTCGTCAAAAAATCCCGAACCGGTGTCCGGATCGAGCGCTTAAAAGCCCGTTCGGCAAATATTGCTACCGGTTTCGGAATGGCTCGAATTCCTGGGGAATGGAACTTCCCAGCCTTCGCTAGGTTTTGCTTACATTTACGGACGGTAAGGACGCTCGAAAAAGTTGACAGCGTGAAATTACGAAAATACCCCTATCGGGCGGCGAATTACCA
The DNA here is from genome assembly GCA_033065855.1 of Escallonia rubra. Lineage (NCBI taxonomy): Eukaryota > Viridiplantae > Streptophyta > Magnoliopsida > Escalloniales > Escalloniaceae > Escallonia > Escallonia rubra. Next base: position 1,871 of record JAVXUO010001751.1, on the reverse strand, counting down.
AAATGCCCCCTGGCATCGGGAAAAATCTCAAAAGTGCTTTAAGACGCTATTCTAAGGTTGCTGAGTTCATCCTTGATCTAAAAAGCATTTTAGGGATTTTTCGTCAAAAAATCCCGAACCGGTGTCCGGATCGAGCGCTTAAAAGCCCGTTCGGCAAAAAATTGCTACCGGCTTCGGAATGGCCCGAATTCCTGGGGAATGGAACTTTCCAACATCCTAGGGCTCTCAAAAAAATTTCGCGCGAAACCGCGCTAGCTTGATATTTTAAATTACACTGCGAAGTTACAAGGTTGCGCGTATCAGTTAACCCCTTTCCAGTATTTAGAAAAATCTGAAATTTTTACCTGATACAGATCTTTTAAAAATAACTAGGGGCTCTTTTTTTCACTTTTTCAAAATCTAGCTCTAGCTATTTTTTATAAATTCGTGAAAAGTCATAATTTTGACGCCCTAAAAAATCTCTATTTTCGAATCTTTCGAATGTAATACCCCGATTTGTAAAAACGTAATTTTGACGCCCTAAACACGAATTTTAGACTATGGTAAGAAAAATTTAAGCGTAACAACAATTTAAATTAACATTGAATTATAAGAAAATTCAAAATACTTACTTGTTTTGACTTGAAAAAAATGACGAAGAAATCCACCGATCTTCTTCTAGCGGTTATCCACCGATCTTCTAGCGTAAATTTTTTTTCGCTCGTATTGTTGTGGAGATTATGTAGGTGAGATAGGGAGAATGATGAGAGTGTAAGAAATAATTCGGGGGAAGAGGGTTTTTATAGACAGAAAAGTGAGCCGTGGGAGGGGGGGGGGGGCAAAACAAACAAGCAAATTGAGGGAGGAAGGTCTGCCGAAGGGGGGGTGGGGGTCTAGGGAAAAAATTGGACAAGTGGGGAATGGGGTGGGGGTCTGGGAAAAAATGGACAAGTGGGGAGGGGGGTGGGGGCTAGGGGGGGGGGAAATAAACAAGTGGGGAGGGGGAGGGGTGGGGCCAAGGGGGGATGACTGCCGACATGAGAGTGAGAAGGGCTGCTGGGGAATCTGCCGGAGGGGGGGGGGGGCAAGGGGAGGGGGTGGGGACACGTGGGGGGGAGGGAAAAAAAATCAAATGGACTAAATGGGCCCAATCTCGTGACTTTCGCGATTGGCCCAAAGCCAATCGCATGAAAGTCAGGCGAATATGCCAAAGCCAATCGCCCGAGTCAGGCGATCGGCCCAAAGGCCAATCGCCTGATTTTGGGCGATTGGCTTTGGCCCAATCGCCTGACTTTTGGCGATTGGCCCAAAGCCAATCATGGGCCCCGGGCCATAAATGCCCAGTCCAGCCGTCCTTTTTTTTTTTTTTTTATGCAATGGCATGATGTCAAGCGATTGGGTGGGCAATTTTATTTTCCCAAAGGGTGGGTGGATCGAACCTCCTATATATGTACCTATATATTGATATATATGTACACATATATATACATATATAGATATACATATATACATATATATAGCCATATGTATACATATATATATATACATATGTATACATATATATATATATATATACATATATAACATATGTATACATATATATATGTATATAGATTATATATATATATGTACATATATATATATATATGTACATATAAATATATATGTACATATATGTACATATATATATATATATATATATAGATGTATATATATATATATGTATACATATGTATATAAATATGTACATATGTATATATATGTACATATATATCTATATATATGTACATATATATATATATGTACATATATATATATATATATATATATATATAGATGTATATGTATATGTACATCTATATATATATATATATATATATATATATATGGGG
>JAVXUO010001140.1:20000-22412 GCA_033065855.1 Escallonia rubra | reverse complement strand
TTCTGATAGAACTTTGGCTACTTGAGTCTGTATAGCCAGAGCTTGCCTTTTTGCCTTCTTGCTTTTAAGTTTTCTTAATTCCATTTTACCCAAATGGACAGGGGTCTCAGGATTTGAAGTTTTACCAGTCGTCTTTACCAGTCACCTGTTGAACTGGACTAGGAATATGTTCTCCCATATTCAAAGGATTTTCAGTGTTTTTGAGTAAAACACCAACTACATCAGGACTTGAGGAGTCTTTACCAGTAGCCTGTGATACTGGACTAGGTGCTTTTTCTCCCGAGCACATGGGTTTTTCAGTAATTTTAAGTAAATTACCAACTGTAACAGGACTTGATTTGTCTTTACCAGAAGCCTGTGAATCTGGACTAGGTGTTCCTTTAATACCCGAAACACTGGGTTTTGATTGTTTAGAAGTAAGAAGGGTAACATATTTTTGCTTCCAATCATTTGCTTCTAATTCAGCCACCTGTAACTGAGTTTTAAGCTGGTTAATTTGCAAATTAAAATGTGATTTTTCTAAAGATAAATAATCATGTCTTGATTTTAAATTATTGTTGTTTCTAATTAAGGTATTACAGTTCATACAATCTGCTATAGTGTCTGAAATAGACGTGTCTTGACATTCTGGGCTAATATAATAATTTGGGCCATAATGGGTCTGCATTAAGGTGGTGGCTTCTTGAAATGTTATAGTGCCTTTGTACCATGGCAATTTTTCATTTCCGACGCCTCCTACCATTGCTTCTGGGTAATTTTTATAAATTCCCGGAATATTGCCTTTGAATACACAATAAAAGTTGTATTTTTTAGTGTCTCTTATCTTATGAAAATAATTTGCAACAGCATTGACTGTGTTGACAAACCATCCATTGTCTTTCTTAACATAGGATTGCCATAAATTATCTAATAGAGTTCTTGATCGACTGGAAAAGGACCAATTTTATGATCCTTGACTTGGAATCTTGAACCAGCATGTAAGACTTCTAAATTATTACCATTGTAGTTTATTCTATTTCTACCCAGGTTGTCTACATAACTAACGAACTGTGTGGGAAAAATAGGATGTGCCTGGTTTGTCTGGTTCTGTCTCGTCTGAGCAGAAGATGCTGAAGCTGAAGAAGCCATCTGAAAATAGAACAAGAAAGTTGTCTGTCTCTATTTAAGGAAATCTGTCTGATTAGTTTATTTAAGACAGAATCTTTCTAGATAATAAATCTGCAATGGAGTTATCAACTCCTTTAATATGCTGCCATTCTATTTTGTCTATCCTATAATTGCTTAAGGTAGTCATAAATTTTAACCATCTATTAGTATATCTAGAGTCTTTATTTTTATTGTATCTTACTATGGCTTCACAGTCTGTCCTAATGCAAAACTCATATTTTGAAATTAGGAGTGCCTTGAATTGTTCTAGGGCATAAACTATAGCTAGTAATTCAAAGTCTAAACTAGTTAAGTACTGGTTACTTTCTTTGTATTTGCCGCTAGAGTACCTGCATATTCTTTCTTCTTTCTTATTACTATATTTATTTGGTTTGCAGTATAAGACTGCTCCCCAACCGTCTTTACATCCATCTGTCTGTACTATTAGATAATCAGTGTCTAGGGGTAAATATAAGTCTGGTAATTTTTTAACTTTTTCTTTTATAGTTTTAACTAGCCTAATGTCTTCTGAGTTAAAATGCCTTTGTCCATTTTTTCTAGTCTTATTGTATAAAGGACCTATTAATTTACTAAGGTCTTTAAAATACATTCTAGCTTGATTTATTAATCCTAAAAATGCCTGGATTTGTTTTAAACCTTCTAATTTGTCTGGAAAATCTAAAATCTTCTTAGCTATATGTTCTTGTAGTTTTATTTTGCCATTACCTATTTCCATTCCTAAAAACTTAATATTAGTTTTAAATAATTCTACTTTCTTTTTACTAAGGATTAAACCATGTTTGTCAAAAAGTTTAAAAACTAAGTCTAAATGGGAAAGATGTTCAGTCTCATTTTTACTACAGACTAATATGTCATCTATGTATACTAAGATAAAATTATTATACGGCCTAAAAATATCATCCATCTTACGTTGGAAGATACTAGGGGCTGTCTTAAGACCAAAAGGCATGACTAACCATTCATATAAGCCTTCTGGTGTACTAAAAGCTGTCCATTTAACGTCTTCTGACAACATCTTGATTTGATATAACACAGATTTGCAGTCAAATTTGNTAAATATTTTCTTGTATTGTATTTTGCTTAAAAGGAATGTCTTATTAGGTATATTATAACTATCATCTTTTATATTGTCATTAAGCCTTTTATAATTTATTACCATTCTACTTTTTCCTCTAAGTATCTCTGCATGGTTTCTAACTATAAAAGCTGCCGATCTATGGGGACTATTGCTTGATCTAATTACTT
>JAVXUO010001140.1:0-15000 GCA_033065855.1 Escallonia rubra | reverse complement strand
GCTGGAAGCCATGAACAACAAAGCACCGAAGGTTATCAACACCGATCAAGATTTGGCAATGAAGAAGGCTATTTCCACCGTCTTCCCAGATACTCGACACAACTTGTGCACTTGGCACATAAGCAACAAATACCCCCAAACGTTTGCATCACGTGTATGCAAAGTTTTCAGACTTTAAACAGGATTTTGACACGTGCGTTAGCAAGTCGTTAACGATTGAGAAATTTGAGGAGAGGTGGGAAAATCTTGTTGAGGATTACTCATTGCAGGACAACGAGTGGCTCCAGCACTTGTACGAGCTCAAAGAGCAATGGATTGGCGTTTACACAAGGAGGCATTTTTCTGCGGGCATGAAAATGACAGGCATGAGTGAATCTATGAATGCCACGTTCGATAGTTACGTGGGTACATCTACTAATTTGAAGAGTTTCATCACATCCGCACAGAAAGCGGTTGCGTCGTTATTCGTGAAAGAAAGGGCTACAGACTTTGCAACCACGTACAAACAGAGGAGAAGGTTGCTTGAGACCCCGCTGGAGCTGAACGGTGCCAAAGTCTATACGAAGGAGATCTTCTTGCTATACCAAGTAGAGCTGCAAAAATTGGGACGATACTGTATAAACAAGGTGGCAAAAAAGTCTACGCGTGAGTACAAGGTTTATTCGCTCGTGAATGACCTCGTCCCTGAGAAGCTGCGCAGAATGTATACGGTGAGCCACGACACATTGACGGACTCGGTGACATGTGTTTGCAAGAAGTTTGAGTTCCATGGCATCCTGTGTAGACACATTCTGCGATTTTTCACCCAGAAGAATATCAGGACAATCCCCGATAAATACGTCTTGCCACGGTGGACGAAAGGTGCAAACAGGTTGCACTGTACCATTACCTTTCTGGAGCACCCGTATACTGACTTTGAAGAATCAGAGACGTGCGGTATAATCATCAGGTGACGATGTTCACCCGTTTGTCCGTAAAGGCTGCTGCTACAATGGTCGGTTATAAACATCTCCTCGAGGTAGCTCAGCAGCAAGAGCCCATCGTCGACCAGTTGGAAGCAGCTTCAGTCACCAATGCGGTTGACACCGAGCCTACGACGGGATCAGAAGATGACGAGCCGGGGGAGGAAGACGACAATGATATCCGGCCGTTGGATCCAATTATATCGCAAACGAAAGGCCGCAAGAGATCTACGCGGATGAAAAGCTCTATTGAAACGGCAACTCAACCTAAAAAGCTGCGAAGGTGTGCATTGTGCAATAAAATGACCGACCACGACAAGCGGAAGCATTACAAGGCACTGGGGATAAGTCCAGGGGGTTTGCAAGATGGGGAAGAAGATGACGCCGAAGATGAGGACAAACAAGCTGCAGTGGACCTTTAATTTTTTGTATAAGCCATCAATTCTATTTGACATTTGTAATAATTTTTTGTAATTTTTTTCTAATAATTTTTCGAACGAATACTGGAATTTTTTTTCTGATGGACCTATGAGAGGCCATCAAATCTAACTTTAAGTTTTTTTATTTTATTTTTATTAGCCCCGTCCGCTACACTATGTAGCGGACGGATCTGCAGAGTTAAAATTCCAACACCTTAGAAAATTTTGTACCCCTTTTATGTCCGCTATACAATGTAGCGGACGGATATGCAGAGCCCTAATTTGTTGGTGTTCTTCGTGTCCGCTATACAAAATAGCGGATGGAATCGTAGAAAAAACATTTGGTGTCCGCTATACAATATAGCGGACGAAATCGCAGAAAATAGTTTGGTGTTCTTTTATGTCCGCCATACAATGTAGCGGACGGATACTTTTGGTGTTCTTCGTGTCCGCTACACAATATAGCGGATGGCATCGCAGAAAAATTGTTGGTCTTCTTTTTGTCCGCCACACAATATAGCGGATGACTCTATCCTATTATATATATTAATCAGATCGGGCAATCATCTTATCAGTCCGTCCGTTTCTCTCTCTGTCACGAACATCTAACCCAAGCCGCTACCCCATCTACGGCGACCCACACCTCTGGTGACCCTCATCTCCAGCGACACCACCGTCCTCCCCAGTCCGTTTCTCTCTCTGTCTCGAACATCTAACCCAAGCCGCTACCCCATCTACGGCGACCCATACCTCCGGTGACCCTCATCTCCGGCGACACCACCGTCTTCCCTAGTCCGTCTGTTTCTCTCTCTGTCTCGAACATCTAACCCAAGCCGCTACCCCATCTCCGGCGACCCATACCTCCGGTGACCCTCATCTCCGGCGACACCACCATCCTCCCCAGTCCGTCCGTTTCTCTCTCTGTCTCGAACATCTAACCCAAGCCGCTACCCCATTTCCGGCGACCAACACCTCCGGTGACCCTCACCTCCGGCGACACCACCGTCCTCCCCGTGACGCCGTGACAGTCCTGTCCTCCCCCTCAATGCCGCGGCGCCTTCAGCGACATTCCCGGCGTGATGGCTTCTGATTCGTCGAGCAGCAGCGAATTTATTGGCAACATGCACCTTGCAGGCAGACGCTTCTTCAAGGTCATGATGCCTGGTTTTGAGAATGAACTTGTAGGCCATCCCTCTTTCTCTGTGTTTTCGTGTGTTAAAAGTTTGATCTTTGGTTAAAAACTAACCTATTTTTTGTATTGTGAATATGTTAGGACATACCAGTAGCCTTTTCCGATTAGGTTACCACAATTTATTTCGATTCAAGATTAACCAGCCGCAAGGGGTCATGGCATGTAAGAATCAAGATGAAGCGCGGCCTCCAAGGTCAAATTACTTTCGCAGAGGGTTGGAACGAATTTGTGAGGCAGCATGGCCTCCAACTCGGGGACTTTGTAGTGTTTGAACACATTGGAGCGTGGGATTTTCATGTTTTGATATTTGATCAGAGCACTTGTGAAAAAATTTCTTTCCCCCAATGTTGAACCCTAAATTCTGTTTATTATGAATGAATAAATTTATGTTGATGTTCATTATTTTTCCGAATTTTTTCTCGCTTAGTTGTGCCGTTTGAGATTCTGTCGATATTGAGATTGTTGATTATGAATCGTACGTTATTTATTGTTCAAACGATATTGAGATTGTTGATTCCGTCGCTAAAACAAGTCTTCGGGCGCCAATTTATTAAAACTCAAGTCTTCGCCGTCCTCTACAATGTCTAGCGGACGGCGCATCAGAAATTCCCAACACTTGAAAAATCAAAAAATGGGGTTCGCTAATTAGAATGACATGTGGATAAGTGCTAGTTGGAATGAAATCCTAACATGCAGTAGGAAGAGATATATATATATATCACTCTTCATTTGACATATACTCATCAGATAAGTACTGATCATTGGTTAAAATATTGTTTCTCTCGTTTGAATTGAGGTGCCTCCCACTAGCCTCGGCCATTTCTTCCGCATGTTGAAGCATGTAAAATCGTTTTCTACGCAGCAACATCCGATTATTCTCCATACAAATTCGGCACACAGCTTTCTTACACTGCTTAACATTATGCCTCGACATACTAAGTGAACGACGTTGCGGCACATGTGCTCTCAGCGTGGTGAGATCTTGGTGTAGTGCTTCTGATTCCTTAACTCGATATGCCCATTCTCTTCGTAAACCTGCATAATACTCTCTCGGATCCGTGTACTTCACTTCTTTGTAGTCGTCGTTCCTTTCACACAACAACCACACAGTCTCACGTCCCCGATAACTAGAACTACCAGGAACTCCTGCCATTTAACTTAGGTACATCTAATGCGATGAGCATGGCTAACATATATAAATAAGCCCACACACACACATACACAATATATTGGTGTGATAGCTACACAATAGCCTACCCATCTCTGGTGACAAGAGAAGTCTCTGGACACTGACACCCTGCTTAATTGGTAGTTGGAGACAATAGCATACCCGTGTCATTGAGAAGACAAGTCTTTGGTGACAAGACAAGTCTCTTTGATGACAAGACAAGTCTCTGGTCTATTGCAGCGACTTGTCACATCTCATAAAGTTGAACCTGTAGCATCTCATAAAGTGGTCCCGTTTCAAAGTATATATAAGTACATGCATTGCATGAAGGGCAAAGGGCATAGAGTGATATACTCCCAGTTTCATAACAACTCTGGAAATGTCATATACTCCACGAGATATTTTTGAAGCAATGGGTCGTTACTGGGCGGGCGAAGATGAATTTCACTATTCTTTGCGTCCAAGTTTGCGTTACTCATCACGCTATGTTAATACATTACATGCAGAATGGTCTTATCGGATGAATGAATATGAGGTCTTAGTAGCTGATTCACGGCGCATGAATATACCCATACCTCGACAAAAGGCAATCAACATGCCTCGAATTACACACATGGAGCTTGAAAGGGCACTGCATCGAATACGTGAAGAAAATAATAGAATGAGAGTTCGTCAAAGTAGGCATAACTTACGTCGTATGGCACGTGATGCACATGAAGATGGCAACAACAATGAAGCACAAGTATACTGGAACATGAACTTCGAACTTGGATCTGTTTATGATGCTCCAGTGTCAGATGAAGATGACTGAAGATGCTCCTCCAATGTCACGATGTGTTAACGATGTTGCTTCTTTGTAATTTAACACTTAGTTTTTCTTTGCAGGGCTGTCCGCTTTACTATGTAGCGGACGGCCCAGTAGAAAGACAGTTTCTTTTCTCTCTAGATCCACCATACTATATAGCGGACGGCCAAGTAGAAAGACAGATGATGAAGATGACTGAAGATGCTCCTCCAATGTCACGTTGTGTCAACGATGTTGCTTCTTTGTAATTTAACACTTAGTTTTTCTTTGCAGGGCTGTCCGCTTTACTATGTAGCGGACGGCCCAGCAGAAAGACAGTCTATTTTCTCTCTAGATCCGCCATACTATATAGCGGACGGCCAAGCAGAAAGACATATTTCCAACACTTAGTTTTTTTGTTTCTCTCTACATCCGCTATATAGTATAGCGGACGGCCCAGCAGAAACATAGTCTCCAAGACTTAGTTTTTTTTTGTTTCTCTCTAGATTCGCCATACTATATAGCGGACGTCCAAGCAGAAAAATAGATCTCCAACACTAATTTTTTTTTGTTTCTCTCTACGTTCGCTATATAGTAGAGCGGACGGCAAAGCAGAAAGACAGATCTCCAACACTTAGTTTTTTTTCGTTTCTCTCTACGTCCGCTATATAGTAGCGCGGACGGCAAAGCAGAAAGACAAATTTCCAACACTTAGTTTTTTTGTTTCTCTCTACGTCCGCTATATAGTAGAGCGGACGGCCCAGCAGAAAGACAGTCTCCAACACTTAGTTTTTTTTTTGTTTCTCTCTACGTCCGATATATAGTAAAGCGGATGACCCAGCAGAAAGACAGTCTCCAACACTAGTTTTTTTTTGTTTCTCTATACATCCGTCGTACTATATAGCGGACGGCCATGCAGAAAGACAGATATCCAACACTTAGTTTTTTTTTGTTCTCTTTACGTCCGCTATACTATATAGCGGACGACCCTGCAGAAAGACAGAAACCAATACTTAGTTTTTTTTTTGGTTTTCTCTACGTCCGCTATACTATATAGCGGACGGCCTTGCAGGAAGACATAAACCAAAACTGGCCCACACTTTGTTTCCCACCGTTCAAAGCAAATCACAGATCAGTCAATGAGCCAAAAAGCTATCTCTGACCACAAATCAAACACTCAACTGAATTCAACAGCACAACGATATTGGTCAATCAAATCAATCGCATTCAACACCGATCAACTGATGTCAACACAAATCAAATCAATCGCATTCAATAAATGTTTATTAAAAAAGTGAATATAATGTTATAATGTTACGATGTCAATTGGGGCCCTCATCCCCTGCGGGATCGTCGTTATTACACGGATTTACAATAAACCTAATAGCTCTAGGCCGGCCATTGATAATTTGCCAAGCCATCCTATACCTAAAGCCTTCTATGCATTCTCGGCTCCAGACAGTCTTCTTGAGGCTCTCAGACCGACAAATGTAATCCATGTACATGCAGACGAAGACGCCGCAGTCCAAGGAATTATGTTGCTTGGGCCTACTCCTCTTCAATCGGAAAATGAGCTTCGGCCTGACCGTTACCCTCTTTTGACGCCTACCATTGACCAAGGCAGCAAATAGATTCTGCGAGAAACATAATAAGCATTAAACATTAAACATAGCAAACATAATAAGATTAATCAGTTTTACAATATGCAAGTTACAATAAGAAGTAAACAGGATCTTACCATGGCACCCAACTGACCTATGCCGTGCTACATGTCAATCACAGGCATCACGGGGGTATCATCGTAGAGACTGTCGATGACTGATACCGTCTTCTTTACTGGTCCATAGCAAACCAAGTACCAGTGTGCATTCCCTATAAATGGGATTAGAAACACGTCAGAAACACTTGCGCTCACTGGACTATCCCTAGCAAGATATGCTTGTAGGTTAGCGGACGGTCTCCACTGGGGCAGAGCTCTCCCCTTTCTCCCCTTCCTTGAATCGACACAGTCGTTATACTCTTGTACTAGCATGCCGTGAAAAAAAACATCAAAGTTAAAAATGTGCGGACCGTTGTTTGGCTGCTCCCGACCCCTTGCCTCAGAATTTGCACGTAGTGAGAGATGACAAAGTTGTCTAACCAAGCTCCCGGCACCAGTGAGGCCATTTATCTCCACGAGGCATTGTAATCCAAGCCCTGCGGGTGATCCACGTCATACGACGCTCCGTCTTGGGGGGGCTCGCTAAAATAACAGTCTCGGATTAGCTCGCATTTATGCGGCTTTAGGGGCCTGGCTGGATGCCCTTTCGGATATTAGCCTCGGGGGTCGACCGACAAATCTTGCCCTCCGCCGGGGGGCAAGAGCAAGGGATATTGGTATTGGCCTCCAACTCCTGGTTCGGTCGGCTGATAATCCCCTTCGGGAGCCCCGGCCGGCTGATATAGCTCACCGGCCATTTCTTCCGCCGGCTGATATTGCCCTCTGGGGACGCCAAGTGGTCCCGCCCACGGGACAATGGGCAGTGCCTCAGAGAAACCGTAGTTTCCGAAAGGCTAGTCTTGCGTGACTTGACTCTGAGAGAGGGGTTGGGGTTCTGGGAACAAATTGAATGAGGGGCCGCTGTAATCTCCCCACGATGCTTGAGCCTGTCCCGTCCCCGCTACAGAGGGACCACCAACTCCCTGGCTCACCCCTGAAGCCTATCCGGAGGGATCACCGTATCCCTGGCTGACGCCCGTATAACCTATTCCCAGGCTGACGACCGAAGACTGTCCCGATGCTTGGCGCACAAAATTCCTGCAGCCTAAAGCCAGTGCAGCAGCCTGTTGGCGAAGATCCTAGCCCATTGCGCTCACCAGATCCTTCTGCTCACTCAACTTCTAGAAGAATGCAAGCGAGGCATTAACCTACATCCAAAGAGATAAAAAAATAAGTAACTTCAATCAAACATTTATATTCAACAAATTCAAGAGAAGTCAGACTGGTTGGGCAACTTACGAGATTGTATGCCATACGCTCATTGATCTGACCCCTAGGCGCATACCTCTCCCTGAGTTCAAAGTTTACTGGGGCTACTCTCCTCCGCGTGATGCAGTAGTACCACTCATCGTACTGTTCGATGCTGATAATGGGTTCTGGCTCCGAGACGATGGCCGTCAGTGTGTCCTGCCAAGAACTCCAAAGCTCTATTTCGGCCGCGCATAATTCGTGCGCATTGGCCTTGCCAAACCGTCCGACATTCGGTGGGTCCCTGTTAACCCTCATATTTAGGGCATCGGCTGGCAAACCCTGCTCCAACTCAAAATAGCGCATTGCTCGGTCTGGCAGCTGCCACTCTGCGACCCCGAAGTGGACCAGGGGTGTGCGCTGTAACCTAGAGAGCGTGAAGACGAACGACTCTCCCACCCGTCGCGCCAAACGTATGTACGGTGCCCAACCCATTTGGCCCAGAGACAGACGGTCGAACTCCCCTCGATAGTATGTAATGTTGTGATGGGGATCGACTCTTTTGCGGTAGTGGCTATCCCTCCGGCTGTACTCCCAAGGACGCAACCGAGGCCACACTTTATCGGTTCCATCCCTACGCGTTGGTGCAACGGGAGCAAGGTGTTCATAAGACCACACCTGAGAATACGGGCAAATTATATTGATATCGTCGATTCAACAAAAAAAAACAATAATGAAGACAGGATTTATATGATATACCTGCAATAGCGAGAGACATGCACATATGGCTTTGAAGTCGGGCCTCGTTGCCTTGTGCAATGCTCGGTACAGATAAGAACGAACCGCTGCACCCCAGGCATAATCCCCAACCTCCGCCAGGTTACCCAACAATGGTAAATATCTCACGCTGACCGTGTTCTTCGACGTCATTGGGAATAAAATTGCCCCCATCACCCACCAGAGGAAGGCTTGTGTGTACAGCACAAGCTCACGACCCGCATAGTTTTCCAGTAAAACCCCATAGGTATCTACCAACCACTTCAACTTTATACAGACACTGCTAAATTGATCCTGGGGTAGCGAAGTGAAGAAGTCCCTAGCGGTTCTCTTATTCGTTGCTTCTGACAGAGGAGCAATTACCGGCCGCCTCGTCACCGGTAACCCTAAGATGAACCCTACATCTTCTAGGGTAATCTGTATTCTTCGACGTCATTGGGAATAAAATTGCCCCCATCACCCACCAGAGGAAGGCTTGGGTGTACAGCACAAGCTCACGACCCGCATAGTTTTCCAGTAAAACCCCGTAGGTATCTACCAACCACTTCAACTTTATACAAACACTGCTAAATTGATCCTGGGGTAGCGAAGTGAAGAAGTCCCTAGCGGTTCTCTTATTCGTTGCTTCTGACAGAGGAGCAATTACCGGCCGCCTCGTCACCGGTAACCCTAAGATGAACCCTACATCTTCTAGGGTAATGGTCATCTCCCTGAGCGGGAAGTGAAACGTATTTGTTTCACTTCTCCACCTCTCAACAAGGGCACCTATCAAGGCCCGGTCAAGTTATTGAAAGATCTGCCCATGCGTGAAAATCTCAAACCCAATTCCACGCAGTATCCTTTTCTGGGAGGTGTTCAGTTTCCATGATGTGAACTCGCGAGATACTTCTACGGTGGTAAGAATCTCTCTTTCCTACGAATTAATAAATACAATTTAAGCAAAACAAACGGTATACAACGTTCGTAAGAATAAGAAAGTTGATAAATAATGTATCTTACTCCACCATCCCATATGAGCGTACTGATATGGTTGGCTTGGTCGTATAACACGGATGGATCTTCTGGTCCAGGGTTAAATTCCATTTTTTGCAACTGAAATTATGGAAAAACCTTCTCAGTTTGGATTTTACGGTTTGGATTTTGATAATCGCTCGCAAAAATATGACGCTAGCACATGCATAATACATACAATGTTAGCATATATACTCATATGTATGTATAATAGAATATATACATATACGGAATCGGATTTTACAAACGCTAGCACATAAACAAATACATAAATATATAAAACGCAATATTCATCACAACTATAGATTACAAACGCAAAAAAGTATAGATTTTGTGAACATACTGATCTATTAGGGTATTAAAGGTGTTCTTAAGAAGGAATTGCGCAGATCTGCTTGCCAACGCCGCTGGAAAAATTTGTGAGTAGAAAGAATGGAGAAGAGTGTCGTAGTTACTGTTTTTTGGATATATATTAAACGTCCGCCTTACTATATCGCGGACAAAGACGTCCGTCAACAGTGAAACGGACACTGTTGACGTGACAGATAAGGACAAGAAAACCGTCATGGCCGTAAAGGGGCGACGGGACAGGTCCAGACAGGTGTCAGCCTAGGGACGTCCGCTACACTGTATAGCGGACGTCTTTTTGCTGTCACGTGTCAGGACTTGAATGCCGTCCGCTATACAGTGTAGCGGACAGGGGCGGAGGGGCAAAAAGGTAAAAAAAGTCCGTCTGCGACACTGTCGCGGACGACTGACAGTTTTCGAAAAAGGCGCGATCTGGGCCGTCTATCTTTCAGGATGGACGGCCAGATCGCGCTAGCAAAATAGGCTATTTTGCTAGCGCTCTCAACGGATCAGCTCCATATATATATATATATATATATATATATATATATATATATATATATCTATATATATATATATACTCCCTCCGTCCCTTAAAAAGTGATCAAATTTCCTTTTTGGGCCGTCCCACAAAAAGTGATCACTTCCAAATTAGGAAATATTCTGTAGGTATTTTTACATATTTACCCTTTATATATATATTTTTATTCTATTTCTCTCACCACAATTAATTCTCTACCAACTCATTCTCTCTCACCACTTTACACTACTTTATGCTATTTCTCTCTCGACATTTAAGACTCTACCAACCAATTTTCTCTCATGGCCCACTCTCTAAAGGGTAAAATGGAAAAGACACACAATATATAACCTAAATCCTTAATATACGTGTAAAAAAAATGATTCACTTAAAAAGGGACGGAGGGAGTATATGGGAGCTGATCCGTTAAGAGTGTTAGCAAAATAGGAGAAGTTGCAAGCGCGATCTGACCGTCCATCCCGAAAGATGGACGGCCCATATCGCGTCTTTTTCGAAAGCTGTCAGTCGTCCGCCATACAGTATCGCGGACGGTTTTTTTTTACCTTATTGCCCCTCCGCGCCTGTCCGCTACACTGTATGGCGGAAGACATTAAAGTCCTGATGGGAGACAGCAAAAAGACGTCCGCGATACTGTGTAGTGGACGTCCCCCAAGCTGACACTTTACCTTTTTGCCCCTCCACACCGTACGCTATACTGTATCCCGGATGATATTGATGTCCTAACACGAGACAGCAAAAAAGGTATCCGCTATACAGTGTATCGGACCTCGCCAAGGCTGACACCTGTCAGGACCTTATTTCAGGGACTTTATTTCTACACGTGTCAGAGTGTCGAGAATAATTTCCGCTATAGAGTATCGCAGACAGGCTTTTCCCGTATACCCCAAAGTTCCCTGATTCTCAACTCTTTCGACAAAATTTTCTTCTCCTTCGGATTCACTTGCTTCCATTTTCGGCTCCCCTCAAGCTTCGAGTAAAACTTGCTTCAATCTTCTTCAGTCAAGCAAGGTAAGTTTCTAATTTCAAATATTTTCTGGGTGGATTGACTGATAAAGTATATATTTTTTTTTTGGGCAAAAAAATATAGATTTTTGATGATGTTTTAGAAATTAATTTGTTAACTTTAAAGAAGTTTATTGTAGTTAATTTTGATTTTTTTGAGGGGCGCTAACTTCGGCACATCTATCCTATTGCCTTTCGAATTTTTTGAGATACGTTTGTTGTATTTTGGCATGATGAATTTGTCTAACGCTCTTAGTAATTTTAATTTGTTATGTTCAATAAATCTATAATTAGCAAAATGGGAGACTTTTGAGATTATGTATATGGTATATTTGTCATCTTAAATTTGTCTATTCGTCAAGATAATTTTTAGGTAATATTTTCAGTTGAAAATGTCATTTGATTGTTAAGCGTAGTCTATATTTCTACATATAGGGAGCTGTTTCACAATGTCTGATTTCGTGTCGAGCTCCAACACCCCCGTAGATGCTAGTGATCCGTATCTAGGACGAACCTTTCAAACATTGGAGGAAGCTGGAGAATGTTTCCGAGCGTATTCATTGAGGGTTGGATTTGACATTAGAATAAAGACTTCAAGAACTAGCAACGTAATGAAAAAGTTATGCTCTCGCTTATACGAGTGCCATAGAGGTAGAAACCCAGTGCAAAATGAGACACGCGTAGGCAACGATGACAGTGATGACGAAATAGGATATTCGCGCAGAAGACGGGACTTCTTTGCGCGAACGAATTGCCAGGTCAAGATGTTCGTAAGCTATAAAGCCAAGCAAGATCATTGGCTTATTAGCAGCCTGGAACTGGCACACAATCACCCGTTAGTAACCCCTTCTAAGGTGAGTCAGATGCATCAACACAAGAAGATGGGTAAGGTCGCGAGGAGCCTCATTCACACAATGAGCGATGCGCGGCTAGGACCTACCGACATGATTAATGTTCTTGCTGAACAGGCTGGGGGAATTCAAAATTTAAACTTTAACACGACAGACGTTCGTAACGCGGTCCGAACCCATAGACGAGCCGCGTATGACCTCAATGATGCTCAAGCCACAATGAGCCTATTGAAGCAGATGCAGATGGAGGACCCGCAGTTTACCTTCGATTATAAACTTGACGACGAGCATCGAGTTAGCACAATTTTTTGGGTCGACGGTCGTTCGAGGCTTGCTTATAAGCATTTTGGGGATGTCGTGACTTTCGACACCACATACCGTACCAACAAGTACTCGATGCCGTTTGCCCCTTTCACGGGGGTCAATCATCATTATCACTCCATCCTGTTCGGGTTCGCCTTGTTAAGGGACGAGAGCGAGAGTTCTTTTGAATGGTTGTTTAGTGTGTGGCTGGAAGCCATGAACTTCAAAGCACCCAAAGTTATCATCACCGATCAAGATTTGGCAATGAAGAAGGCTATTGCCACCGTCTTCCCAGATACTCGACACAACTTGTGCACTTGGCACATAAGCAACAAATACCCCGAACGTTTGCATCACGTGTACGCAAAGTTTCCAGACTTTAAACAGGATTTTGACACGTGCGTTAGCAAGTCGTTAACGATTGAGGAATTTGAGGAGAGGTGGGAAAAGCTTGTTGAGGATTACTCATTGCAAGACAACGGGTGGCTCCAGCACTTGTACGAGCTCAAAGAGCAATGGATTGGCGTTTACACGAGGAGGCATTTTTCTGCGGGCATGAAAACGACGGGCAGGAGTGAATCTATGAATGCCACGTTCGATAGTTACGTGGGTACAGCTACCAATTTGAAGAGTTTCGTCACATCCGCACAGAAAGCGGTTGCGTCGTTGTTCGTGAAAGAAAGGGCTGCAGACTTTGCAACCACGTACAAACAGAGGAGAAGGTTGCTTGAGACCCCGCTGGAGCTGAACGGTGCCAAAGTCTATACGAAGGAGATCTTCTTGCTATACCAAGTAGAGCTGCAGAAATCGGGACGGTACTGTATAAACAAGGTGGCAGAAAAGTCTACGCGTGAGTACAAGGTTTATTCGCTCGTGAATGACCTCGTTCCTGAGAAGCTGCGCAGAATGTATACGGTGAGCCACGACACATTGACGGACTCGGTGACATGTGTTTGCAAGAAGTTTGAGTTCCATGGCATCATGTGTAGACACATTCATTGATTTTTCACCCAGAAGAATATCAGGACAATCCCCGATAAATACGTCTTGCCACGGTGGACGAAAGGTGATAACAGGTTGCACGGTACCATTGCCTTTCTGGAGCACCCGTATACTGACTTTGAAGAATCGGAGACGTTGCGGTATAATCATCTGGTGACGAGTTTCACCAGTTTGTTCGTAAAGGCTGCTGCTACAATGGTCGGTTATAAACATCTCCTCGAGGTAGCTCAGCAGCAAGAGCCCATCGTCGACCAGTTGGAAGCAGCTTCAGTCACCAATGCGATTGACACCGAGCCTACGACGGGATCAGAAGATGACGAGCCGGGGGAGGAAGACGACAATGATATCCGGCCGTTGGATCCAATTATATCGCAAACGAAAGGCCGCAAGAGATCTACGCGGATGAAAAGCTCTATTGAAACGGCAACTCAACCTAAAAAGCTGCGAAGGTGTGCATTGTGCAACAAAATGACCGACCACGACAAGCGGAACCATTACAAGGCACTGGGGATAAGTTCAGGGGGTTTGCAAGACGGGGAAGAAGGTGACGCCGAAGATGAGGACGAACAAGCTGCAGTGGACCTTTAATTTTTTGTATAAGTTTGACATTTGTAATAATTTTTGAAGGGATAATTTTTAGACCGAATACTGGAATTTTTAAAAAATGGACCTATGAGAGGCCATCGAATCAAATCTAAAGTCTTAAATTTTTTTTTTGTCAGCCTCGTTCGCTATACAATGTAGCGGACGGCATCGCAGAAAAAATTTTATGTTCGCAATACAATGTGGCGGACATCATCGCAGAAAAACTTTTGGTATTCTTTTATGTCCGCTATACAATGTAGCGGACGTCATCGCATAAAAACTTTTGATATTCTTTTATGTCCGCTATACAATGTAGCGGATAACTCTATCCTATTATATATATTAATCATATCGGGCAATCAGTTGTTATCAGTCCGCTGAGGGCACTCTGTCTGTCTCTAACATCTAACCCAGGCCGCTACTCCATCTACGGCGACCCACATCTCCGATGACCCACAACTCCGGCGATAAACCGTCCTCCCCTCAACACTGACCTCGATGGCTTCTGGATCGGAGACCACCTACGATTTTATTGGCAACTTGCACCTGGCAGGCAAACACTTTTTCAAAGTCATGATGCCGGGGTTTGAGAATGAACTTGTCGGCCATCCCTCTTTCTCTGTATTTTTGTGTGTTAAAAGTTTGATCTTTTGGTTAAAAACTAACTTATTTTTTGTATTGTGTTTGTTAGGACATATCGGAAGCCTTGACCAATCAATTTACAACAATTCATGACAGTGCAAGATTATATAGTCGCAAGGGGGCATGGCAGGTTGAAATCAAGCTGAAGCCCGGCCGACCCCAAAAAAAGCAATTCGCAGAGGGTTGGAACGTCTTCGTGCGCCAGCATGGCCTCGAACTCGGGGACTTTGTAGTGTTTGAACACCTTGGGTGGTGGGATTTTCAAGTTGTAATCTTTGATCGGAGCACTTGTGAAAATATTTATTTCCCCCAATGTGAACCCTAATTTATTATTAATAAATTAATTTATGTTCTTGTTCATTATGTTTCCAAATTTTTTCTCGCTTAATTGTGTCGTTTGAGATTCCCTCGATAGCGGACGATCGTTGATTGTGAATCGTACGTTATTTATTGTTTATCGATATTG
>JAVXUO010001133.1:0-111309 GCA_033065855.1 Escallonia rubra | reverse complement strand
CTTCTTTCCCTCCCTCTATCCCTATATATGTATATGCTTAATGTTCGCAAGCGAGGGCAATTTTGGAAAATTAACTACATTGGGACTTTTTCCTTAAACTTAGTGCAAGTCAAAGGTGATATAAAAGAAAAATGGGACCGAGGGAGTATTGTATAAATAATTTTTGCAATGATTATGTTATGTTTAACTATTTATTATATTTATTAAATTATAATAAACTTAAAGTAACTATAACATAATTTTTTTACTTCTAAATCTCATACGTTATTGTTGTTTTCTAGATACATGATTTTTTTTTATCTTCATATGAGAGAGTTAGTTTTAAGAACAAGATAGTCAAAATCAAATCCTCAAAAATTAGTATATTTAGAGTTTTAGAATTAGTTTTCAAATTATATAAGGCTTTCTAATATTGCCCTCATATAACTCATGCAATACTAAATAAAGTTCAAAATCGGGATCATCCAAAATATTATTTGTATACGTTTAGATAAACTAACATGTTTAGTATATAACTTTAAATTCTTTTCAACTATCGGATTTACGAATAAGCTTTATCATTATTGTAACTTTAACTAATAATAATTATACAGTCATTTATTGCTCATGTGGTTCCACCCCAAAAATAACGTTAGTTTATTTATTTTACCAAAAGGATTTTAAAAGATATATATATATCTTTTAAGCGTGGGCAAAATAGGAGAAGTTGCAAGCGCGATCTGACCGTCCATCCCGAAAGATGGACGGCCCAGATCGTGCCTTTTTCGAAAGCTGTCAGTCGTCCGCCATACAGTATGGCAGACGGGTTTTTTTTACCAAATTGCCCCTCCGCGCCGTCCGCTAAACTGTATGGCGGAGGACATTAAAGTCCTGATGGGAGACAGCCAAAAAGACGTCCGCGATACTGTGAGACAGCCAAAAAGACGTCCGCGATACTGTGTACCAGACGTCCCTAGGCTGACACCTGTCCTTTTTGCCCCTCCACACCGTACGCTATACTGTATCCCGGATGAAATTGATTTTCTGACACGAGACAGCAAAAAAGGTATCCGCTATACAGTGTATCGGACCTCGCCTAGGCTGACACCTGTCAGGTCCTGTCAAGACCTGACTTTCAGGGACTTTATTTCTGCAAGTGTCAGAGTGTCGGGAATAATTTCCGCTATACAGTATCGCGGACAGGCTTTTCCCGTATACCCTAAAGTTCCCTGATTCTCAGCTCTTTCGGCAAAATTTTCTTCTCCTTCGAATTCACTTGCTTCCATTTTCGGCTCCCCTCAAGCTTCGAGTAAAACTTGCTTCAATCTTCTTCAGTCAAGCAAGGTAAGTTTCTGATCTCAAATATTTTCTGGGTGGATTGACTGATAAAGTATATATTTTTTTTTGGGCAAAAAAATATAGATTTTTGATGATGTTCTAGAAATTAATTTGTTAACTTTAAAGAAGTTTATTGTAGTTAATTTTGATTTTTTTGAGGGGCGCTAACTTTGGCACATTTATCCTATTGCCTTTCGAATTTTTTGAGATACGTTTGTTGTATTTTGGCATGATGAATTTGTCTAACGCTCTTAGTAATTTTAATTTGTTATGTTCAATAAATCTATAATTAGCAAAATGGGAGACTTTTGAGATTATGTATATGGTATATTTGTCATCTTAAATTTGTCTATTCGTCAAGATAATTTTTAGGTAATATTTTCAGTTGAAAATGTCATTTGATTGTTAAGCGTAGTCTATATTTCTACATATAGGGAGCTGTTTCACAATGTCTGATTTCGTGTCGAGCTCCAACACCCCCGTAGATGCTAGTGATCCGTCTCTAGGACGAACCTTTCAAACATTGGAGGAAGCTGGAGAATGTTTCCGAGCGTATTCATTGAGGGTTGGATTTGGCATTAGAATAAAGACTTCAAGAACGAGCAACGTAACGAGAAAGATATGCTCTCGCTTATACGAGTGCCATAGGGGCAGAAACCCAGTGCAAAATGAGACACGCGTAGGCAACGATGACAGTGATGACGAAATAGGATATTCGCGTAGAAGACGGGACTTCTTTGCGCGAACGAATTGCCAGGTCAAGATGTTCATAAGCTATAAACCCAAGCAAGATCATTGGCTTATTACCAGTCTGGAACCGGCACACAATCACCCGTTAGTAACCCATTCTAAGGTGAGTCAGATGCATCAACACAAGAAGATGGGTAAGGTCGTGAGGAGCCTCATTCACACAATGACCGATGCGCGGCTAGGACCTACCGACATGATTAATGTTCTTGCTGAACAGGCTGGGGGAATTCAAAATTTAAACTTTAACACGACAGACGTTCGTAACGCGGTCCGAACCCATAGACGAGCCGCGTATGACCTCAATGATGCTCAAGCCACAATGAGCCTATTGAAGCGGATGCAGATGGAGGACCCGCAATTTACCTTCGATTATAAATTTGATGACGAGCATCGAGTTAGCACAATTTTTTGGGTCGACAGTCGTTCGAGGCTTGCTTATAAGCATTTTGGGGATGTCGTGACTATCGACACCACATACCGTACCAACAAGTACTCGATGCCATTTGCCCCCTTCACAGAGGTCAATCATCATTATCACTCTATCCTGTTCGGGTTCGCCTTGTTAAGGGACGAGAGCGAGAGTTCTTTTGAATGGTTGTTTAGTGTGTGGCTGGAAGCCATGAACTTCAAAGCACCCAACGTTATCATCATCGATCAAGATTTGGCAATGAAGAAGGCTATTGCCACCGTCTTCCCATATACTCGACACAACTTGTGCACTTGGCACATAAGCAACAAATACCCCGAACGTTTGCATCACGTGTACGCAAAGTTTCCAGACTTTAAACAGGATTTTGACACGTGCGTTAGCAAGTCGTTAACGATTGAGGAATTTGAGGAGAGGTGGGAAAAGCTTGTTGAGGATTACTCATTGCAAGACAACGGGTGGCTCCAGCACTTGTACGAGCTCAAAGAGCAATGGATTAGCGTTTACACGAGGAGGCATTTTTCTGCGGGCATGAAAATGACGAGCAGGAGTGAATCTATGAATGCCACGTTCGATAGTTATGTGGGTACAGCTACCAATTTGAAGAGTTTCGTCACATCCGCACAGAAAGTGGTTGCGTCGTTGTTCGTGAAAGAAAGGGCTGCAAACTTTGCAACCACGTACAAACAGAGGAGAAGGTTGCTAGAGACCCCGCTGGAGCTGAACGGTGCCAAAGTCTATAGGAAGGAGATCTTCTTGCTATACCAAGTAGAGCTGCAGAAATTGGGACGGTACTGTATAAACAAGGTGGCAGAAAAGTCTACGCGTGAGTACAAGGTTTATTCGCTCGTGAATGACCTCGTTCCTGAGAAGCTGCGCAGAATGTATACGGTGAGCCACGACACATTGACAGACTCGGTGACATGTGTTTGCAAGAAGTTTGAGTTCCATGGCATCCTGTGTAGACACATTCTGCGCTTTTTCACCCAGAAGAATATCAAGACAATCCCCGATAAATACGTCTTGCCACGGTGGACGAAGGTGCTAACAGGTTGCACGGTACCATTGCCTTTCCAGAGCACCCGTATACTGACTTTGAAGAATCGGAGACGTTGCGGTATAATCATCTGGTGACGAGTTTCACCCGTTTGTCCGTAAAGGCTGCTGCTTAAATGGTCAGTTATAAACATCTCCTCGAGGTAGCTCAGCAGCAAGAGCCCATCATCGACCAGTTGGAAGTAGCTTTAGTCACCAATGTGATTGACACTGAGCCTACGACGGGATCAGAAGATGACGAGCCGGGGGAGGAAGACGACTATGATATCCGGCCGTTGGATCCAATTATATCGCAAACGAAAGGCCGCAAGAGATCTACGCGGATGAAAAGCTCTATTGAAACGGCAACTCAACCTAAAAAGCTGCGAAGGTGTGTATTGTGCAACAAACTGACCGACCACGACAAGCGGAACCATTACAAGGCACTGGGGATAACTTCAGGGGGTTTGCAAGACGGGGAAGAAGATGACGCCGAAGATGAGGACGAACAAGCTGCAGTGGACCTTTAATTTTTTGTATAAGTTTGACATTTGTAATAATTTTTGGAGGGATAATTTTTCGACCGTATACTGGAATTTTTAAAAAATGGACCTATGAGAGGCCATCGAATCAAATCTAAAGTCTTAATTTTTTTTGTAAGCCCTGTCCGCTATACAATGTAGTGGACGACATCACAGATTTAATTTTTTTGGTTTTCTTTTATGTCCGCTATACAATCTAGCGGACGCAATCGCAGAAAAACTTTTGGTCTTCTTTTATGTCCGCTATACAATCTAGCGGACGTCATCGCAGAAAATTTTTTGGTATTCTTTTATGTCCGCTATACAATATAGCGGATAACTCTACTCTATTACATATATTAATCATATCGGGCAATCAGCTGTTATCAGTCCGCTTAGGGCACTCTCTCTGTCTCGAACATCTAACCCAGGCCGCTACCCCATCTACGGTGACCCACAACTCCGGCGATAAACCGTCATCCCCTCAACGTCGACCTCGATGGCTTCTGGATCGGAGACCACCTACGATTTTATTGGCAACTTGCACCTGGCAGGCAAACACTTTTTCAAAGTCATGATGCCGGGGTTTGAGAATGAACTTGTATGCCATCCCTCTTTCTCTGTATTTTCGTGTATTAAAAGTTTGATCTTTTGGTTAAAAACTAACCTATTTTTTGTATTGTGTTTGTTAAGACATACCGGAAGCCTTGACCAATCAATTTACAACAATTCATGAGAGTGCAAGATTATATAGCAGCAAGGGGGCATGGCAGGTTGAAATCAAGCTGAAGCCCGGCCGACCCCAAAAAAAGCAATTCGCAGAGGATTGGAACGTCTTCGTGCGTCAGCATGGCCTCAAACTCGGGGACTTTGTAGTGTTTGAACACCTTGGGTGGTGGGATTTTCAAGTTGTAATCTTTGATCGGAGCGCTTGTGAAAAAATTTCTTTCCCCCAATGTGAACCCCAATTTATTATTAATAAATTAATTTATGTTCTTGTTCATTATGTTTCCAAATTTTTCCTCGCTTAATTGTGCTTAATTGTGTCGTTTGAGATTCCCTCGATAGCGGATGATCATTGATTGTGAATCGTACGTTATTTATTGTTATCGATATTGAGTGTTGATTATGTTGCCAAAACAAGTCTTCGGGGAGCCAATTTATTAAAACAGCATTACGCTACAATGTCTCTAGCACCGCAGAAAGAAAGTCTCTAGCACAATACATGATTAGCGAGGAAGTATTATCGTAATACATCCACGCACCACAGAAACCCACACACAAACAAAAGGTGCATAGTTGAGGATCTCAAGTCATAGTGGTGCAGATCATTGTCTGCAACTTGGACTAGAAAATGGTTGGCACGGACCAGACACTTAGTTCCGACCTTCCCGAACCCCGGCCTAAGCGGAGGCCTTATGGCCTTAGAAGAACTCGATCTTCAGTCATCTTCATCTGAAACTGGAGCATCGGAAACAAATCCTTCTTCGAAGCTCATGTTCCAGTATACTTGTGCTTCATTGTTGTTGCCATCTTCATGTGCATCACGTGCCATACGATGTAAGTTATGCCTACTTTGACGAACTCTCATTCTATTATTTTCTTCACGTATTCGATGCAGGGCCCTTTCAAGCTCCATGTGTGTAATTCGATGCATGTTGATTGCCTTTTGTCGAGGTATGGGTATATTCATGCTCCGTGAATCAGCTACTAAGACCTCATATTCATTCATCCGATAAGACCATTCTGCACGTAATGTATTAACATAGCTTGATGAGTAACGCAAACTTGGACGCGAAGAATAGTGAAATTCATCTTCGCCCGCCCAGTAACGACCCATTGCTTCAAAAATATCTCGTGGAGTATATGACATTTCCAGAGTTGTTATGAAATTGGGAGTATATCACTCTATGCCCTTTGCCCTTCGTGCAATGCATGTACTTATATATACTTTGAAACGGGACCACTTTATGAGATGCTACAGGTTCAACTTTATGAGATGTGACAAGCCTCTACAATAGACTAGCGACTTGTCTTCTCACCAAAGAGACTTGTCTTGTCACCAAAGACTTGTCAACTTTATGACACGGGCATGCTATTGTCTCCAACTATTGTCATCTTCAATGTCCAGAGACTTGTCTTGTCACCAGAGATGGGCAGACTATTGTGTAGCTATCACACCAATATATTGTGTATGTGTGTGTGGGCTTATTTATATATGTTAGCCATGCTCATCGCATTATAACCGCCTAAGTTTACATGGCAGGAGTTCCTGGGAGTTCTAGTATGCGGGGACGTGAGACTGTGCGGTTGTTGTGTGAAAGGAACGACGACTACAAAGAAGTGAAGTACACGGACCCGAAAGAGTATTATTGCGGTTTACGGAGAGAATAGGCATATCGAGTTGAGGAATCAGAAGCACTACACCAAGATCTCACCACGCTGAGGGCACCTGTGCCGCAACGTCGTTCACTTACTATGTCGAGGCGTAATGTTAAGCAGTGTAAGAAAGTTGTGCGCCGAATTCGTATGGAGAATAACCGGATGTTGCTGCGTAGAAAACGATTTTACATGCTTCAACTTGCGGAAGAAATGGCCGAGGCTAGTGGGAGGCAGTTCAAATCAAACGAGAGAAACAATATTTTAACCAATGATCAGTACTTATCTGATGAGTATATATCAAATGAAGAGTGATATATATATCTCTTCCTACTGCATGTTAGGATTTCATTCCAACCGGCACTTATCCACATGTCATTCTAATTAGCGAATCCCGTCTTTTGAAGCATGTAAAATGTTGGGAATTTATGTTTCTAACTACATCCGTCATACTATAATGGGCTAACTAGCATGCCTAAGGTGCAATGAGCAAAAAAAAAAGTGACAAAAAAAATTACAACATTTTGCGCAAGCTATGAATTTGGCGCTAAAGTGTGAGCAAATAGGCCCTTCATAGGAAAACCAAAAAAATAATTTGTCTCGATTTTCGCCAAAATTCATAGAAATGGGCTATATAGCGTGCCTAAGGTGCAATGAGCAAAAAAAAAAGTGACAAAAAAAACATTTTTCGCAAGCTATGAATTTGGCACTAAAGTGTGCGTGAATAGGCCCTTCATAGGAAAACAAAAAAAAAATTGTCTCGATTTTCGCCGAAATTCATAGAAATGGGCTATATAGCGTGCCTAAGGTGCAATGAGCAAAAAAAAAGTGACCAAAAAAATTTCAATATTTTTCGCAAGATATGAATTTGGCGCTAAAGTGTAAGCGAATAGTTTTTTCACAAGCAGAAGGAAGACTCCCCAACACTTAGTTTTTTTTGGCCCTGTCCGCTATACTATATAGCGGACAGTGAAGCAGAAGAAAGCCTCCCCAACACTTAGTTTTTTTTTGCGCTATCTATGTCCGCTATACTATATAGCGGACAGTAAAGCAGAAGGAAGCCTCCCCAACACTTAGTTTGCCTCCCCAACACTTAGTTTTTTTTTTTTCGGCCCTATCTACGTCCGCTATACTATATAGCGGACAGTCAAGCAGAAGGAAGCCTCCCCAACACTTAGTTTTTTTTCCGGCCCTATCTACGTCCGCTATACTATATACCGGACAGTCAAGCAGAAGGAAGCCTCCCCAACACTTAGTTTTTCTTTCGGCCCTATCTACGTCCGCTATACTATATGGCGGACAGTCAAGCAGAAGGAAGCCTCCCCAACCCTTAGTTTTTTTTTCGGCCCTATGTACGTCCACTATACTATATAGCGGACAGTCAAGCAGAAGGAAGCCTCCCCAACACTTAGTTTTTTTTTTCGGCCCTATGTATGTCCGCTATACTATACAGCGGACAGTCAAGCAGAAGGAACCACCACTTAGTTTTTTTTAGCCCTATCTACGTCCGCTATACTATATAGCGGACAATCCAACAGAAACAGTCTCACTTGATTTTTACACTTTGTTTCCCCCTGGTCAAAGCAAATCACACAGAACAAATCAAACACTCAGATCAACAACACAATGATATCTTTGAATCAAATCAACAAAATTACAACAACGATCACATCTCAGTCAACACAAATGAAATCATCAATCGCATTCAACGATATTTGGCAAGAAGTTTAAGGACAATTAAAAAAGTCAAGCAAAATGTTATTAGACGCAAACATTGTCAATTGGGGGCCTCAGCCCCTGCGGGATCCCCCTCGTTACACAGATTTACAACAAATCTAATAGCTCTAGGCCGGCCATTGATAATTTGTCAAGCCATCCTATACCTAAAGCAATCTATGCATTCTTGGCTCCAGACGGTCTTCTTGAGGCTCTCCGACTGACAGATGTAATCCATGTACATGTAGACGAAGACGCCGCAGTCCGAGGAATTAAGTTGCTTGGGCCTACTCCTCTTCAATCGAAAAACAAGCCGCGTCCCGCGCGACGGGATCACTGGACTATCTCGGTTCTCTCGACGACTCTTAATATTGACCATTCCAGCAAATAGATTCTGCGAGACACATAATAAGCATTAAACATTAAACATAGCGAACATAATAAGATTAATCAGTTCTACAATATGCAAATTACAATAAGAAGTAAACATGATCTTACCATGGCATCCAACTCGCCTAAGCCTCGGTACATTTCAATCACACCGATCACGGGGGTATCATCGTAGAGACTGTCAAGGGCTGATACGGTATTCGTTACCGGTTCATAGCAAACCAAGAACCAGTGGGAATTCACTATAGTTGGGATTAGAAACACGTCCGCCACACCTGCACTCACTGGACTCGACCGAGCAAGATATGCTTGTAGGTTAGCGGACGGTCTCCACTGGAGCTGGGCATTCCCCTTTCTCGCCTGCTTCCTCGCCTTGTCCCAGTCGTTATACTCTTGTACTAGGACGCCATGAAGGAAAAAATCGAGGATAAACATGCACGGACCGTAATTAGACTGCTCCCCATTCATTTGCCTCAGAATTTGCACGTAGTGTGAGATAAAAAAGTTGTCTAACCAAATTCCTGGCGCCAGCGAGGACAGTTCTTTCCACGAGGCATTATAATCCATAGTCTGCGGGTGATCCACGTCATACGACGCTCCGTCCGGGGGGGGCCCGCTAAAATAACGGGCTTGGATTAGGTCATGTTTATGCGGCTTCAGGGGCCTGGCTGGATGCCCTTTCGAATATTGCCCTCGGGGGTCGACCGGTTGCTGTTGCCCTCCGCCGGGGGGCAAGAGCAACGGAAGATATTGGCCTCCAACCAACGGATCGGCCGGCTGATAATCCCCTTAGGTGGCCCTGGCCGGTTGATAATTGCCTTCAGGGGCCCCGGCCGACTGATATTGCTCGGCGGCTATTTCTTTCGCCGGCTGATATTGCCCTTCGGGGCCGCCAAGTGGTCCCACCCACGGGACAATGGGCAGTGCCTCGTTGAAACCGTAAGGCCACTTTTGCGTGACTTGACTCTAAGAGAGGGGTTGGGGTTCCGGGAACAAATTGAAGGTCGGGCCGCTGTAATCGGCCCACGACGCTTGAGCATGTCCCATCCCCGGTACAGAGGGACCACCAACTCCCTAGCTCACCCCTGAAGCTTGCCCGGAGGGATCAACATTATACGGGCTGCCGCTCGTATAACCCATTCCCGGGCTGTCGACCGAAGACTGTCCCGATGCTTGCCGCACAAAATTCCCGCAGCCTATAGCCAGTGCAGCAGCCTGTTGGCGAAGATCCTCGCCCATTGCGCTCATCAGATCCTTCCGCTCACTCAACTTCTGGAAGAATGCAAGCGAGGCATTAACCTACATCCAAAGAGATAACAAATAAGTAACTTTAATTAGACATTTATATTCAAGGCAAGTTAGGCAACTTACGAGATTGTATGCCATACGCTCGTCGATCTGACCCCTAGGCGCATACCTTGCCCCGCGTTCAAAGTTCACTGGCGCTACTCTCCTCCGCGTGATGTGGGAGTACCATTCATCGTACTCCGCGATGCTGATAATGGGGTCCGGCTCCGAGACGATGGCCGCCAGTGTGTCCTGCCAAGAAGTCCAGAGCTCTAGTTCGGCCACGCATAATTCTTGCGCATTGGCCTTGCCAAATCGCCCAACATCCGGTGGGTCCCTGTTAACCTCATATCTGGGGCACCGGCTGGCAAACCCTGCTCCAACTCAAAATGGCGCATTGCTCGGTCTGGCAGCTGCCACTCTGCGACCTCGAAGTGGATGAGGGGTGTGCGCTGCAACCCGGAGAGCGTGAAGACGAACGACTCTTCTACCCGTCGTGCCAAACGTATGTACGGTGCCCAACGCAATTGGCCCGGAGATAGGCGGTCGAACTCCCCTCGATAGTACGTGATGTTGTGATGGGGATCGACTCTCCTGCGGTAGTGGCTATTCTTCCGGCTGTACTCCCAAGCACGCAACCGAGGCCACACTCTATCGGTTCCATCCCTACGCGTCGGTGCACCGGGAGCAAGGTGTTCATAAGACCACACCTGAGAACATGGGCAAATTATATTTATATCGTCGATTCAACAAAACCAAAAACAAAAAAAAACAATAATGGTTGTGGATTTATATGATATACCTGCAATAGCGAGAGACATGCACATATGGCTTTGGAGTTGGGCCTCGTTGCCTTGTGCAATGCTCGGTACAGATACGAAAGAACCGTTGCACCCCATGCATAATCTCCAACCTCTGCCAGGTTACCCAACAACGATAAATATCTCATGCTGACCGTGTTCTTCGACGTCGTTGGGAGTAATATTGCCCCCACCACCCACCAGAGGAAGGCTTGTGTGTACAGCACAAGGTCACAGCCCGTATAGTTCTCCGGCAAAACCCCGTAGGTATCTACCAACCACTTCAACTTGATACCACCACTGCTAAATAGATCCTGGGGTATCGAAGTTAAGAAGTCCCTAGCGGTTCTCTTATTCATTGCTTCTGACGGAGGAGCAATTACCGGACGCCCCGTCACCGGCAACCCTAAGATGAACCCTACATCTTCTAGGGTAATTGTCATCTCTCCGAGCGGGAAGTGAAACGTTTCCGTTTCACTTCTCTACCTCTCAACAAGGGCACCTATCAAGGCCCGATCAAGCTATTGAAATATCTCCCCATGCGTGAAAATCCCAAACCCAATTCCACGCAGTATCCTCTTCTGGGCGGTGTTCAGTTTCCACGATACTATATCGCGAGATACTTCTACGGTGTTGAGAAGTTCTCTTTCCTACGATTTAATAAATACAATTTAAGCAAAATAAACGGTATATACAACGTTCGTAAGAATAAGAAAGTCGATAAATAATGTATCTTACTCCACCATCCCATATGAGCATACTGATATGGTTGGCTTGGTCGTATAACACGGATGGGTCTTCAGGTCCAGGGTTAAATTCCATTTTTTGCAACTGAAATTATGGAAAAACCTTCTCAGTTTGGATTTTACGTTTTGGATTTTGATAATCGCTCGCAAAAATACGACGCTAGCACATGCATAATACATATAACGCAAGCACATGAATGATGCATACAATGTTAGCATATGTACTCATATGTATAAATATATATACATATATGGAATCAGATTTTACAAACGCTTGCACAAGAACAAAAACATACATATATAAAACGCAATATTCATCACAACTGAATATTACAAACAAACAAAAATGTAGATTTTGTGAACATACGTGATCGATTTAGGGTATTAAAGGTGTTCTTAAGACGGAATTGCGCCGATATGCTTGCCAACGCCGCTGCGAAATTTTGTGAGTAGAGAGAGTGGAGAAGAGTGTCGTAGTTACTGTCGTTTGAAAGTATATTGAACGTCCGCAATACAGTATCGCGGATGGCTATTACGTCCGCGATACAGTATCGCGGATAGCTATAACGTCCGCTAAACTGTGTAGCGGACACTGTTGATGTGACAAATAAGGACAAGATAACCGTCATTGCCAAAAAAACTGACGGGACAGGCCCTGACAGGTGTCAGCCTAGGGACGTCCGGTACACAGTATCGCGGACGTCTTTTTGGATGTCTCCCATCAGGACTTTAATGTCCTCCGCCATACAGTTTAGCGGACGGCGCGGAGGGGCAATTTGGTAAAAAAACCCGTCCGCCATACTGTATGGCGGACGACTGACAGCTTTCGAAAAAGGCGCGATCTGGGCCGTCCATCTTTTGGGATGGACGGTCAGATCGCGCTTGTAACTTCTCCTATTTTGCCCACGCTCTCAACGGATCAGCTCCCTATATATATATATATATATATATATATATATATATATATAAATATATCTATTTATTTATATATATATATATATATCGTGTTGATACATCTTTACATCAATTACGGTAAGCATATATCAAAATAAAATATTCAATGTGCACATGTTAAACGATATATTAGTGCTTACCAAGCTTTGGGCGACTACAACTACATCACATTACTCTGTGTGATTCTGAGTAACATTACTTAAGTTAGCCAACTCCTAAACTTGGTTAACTACAAACTATCTTCATAGTGTTAAACTCTCTATCATTTTGAAAATCCACACAAGGAAAACAACTCTTCCATTTTGCTTAAACACCAATACCATGAGTGCCATGTGCTAATACGAAGTTAAACTTCAATGGAACGATGATAGAGATGAT
This sequence comes from Escallonia rubra, assembly GCA_033065855.1. NCBI lineage: Eukaryota > Viridiplantae > Streptophyta > Magnoliopsida > Escalloniales > Escalloniaceae > Escallonia > Escallonia rubra. The sequence continues at coordinate 98,609 of JAVXUO010001133.1, read as the reverse complement.
ATAGGGTAACCAACAAATGAAAAATGAGACCCATATAGTCCAGGAATCCAACATATTGTTATTAGGTCTCGCCCAAAGATTTGATTTAAAGTTAAGAAACTGATGGTTTTAAAGTAGAATACTGTGTTTTCAGTTCATCTCAGTTTCATTTCTGTACAATGTCTATGTGGACGAATGATCATATCAAATGATGGATAAGTGAAGAGAACATTGTGTTTTGTTTTACATTTGAAAGTTTGAACAACACTAGAGATAGGCTAATCTGTTGGATATAAGCCAGCACACACATGGGCTTGTGTGGCAGCTTTTATGGCTTGCATGGTAAGGTAAGTTTACACGCCCCCGCAAGATTGAGGCTTCATTGGTGACTCCAATCTTGGACCGAATATGAAGAAATTGTAGATGATTCAATGCCTTTGTGAGGATATCTGCTAGCTGATCCTTGGTGTTGATGTAATGGACATAGAGGGAGCCATTGGTGACACATTCCCGTACGAAGTGATAATGTAGGGCAATATGTTTCATGCAAGTGGAAGATTGGATTGGCATAAAGGTAGGTGGCGTCAGTGTTGTCACAGAATAGGGCGGAGGGTTTGGAAAGGGTATTGCCAAGTTCATGAAGAAGATTAGGAACCTAGACAATTTTGGCAGGAGAGTTGGCGATAGATTTGAATTCAGCCTCCTAGGAGGAGCGATTTTAAGACTTTTCGCGTGTTGGTTTCCAAGAGATGACATTGGTGCCAAGATAAAGGATGTAGCCAATTGTGGAGCGACCATTATCTTGATCGCCACCCCAGTCAAAGTCACTAAAAGCTTGAAGGGTGAAAGGAATTTTACGGTACAAATAAACGCCATAATGAATGGTTGCTTTCAGATAATGAAGAACATGTTTAAGTGCTGCCTAGTGAATTATAATAAGATAATGCATAAATTGAAAGAGACACGATTCATAGCGGAGCAGACATTGGGTTGAGTGGGGGAGAGGTATTGTAGAGCCGCCACCAACTTTTGATATGGTTGTTCGATCAACATGCGAGGATCCGTCCTGGAAAGTGATTGCAAAATAGGTACACATGGGGGTGTTGACTTCCTTCACTACAGCCATGGAAAATAATTGTAACAGGTCATGTGGCGGTGTTGAGAGAGAAAGAGGCCATCGGCGGTGGTAGTGACTTTGACACCCAAGAACTAAGTAGCGATCCGAGGTCTTTGAGGGAGAATTAGAGGTCAAGATTTGACAAAAGAATTGAGGAAGTCAGTGTTGTTGCCAGTCAAAATAATGTCATCGACATGTACAAGAAACTAGGCAGTGACAACATTCTTGGTGTAGATGAACATCTATGCATCAGTGACGGACTTAACATCATTGACTTGAAGCAGATAGCCATTGAGTTCTTGAAACCAAAAAATCGGTGCTTGATTGAGACCATAGAGGGCTTTAAGAAGCCTGCAGACATGATGGGGCATAGTGGAATAAAGAAAGCCTGAAGGTTGGGTCATGTAGACATCATCCTGAAGAGTGCCATGTAAGAAGGCATTGTTGATGTCAAGTTGCCGAAGCGGCCAGTTTTTAGAGAACGCCCAAACAGAGGACAACACAAATGGTTACGGGCTTGATGATAGGGCTAAAAATGTTGGCATAGTCAAGGCCAGGGCATTGATGAAATCCTTTTGCTATGAGGTGAGCTTTGTACTTGGCAATGGAGCCGTCAGGATGGTGCTTAATTCGAAAAATCCATATGCAACCCATAATTTTTTGGCTTGTTCGAACAAGGTCCCATGTTCCATTGTATAAAAGAGCATCAAGCTTTTCAGACATGGCATTGCACCAATGGGATTCGACTAATGCTTGTGAAAGGCAAGTGGGTTTTAAGGCAAGATGTATAGGATGAGTCATGGTATGATTGATATATGTGGGATTAAAGTATTTAGTATTTGGACAACGGGTGTGGGAGTGGCGTAGGATGGAGAGGTTTAGGAGTTGGAAGATGCAGAAAGGAAGGTGATTGTGTAGATGAGTGGGGTGCCATAAAGGGGGATGGTGACATGGGAGGAAACAAGGTCGTAAGGTGGGATTAAGGTGAAGGACTATTTGGTGGCAAGAGGGAATCATGGATTGCGTGTGTAAGGAGCAGATGATAAAGATTGTTGAGATGAAAATTGGTTGTGAGGAGGTTGTGGAGATAATAGCCGATTTGGTGGAATGTTAGTATTAGTTGGGTGAAAAGATGAAGGTTGATTTGAAGTAGGGTTAAGCGTGAATGCTGTGAGTGAGGATAATGGAGGTGGGCGGAAGGTTTGGGTGTTTGAATACTTTAATGAGTTTGAAGGGGATAAGGAGGGTAAGGAGGTGAGAGATTTGTGGGCTGGAAAAAGTATGTAGAAGAATTTAAAAAAGAAGGTTGGCTTTTCACGTGTGGAATGTTGGCCGTGACATATGAAGGGGAGTTTTGCAAGGGAAGTAACTGATGGATACTGTAAATTTGCATGGGAAAATATTTTCGACGAATTTGACAGGACGTGAGAGGTGGATTTTTTTGGAGACAGGGTCAATGCATTTGTAGCTGACTGAGTTGTCGAGTAACGAAGAAAAATGCAAGGGGTGGAACGAGGTTGGAGTTTAGATGAGGTGTATGGACGGAGCCATGGATAGTAAAGACAACCAAATTTTTTGAGACGAGTGTAATTGGGTGGGCACTGAAAAAGCATTTCAAAAGGAATTTAAAATTAAGGACGGGAGTGGGAAGGCAGTTTATGAGAAAACAACAGTATAAATGCATGCAGCCACAATTCGAGTAGAGGATAGGCAGTTTGAAGAAGGGTTGGACCAGTTTCAACAGTGTGCTGATGACGATTTTCAGAGGTGCCATTGTGTTTTGGTATACGGTGAGGGGCAGTGAAATGAGAAATGCCATGTTCAGTGAGAATGCCTTTGAGAGGCATAGATTCACCACGATTGTCAGAGTAAATGAACACGATTAGTAGTTGGAAAAAAAAATTTGAACCATATTTTTGAATTAAGAAAAAACCGTATGACACATTAGATTTTTGTCGCATAAGATATAACAAAATATACTTGTTGTAATGATCAATAAAGACTAGGTAGTAACGAAATCCATCATGCGATAATTCTGTTAGGTCCCAAACATCAGTGTATGGTAATTGAAATGGCCGAGAACCGGTGAATGAATTTGCATCAAACGGCAATTTAAAGTCACAAAAATTTTGTGACTTTTATTAAAGTCACAAAAATTACAATGAAAGGAATTTGTGAAAGAAAAATGAGATCCTAGCTTATGAGACTTAAGAATCAAAGAGATGTCGTTGTGAGTGGTGACCGAGACACTGATGCCATTCAGAGAGTTAGGATTTGGTGGTGGAGTGAACTTGTGGAGTGGGTAAGAAGGACAGATAGTAAACATCATTTACGTTTTCTTCACGAAGAAGTAACACCCCTGTGCGTAGATCCTTCACCACAAAATAGAAAGGAATAAATTCAAGTGAGACACTATTAGAGTGACAAAATTTGGGAACAAAAGTGAAGTTCCAATTAATGGAAAGAACACATAAATCATCATCTAAAGCAAAGGTGGCATGATGGGTGCGTAATTTGGCATGGCCAACGTAAGAGATTTGCAAGCCTGAACCATCACTTATGGATTTCATCAGGTTCACCATAGTCCGAATAGATGTGAAGATTTTCAGTGTCAGACGTGAAATGATGAGAAGCACCAATATCAAATAGCCAAGATGGTGAGGGCAGTCAGTGTAGTGTGGTTGCACGGGCAGTGGGTGTAGCAACCTGGGGTCATTGGATAGAGTGTATGATTTGAACGTCATTTTCACGGAGAAAATGAATAAGTTTGCTGCGTTCACTTGTAGCATGCTAGGACGGTCATAGAAGCCACATTGAAGAGCGGACTAAGGAATAGTCATGTGATTGTGGGTATTTGGACTTGACCAGGGAGGTCGGCTAGCCAGGTTGGCGTGTTGACGACCAGAGAACTGATCGGCGTTTCTTGGATAGAAATGGTTACTGTGATGCACAGAGGAGGCGGTGCCATTGTTGGGGGGGGGGGGGTCCAAGGTGAGAACCGATTGTGTAATTCATCGTAATAATAGTGAGAGAATGGGTGAGATCTTCCTTCTTGAGATGGAGTTCATAGTCTCCAAGTTTTTCGTAGAGTTCATCAAAGGAATGAGTGTTTCATGATCTCGGATCGCAGCAGCAATTTCTTTGAATTCATGACCTATACCGAAAAGAATATAGAACCAGGTCATCTTCAGATAGAGGGTTGTCAGTAAGAACAAGATCATCAGCAATAGTGGACATGTATTGGAGCTATTCCTGAATAGAGCGAGAGCCGCGAGGGTTGTTAAAGAGACGCTCTTTGAGGGACATGACTCGCGAACGATATTTCTTGGCAAAGAGGACTGGGAGAAGTTCCTATTCTTCCTGTGAGGAGGAAACAAAAGTATCAATTTGGTAGAGGTGGGAGATTCAAGAATTGTTTGGGAAGGTGGTGGGGTCAACGAACCTAAGGAGATTATTACCAATGAGAGCGAAATATAGTTGAGTACACCATACGGTGAAGTTTGTACTATGTAAGTTTTATTAGTGGGAAGATGAGATGGTGCATTGAAAAGGACCACAAAAAGTTGCATGGATCAGTGGAAAAAAAATTAGCTTTTAGTCAAATAGGCTCTTGATACCATGTAAGGCAAAAGTTTTCATTTCATCTCGTTTTCATTTATGTCCAATGTATATATGGACAAATGACCTTATCAGGTGATGCATAAGTGGAGAGAACCTTGGTTCTGTTTTACATTTGAAATGTTGAATAATTGAATTTAAAAACACTAAATATAGGCTAATTTGTCGGAGATAAGCCAGCACGTGCATGGGCACGTGCGGCAGCCTTTATGGCTTGCAAGGTAAGGTAGGTTCAACAATGGTACCTTCTACTTAATTATAAGTGTCTTAATAATTTCTTAAAATTAGACTATCACAACACATGCTGGAGTTTCAGCTGCACGAATACATTTATCATACAAAAAAGTCAAACTATAATGTTTAGGGTTAAATACACTTTAGTATCCTAAAACTACACTGAAATCTCACCTAAGGGTCTAAATATTTATTTTTTACACAAAAGGGTCTGTAGTTTCAAATTCGCAATAAATAAGGACTTCCGTCCAAATTCTTAACTTTCTTGGCAAAACCGTCAGGGGCAAAATTGTCAAACCAAATTTTTTTTTCAAACCCTCGTTTAATCCCACATATTCTTGAAAAGTATATCCACAGATGTGTGAGGGGGAGAAGGAGGGAGAGGAAAGGAAAAACAAAGGCCTTGGTCACCGGCGATGGGTGTGTGAATCGTGGTTGATGTCGATCGGTCGCCAGAGAAGGTGCCATTGCGGCGACAGATCTGTGGGCTAGCTTGAACATCCCTCTTCTTTTGTTTTTTTTATGACGGCAAGCCGTGGGGGCAGCGGCACAATGGCGGCATGGTGGAGTGGATTTGGTTCTTCATCGGCCATCGCGCGACCTCTGTGATAGATCGGTGGGTGGCCGGTCATCGACAGTGGTTGATGTCAATCGTGGCGGTGGTTAATACCGATTGTGGCTATGGTATGGCTTTTGTGGAGGTTGGCGACAGATCTACACCGGTGGGACAGATGGTGGAGATCCAGTAGATCTGGTGGTCCCCGGCGATGTTGCGCCAGTTGTTGATATGTCCATTATAACGGCCATGGCACCCAATTCCTACCTAGACCGGCTGCGACGAGTGCATCTATCTCTCTGTCTCTCTCTCTCTCCCTCTCTTTCCCAACTCCCCAATTAGATCGTTAACTGTAAATCACAAAAACACTCTCTTATCTACTTTTTTTATGGCATTTTGTGTATTTAGTTCTGAAATCTCGCCGGTGGGTGAAGCCATGGTGTAGGCCAAATCTGTGGTGATGGCAGTGATGTGATGATGTGGCGGGTGAAGCCATGGTGATTTGGGTGAATTTACTAGGGTTGCAGGTGGTTGTGATTTGGTCTTTGCGTCTCTTTTTGTTGCCGGTTTTCTTTTTCTTTGTCGTTCAGAGGTGACACTGCCGGGATCTGCTGTCGGCTGGCGTGGCTGTTGCCGCCGCATGTAGTTTCTTGTCCTCAAGGGGTTAGGGGATGGCTGTTACTACTGCCGGTGATTTTTTTTCTTAAGAAGAGGAAGAAGTGAAATTTTCAAAAGGAGAAGAGAAAAAAAAAATTAAACCTGACCGGACAATTTTGCCCTTGACGGTTTTGCCAAGAAAGTTAGGAATTTGGACGGAAGTCCTTATTTATTGCGATTTGAAACTACAGACCCTTTTGTGTAAAAAAATAAGTATTTAGACCCTTAAGTGAGATTTCAATATAATTTCAGGGTACTAAAGTGTATTTAACCCTAACGTTTATATCCAGAATTCAAAACTGGTTAACACATGAATGCATGCATGCTAAAACCAGGATGCATCGGTGTCCAATGAGTCCCTTAAATGAGCACACTGCTATCTCCTCAGTTGCCGCTGAGAAACTTACACGTGCATGCATGCACACAAATGGCAGTTGCATGTCTAGCTGCCTGTCTATATGGGCAGAGTTCTTTTGGCATCTATTTTGCATCTACTTCCTTTATCTAACAGCATTTGTTTAATTTCTCCTCTCACTGCCTCAAACAGAGCTACAACTGAAAATTGCTCATACCCTTCAGAGCATTTTCACCCTATACAGGAGCCGATATAGAGCACTGTTTCCATTTCTCAGGTAAGCTTTTGCTTAAGAATCCTCTTTCTCTCTCTCTCTCTCTCTCTCTCACACACACACACACACTCTCTGCCGGCAGGGGCAGAACCAGGAATATTTTTCAGGGGGTGCAAAAATTATATGTCCGTTACCAAATTTTTAATTAAAATAATATTAAAAACAAAGTGCACTTATAAAGCATACAAAAAGTAATATTAAGTTTCACGAGAGTCATTAAAGACTCTTTACAAGTACAAAAAAAAAATACAAATACAAATTATACTATGAGCGTTTACAAGCAAAAGTGTACAAATTATTAGAATTTAGAAGCAGACAAGCAGAAGCAGTATTTTGCAACATTGACCATTGTACAAAATTTTAGATCAAAAGCAAGAAAGAAATGATAAAAGTTGAAGAGCCTCACTCCATTTTTTGTCACTAAATGTCTAGTGACTCAGTGAGGCAGCGGAAGCTGGAAGGGGCCGAAGGGCTTAACTGCTTAAGGCAATAAGGCAGACAAACTTATAATTTGCAGCAGGAAGCCAGGGAGCTGTGAGCAGTCAACACTCAGCAGAGCAGCTTAGCTGCCTCAGCAGCCAGCACTCGGCACGGCACTCCCAGGCAGGCCCCAGCAGGCAGGCAGGCAGCCGGCGACCGGCGTCGGCGTCGGCGCGGGACTGCGGGAGGTCGTCGGCGGTCAAGATGACAAGATCTCAGTGACTCAGTCTCAGATCTGGTTCTTCAAGGGCGTCGCGGGACTCGCGGCAGTCGCGGGATTGCGGGAGGTCGTCGTTCGGTCACGGGCTCACGACGTCACTCCGTCGTCCCTCGTCGTCGTCGAAGCTACTGTCTGAAGGAGTGAAGCCGTGAAGGACTGAAGGTTAAGGTGGGTGGGATCTGGTCGCCGGTCGGTTCATTGTCCACCGGTCGCCGGATGGTTCACTGTCCACCGGTCGCTGGTGAGACCGTGAGAGAGAGAGAGAGAGAGTGTGGGTCTCTCGGGGAATGGCCGAACGGGGTATTGGGGATTGGGGAACGGGTCACGGGGAACGGAATCTCGGGAACGGGGTCAGTGCGATTCCCCAGAATTTTTTTTTCCCCTGAAGTCAGGGGGTGCTTCAGCCCCCCCTTGTCCCAACGTGCGTCCGCTGCTGGCCTGTATTTGTGTTCTTGATTTTTCAGGAGAATTCTTGACTCGTTCATCAGAGTAAATTTACGTGGACAAAATATTTGATTTGCATGATTTCTAGTCGTTTACAACCTCTTAATGTTGAGCAAGGCAAATCTTTCCATATTTTCACCTCACATGCATAGGCATTTAAGATATCGGACGTATGAACATGGAGCATGTTATCTAAAAATTGGAAAAAGTAGCATTACTAAAGCACTCCGTATAACAAACTGAAGCAGTCGACAACTACTCGGAGAATGAATTTCTTCTGTAAAAAGTCACACGGTTCCTTGTTGAAGGAGAACGTAGAATTTACTTCTTGGACTAGCTTTTAGAAAAGTATACCGAAGCTCTTAAAGGAATTAAAGATGTTGGAAAAGTTTGATTGATACATCATGGGTTTGAAAAAATGACTGTAGAGAACCACTTTATATATATTAAGAATTACGTCTTAAAGTATAGCCTTTGGAAGTAGCCGTCAGAGATTGGTCCAAATAAATGAAGTCGTGGGCTAAGCTCAAAGGAACTGCCTAAAGTCAATCTAAAGTTCATGATACCAACTAGACCAATTTCAAGACTAGATTACTACTAAGATAACAATATCAAAATCATAACTCTATAGTCTTCATAATCTTCTTGATAAAAAGCGTGAGTGGAAAGAGCTAGTCTAGTAGTTTCAGTAAGCAAAGGGAAAGGGGGGGGGGGGGGGGGGTTGAAGTCGTAAAAATGAGCCATGCCACTGATCTTTGGCAACACTAATTAGCCTATAGTGAAGGATTGTACAGTTTTTTTTTTCTTGAACTCTTCTTCCTTACCTTGTCTTCTCTTGGTGTACACCAATTAAAGAAACTGAGGTCATGGTTTGTTTTTCCATTTTCTCTACTATTGAGTGCAAAGAAAAAGAAATACGCTCTGATTTTAGACAATAGTGATTGTTTGCATTGAAATACTTCTTCCTCTCTAGCGTTGATCCCCGCAGCACCACTTTAAGAGGGAAAAATGTTTACTTCTTTGCGCCTATTCAAAGAAAAAAGAGAGAAACTATACGATTGAGTTTTGCGCCCAATCTTATGGATGAAAACCGATAGTACAGTGTCTAGCGTATCTAGCGTTTTGCGTAGACGGTGCACAGCACAGGAACCTGGTTTACGCTGGTCCATGAGGCAGCAGGGGTCTTGGGAAGCTTGGATAGTTCTAGGCTTTGCTATTGTTTCAGCATTCCTTATCCATTATCTAAATGGTAATCGATGCAATGTTGGTTGAGTATGTATATCTCACAGGCAGGACCTAAAATATGTTTCTTAGAAATCATATTGCACTTTGTTTCTTTACAAATCTGTCTAACCAGATATTTGATAGGTACCTCTTCTGATCGAAGGTACCAGAAATCCAGAGAAAAATGGATCCCGGAACATCAATAGAAAATCAATTTTCCAAACGGCATCCCTGCTTTCCCACAGATACAAGAATTGGGATTGTGGGAGCACAGGTCCAAGTGGCTTATCTGCTGCCTATGCACTCACTAAACTTGGTTACTCTAATGTAACTATTCTAGAGAAGCATCATTCTGTTGGAGGAATGTGTGAATCGGTTGAAATTGAAGGTACACAATATAGTTATGCATCATACTTGCAATGATGATGTGAACATAGTCTAGGAAAACTAAGAAAGAAAATCGAAGATAATAGATAAGAAGGTAAGCCGCATGTATTGCATAACATTAACAGCAAAGATATCTCATGTTGCAGTCACATTAGATACAAATTCTGAAGGATGACTAAGAACGTAGATAACTTGATAAAGTTTGTCTTACTATGAGAAGTACAAGTTTATTCCTTCACAAAATTACGAAGTGAAGGATGGAAAGAACATAAGGACTAGCATCACTAAAATCACATGCTTCTTGCAGGAAGAATTTATGATTTGGGAGGTCACGTTCTCGCTGCAAATAGTGCTCCCACTATCTTTCACTTAGCAAAAGAAATTGGGGCTCAAACAGAGGAACTGGACACCCATAAGTTTGCTATCATTGACAGCTCTACTGGAAAGTATAATGATATGAAAGTCGTAGACGATTACATATCTGTAGTGCCTCTTACCTTGAAACTCCAGGTCAGTCCATTTTAGCTTTGGATGGCTTTCAAAAGATTAACCTTTTTGTCTAGAGCTCCACTAGTTCCAATCTCATGTGCCGTCTCCACAGGATGAAGCCAGGGCTTCTTGCCGTATTGGAGTCCATGCTATGAGTGACATTGCTTCAGATTTAGCTCCTTCATTTATTGAAGCTCGTGGATTTAAATCAGTCCCAAAATCAGTGGCCTACGGATATACTGCTTCTGGTTATGGATATGTTGAGGACATGCCCTATGCTTACATCCACGAATTCACGAGGACTTCCATGGCAGGAAAGATTAGGCATTTCAAAGGTGGTTACACAAGCTTTTGGCAGAGGATTAGTGAACGTCTGCCAATAGATGTTCACTGCACTACTGAAGTTTTAGAAGTCAGACGCGACTCAGGTGGCATAAAAGTTGATACCAAAGATGACTTTGGCGAAATGCAAGTTCTGGAATTCGATAAAATCATAATCACCGGTTCCTTTCCTCTAGCCAGTAGAAAGACTTATAAATCACCTTCTTCAGCTACTGAAGGTTTGCTGAAGCTTTATTATATAGTCCCTCTCCCTTAAAAGAAACCATACTCTCTCTCTTTTCTGATTCCGTCAATGAGGTTCTTTCTAACCTATGTGTCTAATAAGCGGTACATATAGGAAACATTATATTATCTTGTTAGTCGTTTATTAGACGTGGTCACTTTTTAGGGATCTAGCAACTGAACAGGGGATTACTAGCATTAACTTGTTTTTTGCAGAGAAAGGGGGCAGGATTATGGACATGAGCGAACTTGAAAAGGAGTTGTGCAGTAAAGTGGAAACTGTTGATTACTATACAACTGTCTTGAAGATAAAAGGGATGGAGCATATTCCAATGGGCTTTTATTACTTTAGGGAGTTCATGGATGACTCTGCAACTATAGGGCAGCCGGTTGCAATGCAAAAATTCTTTGCAGAGACGAATATCTTCCTATTCTGGTCTTATGGCAACTCTGCAGATATTAAGGGACTCAAGGTCACAAAGCATGCAACAGACGTCGTCAAAAGTATGGGGGGTGAGGTTGAGAAAGTAATTTTACAGCAGCGATTCAAGTATTTTCCTCATGTTAAAAGTCATGGTATGCTCGTCAAGTCACTTCTGGAGTGCTCAAGGATAATTATGAATTTTATTTTCAAGCTTTTCATCTACTAGTAAATACTTGCAATTATAATGCAGTTATGAAGGATGGGTTTTATGATAAGCTGGAGTTTCAATTGCAAGGCCAACGAAACACTTACTTTCTTGGTGGGCTCATGGCATTTGAGCTGACAGAGAGAAATTCCTGTTATGCCATGGCTTTAGTCTGCGAGCATTTTGCCAACGACAGTCTGCCACCCACTTTTCCATACACTAAGGTACGCAAAGTTCAAAGTTCAAAGAATAGTAATATAGCTTGGGAGACTAGAACTCCAGAAAGCGTGTAGTTCACAGTCGATGATTTTGCTCATTTGGTTTACGTGATTTACAGAGGTTGTTTACACTGAAACCCAACTGTGCGCCTCAGATAATAAGCAACTAGACGAAGCACATGGAGTGGAGTTCCCAAATCTTTCTTCCATTGATGGGTTTCTAAGGCACTGGGGAACTCATAATGTCACACGAGAGAAAACCGCTTATACATGGATTAACGAGAAGGGAGAAGTACTAAATCAGAGGACATACAATCAACTTCATGCAAATGCGTCTTGCATCGCTCGTAGGATATTGGCAAACCATAAACCAGCTATCAAACCCGGTGATAGGATACTGTTAGTCTATATTCCAGGACCCGAGTTCATTGATGCCTTCTTTGGGTGCTTGAGAGCTAGAGTCATACCAGTACCAGCCATTCCTCCCGATCCATGGAAATCAAGTGGACAAACACTTCTTCATATTGAGAACATTGCCAAAACATGCAATGCGGTGGCAATTCTATCAACCTTTGGCTACCACGTCTCTGTGAGTGCATTTTCTACAAAAAAACACACTATTGTTGACAGGAAAAGGTAAGTGCAGCCCTCGATGGCCAAACCTGCCGTGGCTACATACAGATTCCTGGATCAAGAAAGCTAAAACTGGCGTGCATAGTGCAGACATGGCAGAAGATTCTGAACCTCTGGCAAATGATTTATGCTTTCTCCAATTCACATCAGGTTCGACGGGTGATGCTAAAGGATTCATGATCACTCATGGTGGTCTAATACATAATGTGAAGTTGATGCGTAAGAGGTACAATAGCACGTCTAGGACAGTATTTGTGAGTTGGTTGCCTGAGTACCATGACATGGGACTGATTGGGGGAATTTTCACCAGACTGGTGAGTGGTGGATCTACAGTTCGGTTTTCACCAACAACATTCATCAAGAACCCGCTCTTATGGCTGAAGGCAATGAGTGAATACCATGCCACTCATACTGCTGGACCCAACTTCGTCATTGCTCGAAGACTAGAATCTAACATGGATAAGGGACTTAACTTGGACCTCTCCTCTATGGTTTTCCTCATGGTTGCTGCTGAACCCGTGAGGGCAAACACAGTCAAAACATTTATCGAACTAACTCGACCTTTTGGCCTATCTGAAGAGGTAATGGCTCCTGGTTATGGCTTGGCAGAAAATTGTGTGTTTGTAAGTTGCGCATTCAGGAAGGGGAAACCTGTCTTGTTAGATTGGCAAGGAAGGGTTTGTTGTGGATATGTGGATCCAAATGACCCAGATGTTGGTGTCAGAATAGTTGATCCAGAGACCTGTACAGAGCATATAGAATCTGGAAAAGAAGGGGAGATATGGATTAGTAGTCCAAGTGCAGGAATTGGGTACTGGGGAAAGGAAAAGTTGAGCCAGTCAACTTTCAAGAACGCAATTCAGAACGACGACCTCGGTAAGAAGTACACACGAACTGGAGATCTTGGACGAATACTTGACAGGAAATTATTCATCACGGGGAGAATAAAAGATCTCATCATCGTTTCCGGAAGAAACATATATCAATCAGACGTCGAGAAGACAGTTGAGAGCTCATCTGAATTTCTACGTCCTGGCTGTTGTGCTGTGGTTGGTTGGTGTTCCTGGAGAGGTTTTACTGGAAAAAGGGACTGTAATAGCAGCAAGCTCTGATCAAGTTGGACTCGTTGTGATTGCTGAGGTTCGAGAAAATAAATCTCTACCAAAGAATCTGACTGACCGCATCCAACTTCGTGTCGCAGAAGAACATGGACTCAGTATTGCTACTATCGTGTTAATTAAGGCACGAAGCATATGTAAAACGACATCAGGGAAAATCAAGAGATTTGAGTGTGTAAAACAGTTTACTGATGGCACATTAAATGTAATAGATGATGTTCCTCAACATGAACCTGTTCAACCTATGGTTACTAGAGATCCTATTTCTAAAAGTTCCAGTATTGATAAGAAAGAAATCATAGGGTTCTTAAAGCGGCTGCTATCGGAGCAGACATGAATTCCTATTGCAACTATCTCTACCAGTGAAAGTCTGGTATCTTATGGCGTTGACTCGATAGGTGTGGTTCGAGATGCTCAAAGACTTTCTGTTTTTCTAGGGACTCCAGTTGGTGCAATTGACATATTCACCGCAACCTGCATTGAGGACTTGGCAGATTTTGCAGAGAATCTCCTAAATGAATCTCAGCCTCAATTGACGGACCATCCATCTGAATTTCCCGAGATCAAGAAAGATACTGCAGATTTATTGGTTGAAGTTTCGGCACCTCATAAGTTGGGAATTTGGTTATTCCAGCTTCTTGCTCTTACTTATATCTCCATCTTATTGATGTTTCCTACGTGTCTGTCAATTTCTTCTTATACTGCTCTGATCTCGGATAGTCACGCACTGATAGATAAAGTGCCCTGGCTTGGATACTTGGTTTCCTTAGCTTGTGCTCCTCTTTCATGGATGCTTTGCTTGGTTTCCACTTGCCTTACTATTGCTTTCATTGGAAAACCATTTCTTCAACCAAACTATGCCTTGACCCCTGAAATTTCGATTTGGTCGTTTGACTTTGTTAAATGGTGGTCACTTTACAAGGTCCAAGAAATTTCTTCAAAAGCTCTAACAGTGCATTTGAGAGGTACCGTGTATGCCAAATACTGGTGTGAGGTGCTTGGAGCGAAGATTGGATCGTCTGTGTTGCTTGATACTACTGAAATTACAGACCCATGGCTTGTTTCAATTGGAGCTGATGCTGTCATTGCGGAAGGAGCATTGATTCAAAGCCACGAGGTAAAAAACAGTATCTTGAGTTTCGAGCCTGTTAGAATCGGCCAAAATTCTTCTGTTGGCCCTTATGCTGTAATTCAGAAAGGCAGCATAGTGAGAGATGGAGCTGAGGTAGGGGCACTACAGACATGCGAAAAAGGCAAGACCGTATCAACAATTTCCAAGTTGGATACCGTTACGAAGGTTAGTGATGTACTATTTCTCATGACCATCTTATAAATCTTCTGATTGTCCTTTCTTGGTTCCAAATGGTACCTTAGAGAAACAATGGTGCTGTGTGACATATTTGGTCTCATATATGCTTTAAGTATTGCCAACCGGGTTTGTAAACTGTTGCCTCTTTAAACGGTGAAGTGTAGAAGTAACCTTGCTCATCCTTTTCTAGTGTAGTCATGCACCCTTTCCAAACATGGAAAAAGGATATTGCACCACCCCCTTCTTCGCATAGCTTATTCCTGCATCCACGTAACAGATCACTAGATGATAATAGTTTCCATGTGATCACCAAAAAACCAGCTCATCTTAAACTGAACATATTGACTCTAGAACGGATATTTGTCAATGGCCAAAATCACTTTGTGCGCATTATACTTAAGTCTTAGTGAAGTTTCCCCGTAATTTTGCTCGACTTAGTTTTCCATGGTTCCCAGATAGGGAAGGCAAAGCCTGATCCTAGCAATAATGTAAGAATATGATTTGGACATCATAGTAGTTCATTCATCATTGTCGGAGGTTGAATAAAGGCAAAAAAATCATTCTCAATAGTGATATCCTAAATGTGATTAGGTCATGCTTAGTATTTACTTGATCCGTATAATCATGGTACCATCTTGCACCAATGTGTGAAGCATATGACCATGGCTTTTCAATCACCTACAATGAGCTGCGTGAAGATAATACTCCTATCAAATTTGATGCTGTAAGGTAGTGTTGCTGATCATAATCCTAAAGGCTCGACTGTGTTTCAAGCACGCACCTTCGAGACATGTATATTATAATGGTTAAATATGTATCTATATGGAGCATATTTTTTATGATGTTGAATTTCCTTTCTATATTCTGGAAATGATGTTCTAGGGTTGTACCAAAAAGAAACAGATGCATCTTAGTCAAGAAAAAGGTTGCACGAATTGTAAAATTTTGAGAGTCTGGTGGTGATGTTCCCTACAATTGTAAGGTAGACTGCTACGGATGTTCAAAAAACTGGAGTTGACCTTATTTGTTTGTACTTGGTTGCAGGAAAATATGAGAAAAGAAATCATACTTAATACGAACGAAAAAGTATGAGTCCCTTTACCAGTTATTGGGCATCTACATGGTGGGTATTGTTAGCAGCCTATCAGCAGCTACTGCTTATGTAATCTATCTTTGGGCAGTCCAAGAGCCTCCTTCCCTGCAATACTTCGGATTCTTTTGCATATTTGGAGCCTTTCACTGGTTACCTTTCAGCATCGCTGCATATGCGGCTATGTTTAGCAGTGTCACTTCATGTCCAATCAAATTTGCCATCTCAGTTTCAATGGCTTACTTAGCTCATGGCCTCATCCTAAGCTTCCTCACTTGCACTTCGACCCCTCTCCTCTCCAGAATTCTAGAAGCAAGTAAATCACACTTTGTACTCTGGCTTCGCCATCGAATTATTATTGCCTGTCATTTGAGGTTTTCCAAGTTCCTTTCAGGAACAGAAGCTTTTTTCACACACGTCGCCTGCTGGGGGCAAAAATTGGCCAGCACTGTTCAATCAGAGCCATTAACCCTGTCTCAGACCCCGAATTAATAGCAATTGGTGATGGCGTCCATCTAGGTGACTTTAGCAGGATTGTACCCGAATTCTATAAATCAGGAGGGTTTGTTCGTGGTAAGATAGAGGTACAGCATAACTCGGTTATTGGGAGTCAAAGCCTAATCCTCCCTGGTTCCGTGATTGAGAATGATGTAATCCTTGGCGCTCTTTCAGTTGCTCCCACAAACTCAGTTCTCCAAAGTGGTGGTGTATTTGTTGGATCTCAAACTCCAGTTATGGTAAAGAACACCATGCACATTTTGGATGATCGGATAGAGGAGATGGATACGAAATACAAGAAGGTACTTGG
Source organism: Escallonia rubra (assembly GCA_033065855.1). NCBI lineage: Eukaryota > Viridiplantae > Streptophyta > Magnoliopsida > Escalloniales > Escalloniaceae > Escallonia > Escallonia rubra. The sequence continues at coordinate 82,206 of JAVXUO010001133.1, read as the reverse complement.
AAATCTTGCAGCAAACTTAGCTGCCACAACTCTGAAAGTCAAGTCCAGATACTTCCATCGAATTGGTGCTGCCGGTAAGGGACTTCTAACACTCTATGCTAACATACCAGGCTTTCCAGATCACAAGATCTTCTATCCTGGGAAGAATTACCCTGTTATTATACGGCACAGTAACTGGTTAAGTTCAGATGACGATGCAAGTCTTGATCCACGTGGTGCGGCATTGATGATCCTTTCTGATGAGGGTGAGAGTGGAACTCCGCTGCTTGATCTTACTCTGAAAACAGGCAAGGCCTTCCACGCTCGTACAATAGGCGACTTCGCAACATGGCTAGTATGCGGGGTCGCTGCTCGACAAGAACATGTCAAGCATGCTCCCCATGTGCGGGAAGCAATGTGGGATTCCCTTCGATGAGCTGACTTGTATGCTGAGCTGCATTACTACTCAAATAGTTGCAGGTTGTTTAGATTCGACAACGGAGAGGAAATGTATGTGAAATTCAAGTTAAGGCCTTTCTGTGGGAAGATCAATGTGGACTCTGGCAAAGTGGAGCCCCTTGGTGTACTCCCCCCAGAAACAGGTGCGATATCCCGAGGGACGAGAATGACTCGCGCCCACAACTCTTCCTTGCTAAAGATTTTCAAAGCCACGTAAATTCGCCGGAGGGAGTTTGTTATGTTCTTCAACTGCAAATCAGGCAGATTCCTAACGATGAAGGCACGCGTGAGGTTGCACTTGACTGCACCAAGCCATGGGATGAAACTGAATTCCCATACATAGAAGTGGGAGAGATAACGATTGACCAAGCTCTCAGCAAAGAAGAATCAGAGAAGCTGGAGTTCAACCCCTTTCTTCGATGCCAAGAAGTGGATGTCATCCGCGCCACTTCATGCTCCCAAAGTGCCTCCATGGACCATGGCCGTTCGGTTGTCTACTCAATATGCCAACATTTGAGAAACAAGAAGCCACTTCCAGAGGCATGGAGGATCTTCCTAGACCAATCTGATGTGAAAGTTGACCTTTCGGGCTGCCAATAGCTGCAGTTTTGGAGAGAAGGGATGTAAAAAATGTGACACTGACGAGAAAATGGCAACAGACCTTGTGGATGATGTCTGCACAACCCTTACTTCAAACAGTACCGCCTTATTTCCTCATGGGTTTAGTTATTTTTGCTCCATTGAAGGGGATTCTCTACCTGAAAGAGACCAAAGGCCTCCAGGTGTACTGGTTGCTACCTTTGTCTTGGGTCTCCTCAGGAGTTTTAGCTGGCCTAGTTTGTGCTTTGGCCAAGTGGGTTTTGGTGGGAAAGAAGAAAGAAGTTGAGTGTGTGAAGATTTGGAGTAGAGGGATTTTTATGGGCACGGTATGGCAGGCTATAAGGACATTGGTTGGGGAATATTTCATGGAAATGGCAAGTGGGTCAGTTCTATATGGGCTCTGGATGAAACTAATGGGTTCAGAGGTTGGCTGGGACCAAGGGGTTTATGTGTATAGCTTAGGTGCTGTGTTAAATCCTGAAATGGTGAGGATTGAAAGGCATGGCTGTGTGGGAAGGGAAGCTTTGCTATTTGGACAAGTATATGAAGGTGAAGGTGGGAAAGTGAAGTTCGGGAAAATTTGCATTGGCGATGGTTGCTTTGTGGGGAGTAGGGCTGTGGCCATGCCTGGAGTGACCTTCGAGAGTGGTGGTAGCCTTGCTGCTAATTCCCTCGCCATGAAGGGAGAGAGAGTCAAGTAAAAGCAAGGGTAAGGCTGCGTTATTTGCACCAATTTCATCTCTCGGACTATGGCAGAAGTGATGTTAAGAGTACACCAAAATCTGTCATATTATATTGTAAGCTTGCTTGTCAACCCTTTTCGCTTAAGGTAATCGTTTTAGTTCTTCAGCTAAATGTGTTCTTCTGGATGATTGGGACTTCCTGACCAAATTTTCATCATTAGTAGGATAGAGCTTAATATGCTTCTGCCACCATTGCAAACTTTGCAAATCTAAGTCGTGGTCTGGACGTACCAACTACCCAGAGCCATGTTTAAGGCTCGTATTACTAAGACTGGTGTGAAACTGACTTGATTGGATGAAAAGATGCACCTTAACTACTTTAGAGTCGAATCAAGCATCCCTGTTTCCCATATGACATTATACAAGTTCGAATGTACATATTCCAATTAACTCAAAAGAATAGCAAATAGATCTAAATTAACGTTTTACATTGGCTGGCAGAAAGATAGTAATCCAACACTCTTCTCATGGTAAGAAACTTGTAGTACTGAACAAGTTTCAGCCTTGAAACTACAGTGCTCTCTATAGTCAAAGAATGAATAAAAGCAGAATATATTCAAGCAATAACAATTTTCATTGCGATAGCGAGCCAGGTACCTAATGATTAATACCTACCGGAAAAGTCTGAAGACAAAGACAGGACCATGGAAATCGATGAAGTCTTTTTCAGCTTCCAGTAGTTGTAGATATATATTTTCTCTGGGTTCCTCCTTTACTCCACTCTGTGTTGCATATTCTAGTGCCATTTCATAGTCCACCTGCAAAGACCATAAGAACTTATTCTCCCATCTTCCCCTAAACTACGTTAAAACTGTTCCCCATGTTGTGCAATGAATACACGTAGTGCTAAGCATAGACGGTACTTTTTTAGCACAAGTCAATATAGCCACATCGTGGATGCTCAATCTAGTTCATCATTGACGTGGGAAACGTGGTAAGTAAAGGAGGTTCGTACTCGAATATCTAAAAAAAATGTCAAGGAGAATGATTTCTAGGCAAAAGAAACAAAGATAAGCTGAAGGAGCATCAAGTTGGCAAGAGGTTCACATGGTGAAGGATAATCGGTAGGATTGCATGATCATGTAATGTTGCTTTTAACTGCTGGCAAAAGCTCTATATACTCTAGGGGCTTCTTCTTTACAACTATGTGATATCGTCGTCAATCCTTAAGCAAAATAGAATCAGCCCTTCACTGGATGTGACCCTTTCTTCCAAAATGGGATCATTTTTCACCCAGCCTAACTTCCTCTTATTAAATTTAGCTCACTCGGAACTCTTCTACATGTCGACAACGAAGGAAAACCCTTTTGAAGTACTAGATAAAGGTCAACGTTTGAGAAGCTCACCTGTTCGACATGTTGAGCAAGCTTTTCCCGCAGTGTATCTTTTGTTATCAGACGAGCTGAAACTTTACTAAGCAGTTCCGCATCCTTGTCCTCGTAGCGTCTCTTCTTCGAAGCATGCAAATGTGTCATTTCTTTTAGGACCTCGTATATAGCATTTGTAGCATCGGGAATGTACCTGCAACCGAAAATTTGATTATAATTGCCAAAAGTACGATCATCAGCTCATAGGTACACAATTGTCTTTAAGTTTCAGTTGTTGGATTTACTTGCTCAAATTTCGCTTTCGCTCCTGTTGCTCACGAGCTTGAATTTTCTTCACTATTTTGGATTTTAGCTGGATGCAGCATTGCTGAATAGAAGTCTGAAGACGTAATGCTGTTAGCCTATAGATTTACAGTAACCGGGAAAAGTTATTCAAGATGCTTAAACCCACCTTGACAGCAGAGGCTATTTCACTTATATCATCGCCAATATATTCCTTTCCAGTACCTTTAAAAGGGATTTTTGTGCTTACAATGCTCACAAAGACCCCAATCTTATCTTGTGTCTGGTTTATCTTGTAACTATTCCAACTGAAACGTGAAATCTCAATTAGCATTGTTGTCTAATATTGCAGCATTTGTTCTCCTTTTTCAGTATTAGACAATATTTGGCACAGAACCCTGTCCTCCAACCAGATTAATGTTTAAGAAGCAAAGGTACAAACAGAGCACTCAGTTTCCAACCAAATGGCTTACTTGATTCGCTTCAGGGCAGTCCTAGTGACAACATCAGCACCTTGCTCGAATAGAAGTGGAATCCGATTTGCGAATCGGAAAATATTTAATCCCTGAAATTCAAAATTTCCATGTCAACGGAGTGAATTGCTGAAGAAAATCAAGAATCGAAGAACTAAAGGTGCATTTGACAAAGCTTTTGTTTTGAGTTCTGGTTTTGAAAAAATCAAAACTAGTTATGGTTTTGATTTTGGACAAAAACTCATAGGTGTTCGATAGAAAGTGTCAAAATCACTTTTCACCTACGAAGCACGGATTCCGGTGCGGGTGCGGTTACGCGGTTACGTTATTTTCCCCAAAAAAAAAATAGGATACTGGTGCGGCTGGGATACAGCAAAAAATTATTAATATACATTATTTGTATGTAACAAAAATAATGCTATTTTAAACAAACAATAAGGTTTTGGTTAATTGGGTGGGCTGCTTTGTAAATATTGGAAGTGCATAGCCAAATATGACAGTTTGTAGAAGTTTTGTTATTTATAAAAAACAGTGGAGCTATTTTAAAAGATTGTCAATAAAGTTCGGAGTTAAACATAATACACAGAAACTTTGATAGAAACCCGATCTTATAACACAGGCGTCGTCCAAAACATACAACATTGACAAAGCTCTGCAAGGAGGGGCCGTCGCAGCAGTTGCCGGGCAACGCCGGTCGCCTCTCCTGCCAGAAGACTCCCTCTGCTCCGGTGGAGGTTGTTTCTTCTCTTCTCCTTCTTTTTCCACTCTCTGCCAAAAATCCCTAGGTGCGTGTCCTAGCAGTACCCAAGATCTAGAAAATAAATTGAAAAAAAGAAAAAAGAATTTGGATACGCACCCATGCCGCACCTGACGTGCACCTGGTGCTGGTGCTTCCCCCAGACTACCGCATCGGTGCTTCATAGCTTTTCACTTTTTTTTTTTCTTCTTTCCCTTTTTTTCCCCTTTCTTTGATACATCCCTACTCCCCATCCCAACACACAAATCACCACCAACCACCACCCATTGCAACCACCCCTCCGTCACGCTCGCCACCAACCACCATCCACCGCCACCACCAGCCATAACCACCTAACACCACCACTTAACCACCCATCATCACCACCACCCAAACCCATCGATGAACCAAACTCCACGATGTCACCATAGATGACGAGTCCACCGCGATGCGCAGATCCACCATGAAGCATAGATCCACCGTGATTTCTTGCAGATCAAGCAAACTTAGAGAGGGATCTGTTAAAGAGAGAGAGATGACATTTGGTGCGGTGTTAGGTTTTAGAAGTAATACTGGTGTTGGTATTTTGGGTTGCGGTGATGTGGTAGTGACGGTGGGTGTAGAAAATATTGGGACGGTGGGTAGAGCAGATCTGTAATGGTGGGGCTGATACGGTGGGCAAATCTCCGGTGCAGTGGCGATGGTTGGGCAGGTGAGTAGCGACGCTTAGTGGCGTTGGGTGGAGCAGATCTGCGACAGTGGCCAGATTTATCAGTGCGGTGGTTGGTGGCTTTAGGGCAGGGATGTGAGAGACGACAGTGGTGGGGTAACGACGCTGGTCTCGATATCAAGCTAAGTAGCACGGACACAAACACCGCGTCCGACCTGGACACCGGACACCGCAATTCTCAAAAAATCAGATTTTGGACACTGCAGGACACTGCTGAATTTTTAAATATATTTTTATTTAATTTCTGCATATATTTTATTTCAGCAGTGTCCAAAATCTGGTTTTTTGAGAACTGCATATATATGTGTATATATATATATATATATAGCCATCCATTTCACACAATGGATGGCTAAGATCATGTATTTGTTATGATTTTTTGCGTGACCGCCCCTCTTAGGGCGGTTAGCAATTATGCCACAAATGCCCATGTGCATTTGTCTCTTCTTTTTCTTCTTCTCAAACTTCCCCCAACCTCCTTCCTCAACTGGAATCTATTCCCTTTCAGTGTAGAAGACTCATTTGCAAGAGATTTGCAATGAAAAAAATGAGAAACATATACTGAAAATTTTCGTATATTACTGCCATCATGTTACATAAATAGTTTACATGGGCATATGTTAACCCAGAATCACAAATAAGAACATACACATACAAAAGAAATTATCTCAGCACCGTACTGTCATCATACAGTCACCGCCGTCGGCACCACTATATCAGACGCACAACCGCCACCCCCGTCGGCACCACCATCATGAACCCACCACCCACAAACATCCTAGATGCACAACCACCACCACCGTACAATACCATCATCAGTATCATACCCATTACCATGACACCGCCGAGCACCGCTACCCCTCACCGTCAGATCGACCACCACACATTACCCTCTTATCGCGAAATTGCCGAGCACTCCTTACATGAAATTGCCGAGCACCACAACCCAAGCTGCGCAATCTACCGACCACCATCACCTCCTAACGACACCCCAAGCCGTGAGATCTGCCGTCCACCGTCGAGTCATACCACCACCCATGCCAGATCTACCTACCACAATCCCTCTTACCATCTCCAGATTTATTGCGACCGAGAACACCGTCATCATCCCCATTGATGCTTAGATAAAACACGTGGCTTTGGAAGGGGAAGAGATAGACAAACATGGTGTAGATCTATGAAGCACCGGTGCGGCAGTCTGGGGGAAGCACCGGCACCGGATGCGCGTCGGGTGCGGGTGCGCGCTGGGTGCGGCATGGGTGCGTGTCCGAAACTTTATTTTTTTCAATTTATTTTTTGGATCTTGGGTGCGGCTCGGATACGCACCCAGGGATTTTTGGCAGAGAGTAGAAGAAGAAAGAAAGAGAAGGAGGAGAAGAGAAGAAGGAGAAGAGAAGAAACAACCTGCGCCGGAGCGGCAAGGGTCTTCCGGCGATCGGCGAGGGCCTTCCGGCGATCGGCGAGGGTCTTCCGGCGACCGGCGAGTGTCTTCCGGCGACAGCTACCCTCCTTGCCCAGATCTGAGTTGTGACGGCTATGTTATATAAACAGGGATAACCTTATAAGTTAGGGTTTTTCTGAAGTTTCTCTTACATATAAATAATATATGTTAATAATTTTTTGTCGTATCCCTGTTGCACCCGTATCATATTTTTTAAAAAATGACGTATCCGCACCCGTATCGCATTCGCACCCGCACCGGAATCCGTGCTTCTTAGGTGTAGATCGATGATCCACATCATAGATCCAGCCACAACCAAAACCGAACCCACCACCATGCCGCCGTTATGGGCACCATAACCACCACTAAAACAGAGCTAGCCACCACTTCCATCTGTTTAATCACAGCCAAAAATCGCCGGAATCAACATCCTAATACCAGCACAACCAATACTCTGAAGCTATGTTCATACACATGATACAACCCAAAAACAAAACCCCAAACCCTAATCAAATCTCAAGTTCCCAGATAGGCATCAGTCAAAATCCCTTGTCAAAGCAAAGAAATTGAATCGATCCACCATGGCAACCCACCATCGTACCATGGTGACCCACCACCATAATCCCCACAATCGACCACTAGTGAACCCGCGGCCAACCACCACTAGACGTGTAGCAAAACTCCACGGGGAAACAAAGAGATGTGGAAGAAAGAAAAATCTATGTATGTTTGTGTGAGTTAGTGAGAGAGAGATGACATGGCAAAGTGAATAAGGACTGGGCATAATTGGAAAAAACACTGACCGCCCCTCTTTGGGGCGGTTAGCCAAGAAGTGAAGAAACAAAGGCTGATCTTGGCCATCCACCTAATGATGTGGACGGCTAGATTACAGTTGGAGAAATTGCTATTTCTCCACCGGTAGATAGGGATCAGCTCCCATGTGTGTGTGTGTGTGTGTGTGAGTGTGTTAAATTTGTACATAATAAGAATAAACATCAATCTAAGCAGCTGAATTTCACTCAAAACGGATGAGAAAGAAAGATAGTAACATGAATGTCTCAACAGTAACAAGATTAGAGTCTCAACAGTAACAAGAGAGAAGAACATGGGACAAAAGGATCAAGGAAATGTCATATATAGCTAGATAGGTCTGTAAATGAGGTTGGATATGCTAACGTATCTTCCAATGAACTGGTTAGTTTGAGCGCTTTCTTCAACAAAACGAAGGAAAAGAGAGATAATGAGAAAGAAAGAAGAAGAGTACCTTTTTCCGAGTCGATCTGATTAGTTGGGTTTCAAAGTTCATTTCTAAAGAAGTCTCCGAAATATCATATTTTGGCATGTGGACACTTCTTCGAGAGGTCCGACACTTTTTCAAGAGTTGTCCGACACGGTGTCCGGTAATTAAAAAATAAATCAATAAATTCGGATACTGCTGAGAGGTGTCGGACACGTGTCCGGAGGTGTCAGTGAGGTGTCGAGGTGTTAGTAGGTATCGGACACCATACCTCAACCTATATTAGGTGTCGGTGCTTTCTATATGTCAGGGTAGTCGACGGCGGTCAGTGGCGGCGGTGCGGTGGCAACGGCAACGGGTGGCAACAGCTTTGTCATGTGGTGGTGGTTAGGGATTGGGGTTAGCTGGTGGGAGTGATGAAATAAAAAAAAAAGAGGGTTTAAAATTGCTTCTAGTGAAGTTTGAAGGTTGGATCTGAAATAAAATACCCAAACTAAAAACCGAAAACTCCATAATGGAGTTTTCAAAAATGGCCCAATATAGAAAACTGGTTTATAAAACTGAAGGGGGAAAAATGAAAAATGTGAACCAAACATCGATATTTTTTTCAGTCTTCAAAACTGGACAAAAAAATGGTTTCAAGTAAGTGTATGTCTTTGATCGAATCGTTTCACGGCTCAATAGTAGTTTGATAAGCCCACTGATTTTTAACCGGTGTTCCAGAATACGGCTAACCAACATCTTAACTAAAACTAATTGATTACGAGACTGATTGGAGCAAATTTTGCAGTTTTTTCTTCTGCAATACCCCTCGACGGAACATGAGCGTGAAAGGGGTTCAAGAATCAGTTCTCTTTTTGTAAGGGCTAAAATCACTTTGGCTTCCGGTCCATGGAAAAAAGAACTAACATCACGGGGCCGACAAAAGTAAGAATGGAAAAGGTGGAGGTAGTCAACATATAGCCGAGTAACGTGGCACACTTCAAAAGGAGTATCCTAAAACCTGATATTGAAAAACAATTGCAAGCGTGTTCTAGCTTCTAGATACAATTGTCAGATGGAGAGCTATAAGACAAGATCAAGACCTGCATCCTCCTCGCAGACTTTCATTAGTCAATAATAAATACCTTCAAACGGGAAAACTTACTTGCTTAACATCTTTTCCACCCACACTGACTCCAGCTTCCACAATGAATGGGTGTCCTTCAAATACTTGAGCACTACACAAAGAATATACAATGGAAGTAATGACTCAACATTAAGTTGAATGCCCCGGAATCCCACAACCATGTATACATATGGGGTTAATTGAAAAATATGATTATAGCTACGATACATAAAATTTCACACAACCTTCCTGAATAAGTTGCAACCATGTCAGGGTGCAGCTCCTTTATAATGCCAAGACGAAGATTGTATTCTCCAGCAGGACTTAGACACTGCAAATAGCTCACATATGGTGCCCCATATCAAAGAGATATACAGGAATATCAACTTGAAATTAAGGCAGACTAACAAGAGGATAAGATTTTGGTGAAATCAATTATAACACCAAAATGCTGATTGGAAAAAACAGAGCATCTTACATCACCACTAGGATCGTCAAACTTGGCTTGACGGAACAACTGATGGATCCGAACCAACTGCTGCGAAGTTAAAGATTTAACCAGCATTTTTGGGCTAAAATCTGGACCCATTTCTCCTAAAACATGAAAGCAGCAAATATAAGCAAACTAAAGTTAGCATCTTATACTACGCTTATGAAAGCGATCAATTATCAAGAAGTGGATCCGGTGAACTGGTTAGAAGTGGAAACATTTAGAACCGGAATGTCAATGTCAGCTCATGCAACTGAAAAATATAACTGAGACATGTAAATTTAGACCTATAATACAGATTGAAGCATGGGAACTTCGACGATAGCGGTAAGCAAGGTCTTCTGTTCACTCAACCAACATTGTGGGTCACTAATTTGTTGAATGACTTCATTAGCTGCGCCATTTTACCTAATTAGTTTGCGCGCCTCTCCTTTCTCCCCAATCCCTTCATCTTGGTATTGTGGCATCACAGGGATGACCTGTTTTTCTAATGTATTACTCCCTTCGTCCGAAAAAATTGATCATATTTCCTTTTTGGTCTGTCAAAATCGATCACTTACTAAATTAAGAAAGATTTTGTAGGTGTTTTTCCAAGTGAAGCCTCCCTCCCTCTCTCTCTCTCTCTCTCGGGTAGAATGGGAAACCCATTAAATATGACTCATATCCTAAATAAGCGTGCAAGTGCAAGTCAAACATGATCAATTAATTTGGGATGGGGAGAGTACTATTTATTAGGCTCTAATCCCAAATCCGAGCTACATGACCGGACCCAAATGGGAGTACAAGAAAAAGACCTTGACAGGCTGCTTAACTGGATCCTGAGAAATCATCTTAATAGCAACTTGCTGGACCCTAGCAGAGTCTACAAGAACTGCAGCTTGTGGTGCTTTTAAAAATGGGGCCTAACAAGGTGCTTGTATTTGCTCCGAATGAGCTATTCCTATTATAACCATTGACTCCATCGAGGCATGAACCCTTTCCACCATGTGACGGATGCAAGGAATACTAGCAGAGCTGTAGTTCATTCGTACAGCATAGTGATGATTTAATTGAGGGAGTGTATATCTAAAGCTTGTTGGTGCTTTAACTCACTTAGCGATCCATGTTAGATTTTCAATCTAAATACTGAAATTCTGTGGAATCCTGCTTATGTCGTACAATTCTCCTTTTTACTGCCCCATAATGTGAATAACACAGGCTTAAGGTTGACTATCTAACCATACAACACTTCAAAAGTATGCCAAAATCTCTCTAGTCGATAAATCCTGTACTCAATCTCTTTTCCTCTCCACATTGTTCCTACTTGATCTCAAATTGAGTATGACAGTAAACTGGTTTGGAAAGAAGATTGTCTAGTTAACTGGCGGGAATGCAAGTAGCATTAAGTATAATGGAGAAATACCAAATTACAGGATAATTTTACAAATTTTAAGCATACATCTCCTTTTAAGAAGTAGCAAGAGTTTGTAAGTCCTTACCAATCAAGCGTTCGGCATATGCTTTCCCAATATTAACAAATTCATGCTGAAGGAACTGCAAAAGGTTCTGCTTTGAAGTTTCAGCTATAAGGCGCTTGATAAGTAGTAAATCAACAGCTGACGGATGGTACTTGGTCTCAAGAGGAACAGGAGGCATTATGTCTGTTCTTCTTGCAAATTTTATGCTGACATTTTTACTGCAAAGTTTTGGCAATTAAGAAGTTAGAGAACTAGGTGACCACACACACACACACACAGAGAGAGAGAGAGAGAGAGAGAGAGGTACTCTGATGTGTCTGATACAAAACTGAAAAGGAATTGGGCATAGGGCGTGATAACAGCCATTTGCCGCATATAATGCAAGATCTTTGACTGTAATACAAACATAAAAGTTAAAAGAGTCAAATGTTAAAATAAGATATTTGCAACCCGTACATTGACAAGGATTGTCACCTCAAATTAATCAATTAAACCTTAATCGCCTAGAAAAGAGCTAAAATTTAGATGGAAGTCCTTTAAATTCAAAGTGTTACATACGCGATAAGTTGTCCAGTTCCCCTCAATAACAACTTGGATTTCAGCTCCATTCCACCGCTCCTTGTTGTCCCGTTTTTCATGTAAGTGAATGTGAGGTATGTTGCTGAAATTGAAGGAAGTAACACCATTAAGCCCCACAAAATTGTAGCTTCCATTAATCCAATTTTCTATTGTACATGAAATATCAATTTCTACCGATGTATATCTATATCCAGCCTGCAGAATGAGACATAGTTTTGGCCCTTCATTGATGATGAAATCTCAATAGGAAGTCCTGTACTCATCTTTGACCAAATCAATGCCTGCATAGGTTGAAGGTAGGGTAAGTTATTTAAGACAGGCACAATGATCAACTTGTAATTCTTGAAAGCAAATGAAGAGGGAAGTCGTAACAAGGCTTTCCAACTACATGAGATAATAAATAACTTCAATGCGCAACTCTTAGCAATTTGCTCCTTCGTTTTTATCCTTTTGAAAAGTACAAGTTTTTGTTCAGGGGGAAAAACCTTTGTACATCAGCAATTATGTTTTACCTGCTATAGAACCCAAAAAAATGTCTCCGAAAAGTTAAGTAGGCTTCACTGAATAAGCCTTACTAACAAGGGAGCTGGACTAAGCATTGAAAGAATAGAAAAATCCTTTGCCAATTGTAAATATCAAAGTAACTGATAAGAGATTCAAATGCATATATTGGCAGCCTTATGCTCAACCTTACCATCTTTGCACCAAGTCCAAACTTTCCACGTGTCTGCTTCAGGCCATACTTTGTCCCAGACAAGACTGCATATTTCCAAGTTATTGTTACAATCCAGTATCATATTTCCACTATAAGGTCGAGTCATCTCTAGATTCAATGTGATATTGAGAAATGTCATATCTGTGGTTGCAAGCAACTACCGAAACCATGTTCTAAGCTACTGATCTAAAGGAAATTTAATCGGGTATGTTAAATTCAGACCTCGTCCAAACATATTTGGGATGTCATCATGCGGCATCCCTTTTCCATTATCCTACACAAAAAAACCATTGCATTCAGGAGTGTCAATCTACTGGTTTTCCCAAAACAACTATTCGAACCATTAAACGAAACAAGGCAATACTAGTAGAAGGTCAAGATTAAACTCATTCACACCTTACAAGTCACCCTGTAAAATGAGGCCTCACCTCGACCCTTAATGGCCTTGATAGCCACTTGCTCTTTCACTTTCTTTCCAAGGGCAGCATTCTTTGCCTGGATTTCCTGGACACGAGCCTCCTTGGCAAGACGTTTCTACAAGACAAGATGATGAACAAGACAAATTGCAGATACTTAGTTTGTCAGCTAGCAAAAGCATGTAATTTTAGGTTCATCACATTAGTCGTTATTTTCAAGAATAAGAGCCGATTGTATATCATATGTAATTCCCAAACAATCCTTAGTATTTGGGCCCCTAGTTTCTAATCTATCCGATGACCTACATGTGCAAACAGGGATATTATTGTGATCGCATGCACGGTCGTTTCGATAAATTCATGTTTGTTCGAATGCATCAGAGTGTAAATTTCCTCAGCTGCCAAACTGTCGGACCAATCAAATATCGCATCAGTTAGAGGACATTTTGATCACGTAAAAAGGGATATTATTGTGATTGCATGGATGGTGGCTTTGACGGATATCATGTGTTCCAATGAATAAGAGTGGAAATTTCCTGAACTGCCAAAACGGCTAGACCAATTGTATGAGTTAGAGGACATTTTGTGTCACAAAACTAGATACTTGTAAAGCAAGGAAATGGTAACAAAAAGAAAAACACAAGTAAGACCGTGTGACTACTGAATAAGTGCTTCATCAGGCAATGGCTACGATCCTTGAAAAGAAACTTTGATCAAGCTTTTCCTTCTTTCAAACAATTGATTTGCCACACTGATTGGAGATACAAAGTACAAGCAGGCACACCTCACGAGCCTTGACTGTCTCGAAATCATCATACAGCGCCTCATCAATTCGTTCACGGTCAATAAGACCAATCATGGAATTAAACTTGCTTTTCCCAATCTCTTCGCTACAGCCATCAAACAAATGAAAGCAGCAGAATATTAGTATCCACGGAAGTGTCGAAGGTTGCATGTAATACGTAGATAAAACAAGTTAGATGGAGATGCATAACTGTAAAATGCAAAGCACTTACATTGTGATTTCTACAACAGGAAGCTCAGAGATGGATTCTGCGGAGTCAAGCGCATTTTCAACAAGTTCTCTCACAGTTGTGTAAAGAGACTTCCCTGGCTGAAATTTATAATTGCACAATGAAGACGTTTGGCATTCATAACAAACCAAAGACACTTAGTCCTATTACTTAAATTCAATACATCTTAGTTGCAGGATTCACGTAAATAGGCCACGAATCTTCCTGAGATTCTCGAATTTAGCTTCCAACTTGGGAGCTTATTGGTAGCGCGATCCCAGGTGGGTTGGGATCGCGAACTTAAGTAGCCACATATTCTTCAATCTCGCTGGCACAAATTTTCTTATGGGTCATCGTCAATGTAGGTTTAGGCTATTCAGAAAGAAAAAGGGAAGCCAAAGACGACAAGGCGTTGGGCTAAGAGAAAACCAAGTTCTCGGTTCTGATAGTTACTAGTGCTGGTCACTTTGTTAGGAGGCAGAGAACACTTGGGAGTGGGTCTTTCGTATTCCTTTTGTCAAAGGATACATGGCTGTTGGGTAGCCACGTCAGGCTCTTAGAAAACTGCTCGATGTGGAAACGTAACAATGGGTTTAGCAGTCAAAAAGCTTCAGGCAAGTACTTCACGCATAATATTAAATTTTCTGCTGAACGAAAACATAGAGCAACTGGGTATCATTATATTTAAACCAACGAAAAATGAAATGTGTGTGTGTAGATATACCCTCTGGATATACATAATATGATCTACTCATGGCGTAAAAATATAAGGAATTCTTATTTAGCAATGCCGCTCCCAACTCGGACTCTTCTAGGTGCTTAGGCTCCCCGGCTCTTGCTCCCATACCCGCCCCTGCCCCCGTTCCCGCTCAGTGCAACTAAGGCATAGACACACACAACAATAATAACTTCCTCTAACTTGTTCCCTGTTAGATTTTATCAGATCCCGCATGCCTATCGAAGTTAACAAGACATACTTTTGCACTCGTGGACTTTTGGCGTTCTGGTCGAATCCACATCATATGGAACACTCGTAACATACTTTGAGCTGTCCAAAGAAGGAAAATACCGACGTGACATGAATTTGTCCACTACAGGATTAAAGCATTTTCTTGCCCTTCTTATCAGTCCTAAAACTTTCAGTGTACTGGTAGTTTCATGACAACTTTCAACGATCTGAGTTTCTCAACATTTTCATTTGTCAAAACTTCCCAATTAACCTTATTTTACCAAATTGAATACACGTTTCTCAAAATTTCCTAATTGGGCTTGTATCACAAAATCCATTATCCATGCTAAAAAGCAGATAAAACTATGCCACTATATCCTTTCACATTCCCTAACCTCATGTTTCCCCTTTCTGTTTAGTGGAATAAATGGTAAAAGAGATTGATTAAGAGTGTACCTACTTGTTTGAGGCCTTAATCGAAAGATAATATCAAGAAAGGCGCAGAGAATTGCAGTTGCCGAATCTGACATGCCAACCATAAAATCCAACTTACTCGTCATCTTAATCTTTTAGAATAGCTTCATATTGTGCATACAAATTATAAATTCAAGTAATTACCCCCTAAGAAACAAAATTTTAAGCATTTGCCAAACTAATAACACCAAGTTCAATCATACAACAAACAGTAAACCTTTCAAACATAAAGCTCACTTTTAACCAAAACGAATCAAAAAAAGAAATTAAGGATTAAGCTATTGAGATCAAAGTTACATTGTCAAATCCAGCTATGTTCTTGTTCTCTGCAAAGAACTCCGCCGGAGATTCTGCAGGCAGCAGAAGCAAAATTAAAAACACTCAAAACCCTAAAATAACAAGTCATACAATTACACATCATTGCACACAGCTCACACTGCGTGTGTGTGTGTGTGTGTGTGTGTGTGAGAGAGAGAGAGAGAGAGAGAGACGAACTCTGCTTGAGGGCGCTCTCTGTGGGCTTTCTCGGGGTCTTGGATTTGGGCTTCTTGGTTTCGACTGGGCTTTCGCTGCTGCCTCCGGTCTCCATCGAAACGGCACCGTTGCTCGACTCCGCCGGAAGATGCCTGGCTAGGGTTTATCTCTTCCGAGACGCCTCGGTCGGGAAATGAAAGCTCACGCACAACACGCGCGTGCAGTGGAGTGGGGGGCAGTGATACGGTGCTTTTCACTCGCAAAGTAGTGATTGGTTAATAGAAGTTCGTTGAGATACTTTTAGCTAGGATGATGCATCGAACGGCTAGCCTGACTGAACTTATGATGGACTCCGCGCATTCTATCTGCGCTCTCCGGCACTTTCCCGCCACTTCGGCTCATTATTACGTTTGGTAATCAGTTTTCTTTACTATTTTTCACTTTTATGTTTTTTGAGTTTTTCTTTATATGGTTATCATTTTCAGAATATGTTTCAAGAACACTCTAATATACAGTATTATGCACACTATATACAAATGGATTATTAAAGTTCACTTCACTCATTTTGACTTACATATGTGAGAAAAATAATATTCAAATAACATAGAGATTTTTTTTTTTTTGTAATTTTAATATATGATCAATTATCTAATTTTTTTTCTTTGTATATTGAAAATGATATCCGAACAGGTTTAATAGATGGGTTTTATTTTTTTGAAAATATCTTCTTAATTCAAAGAGAACCAAACAAAGTGTTGGTATTTGAAAGGAAAAAAAAGTTACCTAATTCATTTTCAACCATGAATGTTCTTGTCAGGTTAATTGATAGAAAATTAGACCGCAATGGAAGGAAGCTCATAAGGAAATTATTAGAGTTGTCAAAAGGGTCGGGCGGCCCGCAGGCTGGCCCGACCAGGCCCGTTTTTGGCCCGGGCTGGCTCGGCTCTGTGGTGAACAGTAGCAGCCCAATAGTTTAGGGCTTTGGACCTGTGCTTGGACCAGGCCGAAGAATTGCCGAAAAAAGCCCGAGTCAAGCCCGTCAGAACGGGCTGGCCCGAAATTGGCCCGGTCTGCGGCCCTCTTTTGGCCTGGTTTTGTGGCCCTTTTCTAGCAAGCCCCACGGATTTTCAAAACTATCCCCCCCCCCCCCCCAACGGCCATATTCCTCATTATTTCCCTAAATTTCACTTTTACCCCCCCCCCCCAACACCAATATAACTGCTAGTTTGGGGAGTATTTTGGTCCAACTTAATTTTTCCAACTCTTTTAAGATTTTTTTACACTTTTACCCTCCCCAACAATTATAAACGGCTAGTTTTAAGGGGCATTTTGGTCTTTTGTGTACTTTCAAAAATCTATAAATTCATACCCTTTCTTTCAAAATTTTCACACCAATCTTCTTACTCTCTCTTATCCAAACATTCTACATTTCTACAAGCTTTGCAACTATTTCCCTCTCCAATTACTACTCTTGCTAATTATTACTCTTGTTTACTAATTACTACTCTTGCTAATTACTACTCTTGTTTACTAATTACTACACTTGCTAAATTATAATTACTAGCTACTCCTCTTATTCATTTGTTACTCTCTAATTATTTTGTTTACTAATTAGTAATTAGTGAATTCTTATTTATTAATTATTATTATCAAAAAAAAATTAATTATTAACTCTCTCCAATTTTGAATTACTAATTACTCTTATTCATTTGTTACTCTTTAATTCTTTTTTATTGTTATTTCTAATTACTTATTACTGCTCTAGTTTTATTTTTCAATCTAGTAAAAAAAGTTTAGCGTCAAATATGGCTAGAATCCTGAAGAAATTCAAGCATGGATCGTCATCACGAAAAACACCACCACCAGGTCAAGCACCACCACCAGCACAAGCACCACCACCACTGCCTTCACAAACATCAATCCAAGCACAACTACAACCATTCGTTTCTGAACGAATGAGTAAAGGTTGTATGATAGATACCCAAGCCAATTGGGAGTTCAATCAAAACATTTCAGATATTAACCACATGCCTTCACATGATAGCTCGCATTTTAGTTAAGGACGCAGCTCGGTTGGTAAAGCTACTACTCCGTGGCATAATGTTAACCCGATGAGCGGTCGTGATGGAGAAGGGCCGAGCAATCCTTCCGGTAGTCAGCCAGAAGTCCAAAAGGCGAAGAAAAAAAAAACCAATTGTTAGAATCATTTTGATGAAATTACGGTGGATAGCGCCCGAAAAGCTCGATGTAAGTATTGTGCTAAATTATTTTCCACTGGTAGTGGTAATGGACATCTTAACAGGCATTACCCTCGGTGTGCACCTCGAAGTGGCCACGTCGAACCTAGTCAAACATAGTTATCTTTTGACGGTAAGTTATTTGTTTATAATCAACGAGAGCAAAGAGACGGTCTCACTGAATTTGTTATTCACGATGAAAAAGCCTTTAGTTTTGCCAATAGTGCTAAGCACTCTAGATATATGAACACATACGTGCAACCTTTGTACAAAAATGTTCATAGAAACACAACTAGATTCGATGTACTCCGGCAGTATAAAGCTGCTAAAGCACGCCTGATCGATTATTTCGATAATTTTGACGGTAAAGTTAGTTTTACTTCTGAATTATGATATTTGGCAATCTCCGTTTACTTTCATTAGTTATGCTTACGTGAAGGCCCATTGAATTGATGCAGATTGGATTATGAACAAGAGGATCATCGTTTTCGAACTATTTCCTTTTCCGCATGATGGAATTAACGTTGCTACTATTATAATTAAAACATGTACCACGTTTAAATTAAAGAATAAGATTATGAGTATTAGTTTTGATAATGCTACTAACAATACAGCTGATGTTGATGCTTTAGATGAGAGCTTCAAACTGTACTTTCTAGTAAATTATTTCATGTTCGTTGTGTTTGTGGTATAATTAATTCAATTGTTCAAGATGGTTTAGCTGCTGCAAGAGATATTCTTCTCAAAATGAGGGGTATGACAGTGTATGTTAATAGTTCAGGTCCGAGAACACAATAATTTAAAGCATTGTGTGTTCAATATAATATGCCTCGTAGGAGACCACTAACAGATGTGGTCCATAGGTGGAACTTTACATATCATATGCTTTTACATATTCTAGCATAAAAAGAAGTCTATACGCATTTTCTACTAGCCTCGTTCCCAGCCGGCTTGCCAACTCACACGGAATTACAGATGGCTACATACCTAGCTGAATTTTTTGGAGGTATTTTACACGTCTACCAATTTATTGTCTGGTACGTACTATCACACCTCTCCTCTCGCTGTAATAGAAATTCTCAAGATGGATACAATGTAAACAAAATGGAGATATATAGGACCCTTTCAGGAAATAGTAAAAGTGATGGATAAAAAATTTAATAAATATTGGAGTGAATTGCCTGTTGTTTTAGATGTGGCAACTTGTTTAGATCCTAGGTTAAAGTTGCATAGCGTGAACGTCTCGATACAAGAGATATCGAGATTAATGTGCTACCCACTAGCAGACACAACCGAATTCACAGCGAAAGTGAGCAAGACATTTGAGAAACTGTTCAACCTCTATCGTAATTCTGTTGATGTGCGCGGGCGAGCTTCATCATCGACTGCTGAGAGGTATTATGTGCCATACCTTAAGGGCTTTGAACATCTAGTAGCAAGACAACTACCAGGTGAAAGTACTTCTAATTCGACAGGTTCGTCTACTTTTTCCTTTTTTTAATGAGATTAGTGTTTATTCCAATGCTGATCATTATTCTGATTTAACAATGCAAGAACAAGTTTATTTTAATTTGTTAAATTTTTTGAAACAAAATCAAAACATGTATAAAACTTTATCCCAAAATGCACGGGATGTACTGCCGGTGCAAGCCTCCACGGTTGCTTTAGAGTCAGCATTTTCAGCGAGCGAGAGGGTTTTGGATGACAAGAGGAGTCATCTTAACCCCGAGTCACTCGAGCTATGTGTATGTTGGAAGGATTATCTTGATGTGAAATACCGCGAGCAAGAAAGACCGATTTACGATAAGAAGAGCAGTGACTCGGACGTTGAAGTACTTCCGAATGATTAGGTAATTTCTTTTTATTTTCCTTTCCTCAAGTTTTAAGAATAATTTTTTGCACAAAATATAATTTTTTTCATATATATATATATAAGTTTTTACAAGCAAGATAGATATTTTTCCATATATATAAAAAAAAAATAGGTAACTTCACCTGTTTGTTCACAACCAGCCGGTCCTAAGCCCGGATAAAAGGAGGATAGCCTATGAACACATTTATCTTCAATTTAACTTTATCAATTTGAATATTTGAATGCTAGAAATATTATTGTTTACACACATATTACTACATAGTTTACAAAAGTTTTATCTGATTTATTGTTAATTGCTTATGTTGTTTCAGCTCAGTTTCTATGTTAGATTATTGTGTGCGTGTCTAGGGCAATTTAAGTTGTTTTACTTGCTTGCATACACATAAGGTAAAAAGTTTGTGCATATGACTTCAACAGATGATTACTGGAAAATAGAAGAAGAAGAAGATGCTATCTGTTAATCTAAAAGTCAATGCTATCCAAACATCAAATTAAAGATGAACTGCGTACATGGTAATGAAGTTATACTCCATCCAAATACTCCAAATGTAGCCAAAAAGCCAAATAACATGCAAACATTTGCGAAAATTGAAAGAGCTACTGTATTAAGTAATTTGATAGATGTAATCGTCATTTTCTATTTACCAAACTTCCGAAAAGTGCTACTTATAATGCTAGTAGGCCGAAAAAGGCCTGTCAATATTACACCAAATTAACATGTATCAATCTCAACCTTAATTTGATGTATTCTTGTTGGCCATCGACGCAAGTGAATAACAAGAAGTTGGGAAGGAAAAAAAAAAGGGCCCGGGCCCGGTCCAAGCCCGGCCCTAAATATTGGGCCTAGGGGCCAGTGCTTGGACTGGGCCTATATATCCCAGAAATCTGGCCCAGCCCCGACCCGTTTTCAGGTGAGGCCCATTGGGCCGGCCCAAGCCCGGCCCATTGACATCTCTAGAAATGATGAAGTGGTCGTTATCATCTTTGGTGATCAATAAGGTACCTTAGTAACTGTGTCAGGGATGCAATGGTCATTCACCTCTTTCGTTTGTTGGGAAAGTAGATATGGCAATTTGACCCATTAAAGGTGGAAATCTGCCCTGCCCCGCTTTGATAGGAGCAACTATTTTGGACCTTGACCAAGTTATGTGGCTGGTTAGGTTTCTAATTTAATAAACCGAGTCACGTAGGGCGAGTTCAGTTTTATATGTACCCGCCAGGTATCCGACCTGCCTTGTTGTCTCGTACATGCCCAGCATTTATACCGTAGTTTATCATCTCAGGTTTAATATGTTAATCCAACACGATCCATCACCGCAATAGACCACTCGATGGCGATGCCATTAGTAGACCGCTACACACGCGATCCACATTTTTTCTTCTCTTTATTTTTCATTTTGCACTAATTTGTATTACTTTGGTGATGTATTATGTGATGAGAACGTTATAGTGATAGCAATGTTAACGGATCGAGCGAACCTGGAAGAGGTGGCATCAGGTATTGTTATTAACTATTAGATCGAGAATTGTATAATCATCCTTTAATCTGATGGCAGGCAGGTCAAAGTAGGAGTCAAAGGTTGGGGGCAGTGGGGCGGAAATCTATCTTACAAAACCCACATTCGATTCGCCCTTTTGCCATTGGAATTGAAAGATAACTAGTGTAAAATCCAAAAATATCGTCCACATAAGTATAAGCCCTAATTACGCTACAAAACAGTGAGGCAAATCTTTCCATATTCCTTACCTCTTATATAGTCACATTAATGTTGAATAAAAGCAATAGAAAGAGAAAACCTTTATGTGTTAAATATGGTGGTGCCCTCATGGGCACATTCCTCTAAGGTTGGTCAGGTCTAATCGAAGTCAACTGACACATGAAATTCGGGGTTAGATTTCAGCGACCTGGTCACCAGAGTCTATAGGCTACCCATTCTATCCACTTTCCTACAAGGCCGACTTTATTTAAATAGGTTGGCTTGGCTTTATTGACCTTTTGGATTTATCCCAAATAAGGTCGTCACTCCTTTCATCCGCCTTGCTGCTTATTGAAGTTACAAAATAAAACCCAACCCAACCCATTGACCAAATGCTTTGAAACAATGTAATAAGTGTTATACACATGTTCTGTTGTTTACATAAAAACAAGCATGCCCAAAAGAAAAGGGGAAAAAAAAAAGACAACCCTCGTTCCACGAATGTGAAGAACATGTAGGCATATACCTAAAAACCCAATTAAGCACAAAGAGACAAAATAAAAGATTTAATTCAATGGAATATTAGATCATCAAGAAGCAGTGAAGTGAAGAGAAGGTTATAAGTAATCCTCTTTACGGAGGTGGCATTCCAGAGCCCATGCTTTCTACCTGAAATGCAATCTCAAAATTAAAAGTGGTTCTAGAATAATCTTTATAAAGTGTAAAATAGTTTGTTGCCATTCTCAATTATTCTTAAAAGGAAGATGTATATGGCTGGGTGAGAATGGGCATAATGGATTTTTTCTATTTTCCATAGTGATGGTATTGTTGTCCAGGAAAGTAAGACTTCATTATATAGCCAAAATGACCATTCACAACCAAAAATTTATCGGTGTTGTGGAAGAAAATCTCGGAGGACCTCCTAGATCTTGAGCATATCTGCAAAGCCCTAAATAAACAAACTATTACTTGTCGTATTATGATCCGACAAATAATCTTCAATGTTATGTTAGTTTCTACTTGAGGAAGAAGACGGAATAACAAATAAGTTAGAACTTAGGTTTACTTTAACCTCGTAGAGGTCTTTATTCATAGAGGTCTTTATAAAGAGGCCTCAAGAAGGTTACTTTCTTATGATAAAAATAGAATACCCTAATAAAAGGATTATATTTCTTAGTACATATGTATTAAAGTTACAACCCAAGTCTCCGATAAGGACTATAAAACCTTCAATTTAATTTGACTACTACAAATGTCACATGGCTATTGCTAATTGGAAGTGCATTTTCTCCTTATCATTTTATCCCCTACTTCCTTATTTGTAGGATTAAGAACGAGGCGAATAACTTTATGAACCTTCAACTTTAAGTCCATTTTTATAGTGACGGCCGGCTAAGACATAAATGAACATAAAGATATGCATCAGGTTGTGTATTAGAATTTAGGTATCAAGATAAATCACCAGTTAAAGGGCCAATTACAATGGAGTGTGTTTGCTCGGCTAGCCGAGCGGACAAAGGCTTAAGAGCACAAAATGTATTTGCTTAGTTGGTTGAGCAGACAAAAGCGTAAGAGCACAAAGCTCGTCTATTTAGCAGGCAGAGCAATAACAAGCTTAAGGGATCTACTTGATTGGTTGAGCGGACAAAAGCTTAAAGTCACGAAGCATGTCTGTTCGACTAGCCAAGAGACAAAAGCTAAAGGATATAGAGCGCATCTGCTTGCCTGGGCGAGCAGGTGAAAGCTTAAGGGCGCGAAACTTGTCTTTTCCGCAGTGCCAATAAAGCTTATGGGCACATAGGCCATTTTTTTGGCTGCCTGAGCATACCCTCATATCCATTGCGCATTTATTCTTCATGTCAATTAAAGTATTTTTATGGAAGTGATTCATGACCATCAAATAAAGGGGAGTGTGCAAGGATAGTCTTCAAACTTTATTTTGACTTTTAAAGAGATTTAGAGGGAGAGACGATGGTTGGAGCTTGTAAGAGTCTTCGTCAGAGTTCTTCAGATCCATACTTCATCTTCGAACTTCTTTAGATCAAGTAAGTTGTTCTTCAATTGCCCTAAATCTTTTCTTTTAGATCTTTCACATTATTTAGAATAGTACAACTTTAGGTTGTGAGATGTTTAATGAAGAAAACATAAAAAGTACTCTTATAAGGGGTTTATTCGATTCCCCAATTTATTTCTTCATTATCATCAAGGTGCGGACAAAGCTAGAGTAGAATAACTTCTAACTGAAACATCAAATCCTTCATATTTCCCGCCCATCTTCTTTGGAGTACACTGAGCTTGTTTGACCTAAGAAGATGGGCTACTTGTGGTGGGTGCGCCAACATATTTGAAAATGAGTGGCCAGACTGCGGTATACTTAGACATATTGTCCAATGCTTTAGGGCTACCGTCCATCCTTTTATTGGTAGATTCTATAGACTTTATGGGACTGCCCTTGTCCAACTTGCTCTTAATGGATAAAGATTTATATCGTACTTATGGTTATGTAAAGTTAGACATCCCTCCTAGGATTAGAATGCTCATGTAATCTTATAGTGTAGCACAAATTTCCAGACAAATTGGGGCTAGTATTACCTTAGTCTTAGGCATTATGCTGGGCTTACTCTTTTGAGAGATCTCCCTTTGTCCAACCATACTTAAAACGATATGCATGCTTTGGTAGGGCTTCCAAACGATAAATATGTTTTCTAGATACACGTATAAAAAATATCAAGGAAAGTGTAGATACCCCATTTTTGTAGACATTTTTACTTAATCAAATAATGGGCTTCATTATTATTTAAAAGGCATTATTGAGTGTGGATTTAATAATGTGTTTTAATTTTTTTATTTGAGTCCACTTTATTTAATTAGTGTGTGGTCCAGGCTAGTTTAATTGTCCAGTCCAGTTCAGTACAGTCCAGTCCAGTCCATTGCATGTCCAGTCCAGTTCGTCAATTCAGTCCACTGCATTAGTCCAGTCCACAAAGTTAAAGTCTGGTCCATGGTCTAAATTATCTTAAATGATACAATTTGTTTATAATGATTTTGGGTAATAATCCATTATCTATCCTTGATCCATATTTTTTTATGGTTAAGAGATGACTTATCTCGAATCTGGTACATTTCATTTGCAATTTTAGAGATAATTACCGATATTAGGGTCAGATAATATCACAAAAATTTGAATTTTTTTTTAATAAATGGGGTGAACCGACTTATTTTCGACTAACCAGCCGGTTGTTAATATGTGATTTTATTACTTATTCTGACTTATATCTAGCTATAAAGATTGGCATTGCCAATCTTATTATATTCTGCAACCCTAAGCACTATAAAAAGGGGTCTTGGCTTCCATTTTAAGGGGTCGGACTCTAAGTCATTTTCTTGCACTTATTCTTTTTAGAACTTGACGTCATTTCTTCGTGAAGTGTCGTTCAGCCTCTCTCGAGAATCTTAGCCATCAAAATCACTCTAAAAACATAATTTTATTCTTCTGCATCGTAGATCCAACGACGAGCATTCCAGAATCGTTAAGGCAAGCCGCATCTCTAGGTAACTCTTATTAAAAGCTTTTATAAGATAGAAATCATATAAATTGTCATCCCTTTCGCTGTAGTCACATTCCATTTCAAAACAATAAAAGGTTATTTACATTTTTTTTGTCCAAGTCTAAGTCCTGGATTGTAGATTACCTCTCGTAGGACCAGTGTCGAACTATGACGGTTTTGACGGTTCTCCTACCGATTTTTCAAAAATTTCAAAACCCTATCGGTTTTCGACCAAAAATTTAAAATTTTCAAACTTCTCTCCAGCTCTGACCAACCGGCTGGTTTTCGACCTTTTTCAGAAAAAAAAAAAACTACATGCTTGAGTGCTTCACCATTAGTATAAATTTGTGGTTGTTTGCCTATGTAATATCACATGATTCTCCCGAGGGCGTTGGTTTCCAGTATTTGTTTGCTTGCATGCCTGCCTGTGCATGTCCTATATCTGATCTCTGGGTGATTCATTACCCATATTTATCAAATCAATTGTTTTATCCTACATAATCTGTATGATGTAAGGCCAATACTAGGCTCTGTGTTTGTTGCTAGTATCTCTTTTTGAAGTGAACTAACTCCTTCATATCCAACAATCAATTGTCTTTACGACACTTCGGACTCCACTTACCAGTCTTACTATCATTTTGCCCATCAACCTTTTCGACTTGTCTTGAGGGTTCCGACAACGATCAAAGTTACTTCCCTGTCCGTCGACCCTTTCAACTTGTCTTGAGGGCTCCGGCAACTGGAAGTTCTAATTCTAGTTTTGGTTCTAGATCCAATCTTTAATATCTATATACGACCAATTATTGTTACCATTGGCTCTGACTTCTAGGAGTATACTATCTAAGCGACCGACCGCTCAGTGGCGCGTTGTTTTGAGATATACAACTTTGTCCGTCGACCCTTCCAACTTGTCTTCGGGGCTCTGACTTCTAGGGATGATACGTAGGAAGCTTACGAAGGTACAACCTCATATCGGTGTGAGTCATTGAGTCCGTCTTTGAGTCACGTGGTCTTTTTCCATGTTTTCACTACAACAATATGTTGTCTTTCTTTTTCGGTGATGTTTGCCCGCCATTACGCTCCATCCCCGAGGGACACTATAGACACCCCATTTTTGTAGGCATTTTACTTTATTAAATAATGGGCTTCATTATTAATCAAAAGGTATTATTAAGTGTGGGCTTAGTAATGTGTTTTAAATATTTAATTGACTCAAGTATATTTAGTTAATGTATGGTCCAGTATAGTTTAATTGTCAGTTCAGTCCATTGCATGTCCAGTCTAGTTCGTCAGTCCAGTCCACTGCATGAGTTCAGTCCATGTAGTTAAAGTCTGGTCCATGGTCTAGATTATCTTAAATGATGCAATTTGCTTATGATGATTTAGGGGAATAATCCATGATTTATCCTTGATGTGAAGATCAAATCCATCTTTTTTTTACGGTTAAGAGGTGACTTATCTCGAATCTGGTACATCCCAATTGCGATTAAAGAGATAACTATCGAAATTAGGGTCAGATAATACCCCAAAATTCTGAAATTTTTTTTTTTGAAAAATGAGGGTGAACCGGCCGATTTTTGACTAGTCTATCGGTTAGTTAACTTTTATCAATCTATGATTTTATCATTTATTCTAACTTATCTCCAGCCATACATATTGACATTGTCAATATTATCAGATTCTACAACCCTGAGCACTATAAAAAGGGGTTTTGGCCTCCATTTTTGGGGTCAGACTTTCAGTCACTTTCTTATGTTTATTCTCTTTAGAGTTATGCATGCCATTTCTTCGTGAAGTGATGTTTAACCTCTCTCAGAATCTTAGCCATCCAAATCACTTTAAAAACATCACTTTGTTCTTTTGCAACATGGATCCAACGACAAGCGTTCCAGAATCGTCAAGGCAAGCCTCATCTTGAGGTGACTCTTATTAAAAGCTTTCATAGGATATAAATCATAAATATTGTCATTCCCTTCCCTGTAGTCATATTCCATTTCAAAAAAATAAAAGGTTATTTGTCCAAGTCTAAGTCCCGGATTGTAGAATACCTCATGTAGGACCAATGCCGAACTATGACGGTTTTGAATCCGATTAGTCCGGTCGGATACGTAGGCCACTTGACCCCTGTTGTCAAGTTCAAGCCAAAATATAAAGGTTAACTTAGGGTTGATTTTGCCAAATTTTTGCATGCTACGTGTTTTTAAGGCCATTAATCACTAGAAACAAAATAGACCCCGAAAGGGTGCGGTGGGTGCCCCTAATGCCTTTCCGTTGCATAACTAAGTCCCCGGACCCTTCTCGTGGTTTCGATAGATCTATCGTCCTTCTTGGACATCTTCGAGTCATTTTTTTCAGATTTTTTCTTATTTTTTCTTTTCTTTAATTAAATAAGATGGCGACTCCTAAAATTCTCGTTCTCTGGGGATTTTTCCAAGGCAGTGCACCACAGAAAGCACCTTTTTTTGAGTTTGATTGGGATTGTGTGGCCAAATTGAAGGAGGTTGAACTTATTGTATGAAAATATCTATAGAACAATGACCACATGCATAAGAGTTGTATTGTGATAAGCCTCAAATTAAAAGTCTTGGACCTTGAGAAGGGAGCTCGACCACTAATGATACTCAACCATTTTGACATTATTCGTTCACTATTAGTTCTTTCTTACCATCATTTTTGTAATATAGACTCTATGATGGATGTACTTGAGAGCTCTGTTCAGCTATTGCTGAGGGGCATTCCCTCTATGGACCTACTGTTAGAAGAGATGGCTAGGGGGACATCTACAATTGGGGTCTCTATGTCCAATCCTGCTTGGTCGACGATTTCAACGTATTCTTGGTAGTATTTGCTCGTGAAATCGCTCCATTACCTCCTAAAAAGCTAAATCAAAGAAGGGTGGTGCTTATAGTGCAATTTGGGCTAAGGGACAAACACAAAAAAATAAAAAAATAGAAAGCCAAGTGAGAGAAACACCTCTGATAGGACTTAACAACTCCACTCTTCCAGTGTAAGATCACTACTGAGGAGTTCATTTCCATTATAACGTGAGCCATGAGATTGTTTCTGCCAACGAAAAGGCCCCTAAACTTATGCTTGCTGTAGTATGTGCCGAATACAAGAGGTATCATAGGCAACACTAAACAATGTTTGTGGAGCACCAGCATCTGTGCCCCCCTTAATGAGGTGTCACTCTCAGGGAGCGCCACATGTTACTTGATGACATCATCATCTTAACCCATATAAATAACGGGCTTGAGAATTCATTCGGTGAACTCCTTCAGAACTTCAGAACATAAATCATTCTCACATTCACTTTCTCACTCTCGAATTCTAGAGCTAGAGAATTCTAGAGACAAAAACATACAGGACCCCGATGCTGGACCTTGACTTTGGACCTAGGCATTGGACTGTGACAGTCATCGCATATTTACCCTGCGCCATTGCCCTCACAGCATTGCCACTCCTCAAGCTCTATCAGGGAGGTACTTGATCTTTGCCCTTGATTTGTATTGCTCTGTCCCACATCAGCATACTTGGCATCTGAATCAGACTGCATTCCTTGTGGCACCTCCACGTCTACCGCGAACCCCACTTCCTTCGCATCATCTTACAATTATCTATTATATGCAAAAAGATTTTTCAAATGCGACTATGTTACATCAGTCAGGTCATAAAAAAAACTAATGGAAAAATGTGCCAATTGTTGGCAAAAATAAAGGGTGCAAAAAGGCCGAACATAAAAATACTAAGTTGGAAAGACTAGCTAAGCCTGAGGATTGTACACCCACCAATTTAGTGCAAAATGATGATCACTAAGGATAGTAGCAGTGCAGATTATAATTGCATGCCAAGTTCGAGGAATTATGGATTCATCCTCAACTCCAAGTGATATGCTAATGGATGGCCAATCGTAATTGACTTATAAGGAGCTTCCCAATTAGGGGAGAGATTTTCGACAGTGTCTTTAGGAGCCGAGGCTTATGTTTTTACGAGATGAACCTTGGTGTCATGACATTATGCAATCATTGCAAATAAGTTGCCATGCATATTTATGCGTCTCCTAGATGAGGTCAAGATTTGAACGTAGATCACCATCATTTTGAGTAGGGTTAAAACGTCCAATCCTTAACGAGGAGATCCCAAGATCAAGGGAAATAATGGCTTCTGTGCCAAAGGCCAAATCAAAAGGCGTTTCTTTGAAAAAAGTATGCGTGGTGCTATAAACCCCCCCCCCCCCCCCCCCAAAGAAAATAAATATTTGTGAAAAATGTGTCTTAGGTAATTTGTCAACCCAAAAACCTTTGCCAGAGTCCAACTTACATTTTTTTTATGCCTTGCATCTTAGTGCAGCTCATGATCTTTGTACGTCCATTGGACTCAAAATAAACGACATACGTGAAAGGATGCTAAGATCCACTTGGTATCGATGTTTTTGAATTTCTCCATTTTCCCAGATTTTGTGGAGATACTGCTTCTTAATGAATAAGGTTCTAAAAATTCTCAGTTGTATGAGTGATGCGTTTGATGTCCATTCTTTTGGTGAAAGTAACGTGTAGCATTAAGGTGCCATGAATATGGCAAAGGATTTGGTACATCCTTTGGTGTTGAAAATTAGGCTCTTTGCTGGGATTGGGATAGAGTTTTTTCAGGCGTTGTCATAATTACCGTCGCTTTTTGTTGATTATCTTTTGCTCCTTCATCTATACTACTTATTAAGCCAAAACTTGCTTTAGTGTAACAGCTATTTGGTGTTACATAACTACCAACCTACAATGATGACACGTGACATTCCAATAATTCTTTAAAAAATAACACAAAATAAAAATCTTAATTGGTAAGTAACTACCTACAAAAATATGTTTAGTTTTTGCAAGTTAAAATTCATCAGAAAAATGTAGTTAAAAAAATTAAAGGTAAAGTTTGATACGATAATAATATTTTGCTAATTAATTTTTGACATGTATGGCTAACTTATTTTTCTGTTATTTAAGATTCATTTTACTGAATATGTCAATAAACACGTATACGTGATGTTTGATTTTTTTTAAAACAAAATTTATACTATTAATTTCATTTTCGCACACGCATCGCGTGTGTCGTGGTGACTCGTTTATTTAATGCCTCAAATGAGATACGTGAGGCTACTATGCGCTGAAAATCCATTGATGGTGTAGACAAAGGTCATGAAATTACTTTTATCATCAACTTCTTAAATTTTGCCCAAAAGGAAAAGAAGAAGAAGAAGAATTGTCTCTTTTTACGAGCCCCACGATTTTCTCACATCATCTCAAATTGGAGTTCATTTTATGACGTCTATATCATTTTGTTTATTATTATTTTTTCTACTTATATGTTGATTATGTTTTATATTTCTTATGATCTTTGATACTTTCTTATAAGTAAGCATTATAATTTTTATTTATCTTTGGAAAACTTTGAATTCTACCATGGTTGACTTCAATTCTATGGCTATTATTTTTTTGCATTTTTAAACGGATATCTGTATGAAATATAATATAGAACAAGTAAATCAAGAACCGCAATGAAGCACAATTATATCTTCTTTGTGCGACACGACATCATTTCTTTGCATGACACATCATGACATTATGTTTCAAATGGGAAATAGAATTTATAGACACTGTATACTAAATATAAAAATCTCGTTAAATGTCTCATATATTATCTTGGATGGAGTTTTTATTTCTTAATAAGTTAATTTGTATCTTAGTAAGCCTTATGAAATTTAAAAACTAAATTTAAACATTCTAAAACTCCACCTAATCAATATACTAACTTATCATTACTTAATTTTGACTATTTATTCTTAACACTATTATCTAATAATATGAATGTAAAAGTTCATATATATAAAAATTAAAAGCAAAATATTAGATTTTGAAGCAAAAAATGATGTTACAATTGAAATATATATAACTTATGAGATTTACAACAAACAATTGATTAAATTTGAATAGGGTCCTTATTTTCAAATCTAATAATTTTTAGGAATGATGAGGTTATATTCATAGGCGTTATATAATAAAAACTAATTCTAATCTATATAATCTGATTAAAAACTAATTCTAATCTATATAATCTATAATCGACATAAGCGAAGCGAGAAACGTAATGAAAATCAATGATAGCTACTTGCGCAATCATCGATTCTTTTAACAACACATCACTGTATTATGGTCCTAATGGGAAATGAAACGGTGAACAATATAATAAGTATAAAAGTGTCGCTAAAGATCTCTAATACTATCTTGAATGAAATCCTTATTTCCTGATAACTAAATTTAGATATTAGAAGTCTTATATAATTTGAAAACTAACTTTGAACATTCTGAAATTCTACCTAATCAATATACTAACTTATCGTTACTTGATTTTAACTATTATATTCTTAAAGCCACTCTCTAATTTGAATATAAGAATTCATTTTATTGACAAAGAGAAAGAACATATTAGATTTAAAAGGAAAAAAAATGATGCTACAATTGAACTATAAATAACTTATGAGATGCACAACAAACAAATGATTAAAGTTGGATACAGTCCTTATTTATAAAGTATATTCATTTTGCAAGGACGATGATGGTTATATTCGTAAGACTTACATAATCTAAAAACAATTATAAATCATTCTAAAACTCATTAATTAATATAAGAACTTATTAGGATTTAATTTTAATTTTAATTTTTAAAACCACTATCTAATTTGAAATAAAATTCATACAGCTAAGAAGGGAAAGTAACATATTAAATATATTAAAACAATGATAATACTATTGAGATAAATGTGGTATATTTATTCACACGTGCGCGCGCGCGCAAAAACATAGCTAGAGACACATACACAAATATGTGTGCATATATGCTAAATGTAATATGTACTACATACATGTATATATGGGCCTGATCAACACCCAACGCTAGTAAAAAGCGACAATTAATGGCATATAGTTAGTGAGATTTTTGCTAGCATACTTTTAAGCGACAATCCGTACCAGCCCTTTTTAACGTAACTAATAAAAGTTTCACAAATGAAAAGTTATAACTATTTTCTTATAACCCGGTAATGGTCAACTTTTTCCGTTGAAACTTAAGTATGACAGTACTTTCCTTCCTATGCCAAACAATTTTGACAAAAGAAGATTCTTCAAGGTCTTGTGGCCAACTATTCTTCACGCGCAGGTTGCCTGGGTATTGTAGTTTATCGAAGGGGTTTGATTTCATAAATTCCCATTTGATGACCATGCATTCATACTTGTATTATCCACGTTTCTTAGATGATATTTTCACGTGTTTGTGGAGTCCAAAAAGGGGCGCACGAGTGTAGCCAAAAGATGCAAGTCTTGTCATCGTCCGACCGAGCTGGGTATCATGGGTTACCCTCAAAGGTTCAAACCAGGACCACAAGTAGCCAGCAGACGCTTGTATACTAATCGTCTTTGGTCCATACCAAGAAAGCCATCAAAAGATAAATGGAACCATCCAATTTTGTGTTAGTTGGGATGTCATTTCCATGGGAAGATAGAATTTGCCAAGTGATAATTGCAAGGTGCCAACTGAGATGAGACAAGAGATCTCGCCAATGCATCTTGAATTGGGCCCTTCGCCGATGATGCCTTTTCTTCTATTTGCTTTCCCTTGAATATTTCAGAATAAGACAAGTGACGATTTAAACGTTGATAGCGATGCTTCATAGACAATTAATGACGATATAAATACTATTGACGATGGTTGTATTTTGTATAGACGTCAGCATTAGATTTGCAAGCTTTGTATGAGCATACAAACATAGCTGTTTATCATGACAATTACTTTTTGTTAGAAACAAGAATTTGAGCAAAATTCTTTCTGTGTGCGGCCTCTCTACCAATCGTTAATTGATTTTGTGGTAACTGAAATACATTAGCATGATGATGGAGGGGCCGGGGCAACAATTCAAGAAAGCAATTGCCACAAGTTCAATGCATCCATCTGGCTGGCACCCTTAGTAAAACTCCTTAACCACATGGGTTGCGGTCCACCAGCTGGGACCAGTCACCAAGGAACTTAAGCTCCCAACGTTGTACACATTTAAAGTATGGGTAGTAGTTGTTCACCATGCGACGTGAAGGGAGTAGATTCATCGGCTCCTACATGCACAATTGACTTTTTGATTGCTTGTAAATTCAAACGCTGTGCAAGGATTCCTTTCTTCCTGTAAATCTAACCAGCCAAAGATTTTTTTAGGTTGGAAGTGCATCTTATACCGTTAAATTGACCCTTCGAAAAATAACTTAATTGTTTGACCTTTTCCAAGTTTTGAAACTTTCTACTGATTATCATTGATTTTAAGGGAAGCGATGAATGAGCGTTACCTTACTCACTTGAATTGCAATTATATAGCTAATGGTCTCACAAGTCTCGCTATTCAACTTATTACTGGGTATTAGCAGCCGTGTCGAGTACTTTTGTTCCCTGATCTTGTAAGAGTAATGTGGACATCTCCAAACCATTAGCGTATAAAGGAGAAACCAAAGAATGGAAGTGAACAAAAGTATCGTAATGTATGCACAAAGAATGATGGAGAAAGAACACCGTCAGGGTGGCCTGTGAAGTATGCCAATTTTGAAAGTATGGGTAGTAGTTGTTTATTTGGAACTGGAAACTACAAATCTTGTGCGCCAAAATTCTATTTGTCTAAGGTCTAACATCAAAAACTGCTCATACACCGGAGAATTTGTAAGGTTTACCAGAATGTTTGCGCCATATATTTACTGACTAGCGCTTTGAAACCCAGATGACGTGTTCTGGTTTTGTGATGAAACGCCTCCAACTTGTTTTGATGAGTAAATTTTTTGTTGTTTTTGTCGTCAAATAAGTTGTTTCAATAAAAATAATTTGGTCGCCAAAGCTGCACCGGTACAATTCGTCTGCATGTAAGTTATTGTTGAGCATAAGTTCAAAGGGAATAGGAAACTTACGTTTAATTGAAATTCAAACCTAACCATTTGGTTAACGGTTCATTTATAAGTTTACCTTATGCAAGTGTGTACCTATCGTTGCCGAAGCTTCCACTATATAAGGAGGAGTAGGTCGGTCCTCGATAAACTATAACTCCAAACTTGGTGCAAGTACGACACAAAACCCTTATCTAGCACTCATACACCTATTGAAATTTTACTTCAAGAAGCCATCCAAACGAGAAAATGTTGAAGACAAATAACAGTCCAAATACCATTGGCAATGGTTGTTCTTTATACAAACATTAATCGCATTAGTTGGGGCGAGCTTAAGTAGCATACAAGTACCTTTTAAATGAGTCACTGTACACAAAGTTTCAAGTCAGGGTAACTTCAAGTTCACAAGAGCTGTAGTCTCTTACTAAAATTAAATAAAAGCCAAAATTAGGGGAAGTCTCAACACGAACAAGTGGTGTAAGAAGAATCTCAAACTAGGCTTCAATTAAATACCATGGCTTGTGGCCACCAGGGACCAGCCACCAAGGAACTTAAGCCGCCAACGTTGTACGTACACATTTTTGCAGAGGGTGCTGTAGATTCTAAGATTAGTGGTCCACCATGCCACTTGAAGGGAGTAGATCCATTGGCTCCTACATGCACAATTGACTATTTCATTGCTCGTGAATTCAGAGACTGTTTAGGCTCTGTTGACAATATTTTTTTTTTCAGTTTTTGAAAGAAAAAAAAAATTAAAGAGAAGCTTAAATTTTTTTTTTTACAAAAACAAGTGGGTGTTTGATAACCCAGTTTTTATTTTGAGTTTTTTTTTTGTGGTGGTTTGCAGTGGCGGTGGTAGGGCGTGGCCGTGGCCGACGGTGGTGGTGGCTGCCGGCGGTGGTCGCCGGCAGCCGGCAAAGGCCAGAGGTGGTCGTCTGAGGTAGTTGCCGGCCGGCGGTGGTCTAAAAAAAAACAAAAGCTGAAAAAAAAAAACTCATTTTTGGAGTTTTTTTTTCTTCTTCAGTTTAAAAATTGGTTTTTTAAACTGAAGAAGAAAAAAAAAAGGTTACCAAACTCGACTTTTTTTTTTTCCAGTTTTCAAAACTGGAAAAAAAAGTTTCGTCAAACGGGGCCCAAATTATTTGAAGTTTTGAAAATTTCTACTTCTTAACACTAATCCCAAGGAAAATGATAATCGTTTGATCTGAAATTATATAGCCATGGTTTGACAAGTCTCCCTATTCAACTTACTTAGGTCCCGTTTGACACTCATTTTTTTTCCAGTTTTGGAAATTGGGAAAAAAAAGCGCGTTTGGTAATCATTTTTTTTTCTTCTCTAGTTTAAAAAACCAGTTTTTAAACTAAAGAAGAAAAAAAAAAACTCCAAAAATGAGTTTTTTTTTTCACTTTTGACTTTTTTTTTTAGACCACCACCAGCCATCGCCCACCACGGGTAGCCACCTTAGGCGACCACTGCCAGCGGTGGCTTGCCGGCAGTCGCCGGAGGTTGCCGCCGGCGACCACCGGCGGCTGGTAGCCACCTCTGGCGACCACCAGCGGCCGACAGCCACCAGCCACCGTCGACCACCGTTACGCCCCACCATCGCCACTGCAAAGTACCACAAAAAAAACTCAAAATAAAATTTGGGTTATCAAACACAAAAAAAAAAAAAAAAAAAAAAACTGGATTATCAAACACCCATTGTTTTTTGTAAAAAAAAATAAATTAAACTGCTCTTAATTTTTTTTTTTAAAATTGAAAATCAAAAAATAAGTTTTGTCAAAAGAAGCCTAAGTTTTAGCAGCCGTTTTCAGTACTGTTGTTCCCAAGACATCTCGAAACCATTAACAAATAAGGGAGAAACCAAAATAAAAGTGAATAAAAGAATCATTTTGTCATACTGAACAATCACATGGTCGATTATTAATATTCTAGACCCACATGGTCTTGTTTATTCCACATATGCCACATTCTTTAAAAGTATTAGACTTTTTGCCTATAAAAAATGCAAATTAGTACTTAAGACCCAAATGGTCTTATTTATTCGGCTTAGGCCACACGCTTTTAAAAGTATTAAGCTTTAATCCGTCAAAAAGGCCTATTTAGATTTAAGACTTACATGGTCTTATTTATTGGCATACACTGTAAGCTCTTTTGAGCATTAAGCTTTTTAGAATGCATATTTAGGCTGAACATGCTACGCGTTCTTGAAAAGTTTGCGCACTTTTGATAGTGCATATTCTTCACTAATAATAAAGCGACTATAATTTTAAGCGCTTGCAAGCCTTCCTAAAGGTTGTTTCCTGTGCACTTTCATTGCTTAGACCTATTTAATTTTTGGTCTAGCATTATGTAATTGCGTCCATTGGCACAAGCACGTGACATGTTGAGTCTTCAAATACTACAAAAATTTTAAGCTCACATGTGGCATGCAGTGCAACACACTCCTGTCGTTTAATTGGCAAAGCCCTAATGGGGTCATGTTGTCTTAACACCGCCCTTATTTCTTTGTTAAAAACATAGTCGCACTTGTATGTTCATATGCCTTACTAATTTAAAGAATATTTGTTCAATCACATGCTTTTCCCGTGGCAAGGTCGTAAACCATGTCTGCGAGCATCAACGTTGACATATAGACCGTTTCACAAGCAATGAACAAATTCACAATGCTCTATGACTACGAGTCATGCTTAGGGTTTTGCTGCAACATCATTCTGACTCGGCATTATATATGTCTCGTGGTATATTAGGTCATATAGTGGCCTTTATTTGTGATATATTCACATTGCTGCTCGTTGAGAAGCTAGTTCTACAATGATGGAGGCATGCATGCTGCCACCAGATCTAGTGAATCAGAACTCATCGCTAGCCTTTGCTAATGACATCGTTAATATGTCTGGTACAACTACAAGCTCAAGCACACAACCAACAAATCGGATCTAGCTGTCGCACATTTATATCGATAAAATGCGGCAAATGTCTTAATGGATCGCCCAGTAAAATCCTGCTCAAACGAACTTCACGTCCTCTA
The DNA here is from genome assembly GCA_033065855.1 of Escallonia rubra. Classification (NCBI taxonomy): domain Eukaryota; kingdom Viridiplantae; phylum Streptophyta; class Magnoliopsida; order Escalloniales; family Escalloniaceae; genus Escallonia; species Escallonia rubra. The sequence goes on along the minus strand of JAVXUO010001133.1, from coordinate 45,182 downwards.
TCTTTACTGATCATCACTGACATCTTGCTCAGACGGACTTTGTCTCCTTTAAATTTTATATGCTTGTCCAGCCGAGCCTACGAATTATGGTCTTCTATGTCTTTATGACGCATACAAGTCTTTTTGCGACCACGACTTACACATAGGCTGATAAGCCATCTGTATACTCATGCTTTCTTAAAGGCAGGGGGGCTTTATATCTTAGGAAATCATCAATATTATAGGCTTAATGCCTTGTTCCCTATTCTCAGTTAGCGTCACAACAACAAGTATTTATTACTTCAACCACAACCCTCAAAGGCGCTTACTAGAACTTCGTGTTCCATCAAACTCTCAAGGGTATTTTCATGAGCTCCGTGCTCCATTAACCTTTAAGGGTGCTTACGAGAACTCTAAATACCGTCAAACCCTCAAGGATATTTACATGAGCTTTGTGCTCCATTAGCCCTCAAAGGCACGTACGAGAACTCTAAGTTTTGTCAAACCCTCAAGGGTATTTACATGAACTCTGTGCTCCATTAGCCTTCAAGGGTGCGTACAAGAACCTAGCTATGTTCCATCAAACCCCCGAGGGTATTTACATGAGCTCTGTGCTATATTAACCCCCAACAGAGCATACGAGAACTCTAAGTTCCGTCAATCCCCCAAGGGTATTTTCATGAGCTTCGCGCTCTATCAGCCCGCAAGGGTACGTACGAGAACTCTAAGTTCCGTCAAACCCTCAAGGATATTTACATGAGCTCTGTGCTCCATTAGTCTTCAAGGGCGCATATAAGAACCTATGTTCAATCAAACACTACAAGAAAAAAGGCTTTTAGCGACGGGTAAATTCGTCGCTAAAACTTTTAGCGACGGATTCACCGTGGCTAAAAGTCCCTCGTATAAAAGCCCGTCACTAATAGTTTAGCGACGGAATTTTTAAATCCGTCGCTAAATGTATAAGTTTTTACGACGAATTTATTTTTAATTAGCGACGGAATAGCCGTAGCTAATTATATTTTTAGTATTAAAATTTTTTTTTTGTCAAATTAGCGACGTAATAAGATTTTTAGCGACGGAATATTCCGTCGCTAAATAAGCTTTTTAGCGACGAAATATTCCGTCGCTAATTAACTGATTGTAGGAACACTTTTAGCGACGGAATTAATCCGTCGCCAAAAGTCAAAATTTTTTTGATTTGTTTTTTGATTTTTCAATTACCCAGACCTGTAATACAATTTTCCTTTTTCAACAACAACGCGCAATAATCAATACACAAAGAAATATATATAATCAATCATAAAAAATGTTTATTATAAAAAAGACTCATTATGTACAAGTCGGGAACCGGATACAGCTGGTTAGGGGAGGGGAGAAGAGTACAAGCCGGGCGCGGGGGGCGAGGGGGGGGGGGGGCTAGGAACGGGCACGGGAAGGGGCTCATAAGGGGTTGCCGAGTCTCGGATCTGGATCCCACTGATCCGGGGCCGGCTCGGCATGTCCAGCAGCGCCCTGCTCCCTGATCATCCTCACCACCACGGTAGCAATGCGCTGGATCTCCTCGTCGTCCAACTGACGCTGAGGAGCCGGTGTCTGTGGAGGGGCAGCAGGGGGTGAGGACGCTCCTATCATGGCACGAGCAGTCGTGCTAGGCAAGCCGCGTATGCGGCCTTTCGGCCGATTCACGACCTCCGGCGTATCCAGCCATCGCTTCAACCCCCTAGTACTTGCAGCCGTACTAGTGGACGCTGATGGCTGTCCGGACTGCTGCTCGGACCCCCTTAGCTGTTCATATGAGGCCTGCAAAAACAATGGTTTAACGATATGTTAGGGCATTAATTAACAAGGTCTAGTTTCGAATAATTATAGCTAATTAGGGTTGATTAGGACTAATTAGGGTTATTTAGTCCTAATTAGGGTTTTAATGGTGCCGAGTAGTGTTGGTTAGTCCTAACTAGCGCTAATTAGACTTAATTGGTTATGTTAGTGCAAATTACGACTAATTAGGCTAACTATAATTAATATGCTCATAATTGGGTTCATACGTTAATTTGTTTTTTAAATGTCGGACACCGTCGATCAGACGTGGTGTCTGTGTCTGCGCTAACTAACAGGTATCTCAATCCAATTGGGTCCCATCCTCCGTCAACAACCTCAATTCCGACACCTCATATAGGGTGTCGATATGGTGTCCGATACGTGTCTAACACATTCGGACACGTGTCCGACACTTATCGACACGTGTCCGACGCCCACCGACACGAACCTCAAGACACATCGGCATACGTTAATTTGTTTTTTAAATGTCGGACACCGTCGATCAGATGTGGTGTCCGTGTCTGCGCTAACTAACAGGTATCTCAATCCAATTGGGTCCCATCCTCCGTCAACAACCTCAATTCCGACACCTCATATAGGGTGTCGATATGGTGTCCGATACGTGTCTGACACCTCCGGACACGTGTCCGACACATACCGACACGTGTTCGACGCCCTCACACACGTGTCTGTCGCCTACCGACACGCACCTCTAGACACATCGGCATACGTTAATTTGTTTTTTAAATGTCGGACACCGTCGATCAGACGTGGTGTCCGTGTCTGCACTGACTAATGGGTATCTCAATCCAATTGGGTCCTATCCTCCATCAACAATCTCAATTCTCAATTCTAAAATGCTCAATGTAATAAAAATTAACAAAAATCACACATTCAATCCAATTGGGTCCCATCCTCCGTCAATAATCTTAATATCTCAAATGCTCAATGCACAATTAACAATCTAAAATCATCAATTAACAACCTAAAATCATCAATTAATAAGGACAATTATTTCAAATGCACAGCTAATAACCTAAAATCATCAATTAACAATCTAAAATCACAGATCAATAATCACAATTCTCAAATGCAGAATTAACAACCTAAAATTATCAAACAAATTATCAATGTTCAAATTGGAAAAAATTGTTCAAAATGCACATATCCGATGCGCTTGAATTATTTCAATTTAGGGTTCGATAGTATTAGGCATTCAATAAGTTCAATTTAGGGTTCGATAGTATTAGGCATTCAATAAGTTTAATTTAGGGTTCAGTTTGATTAGGACATTCAATTTAGGGTTCAATTACTTCAATTTAGGGTTCGGTTGATTTGGGACATTCAATTTAGGGTTCGATTAGTTCAATTTAGGGTTCGGTTGGATTAGGGCATTCAATTTAGGGTTCAATTAGTTTAATTTTGGTTTCGATTCGATTAGGGCATTCAATTTAGGATTTAATTAGGGTTCAATTACTTCAATTTAGGATTCAATTAGGGGGTTGTATTGATTCAATTTAGGGGTCAGTTGATTTGGGACATTCAATTTAGGGTTCAATTATTTTAATTTAGGGTTCGGTTGGATCAAGGCATTCAATTTAGGGTTCAATTAGTTTAATTTAGGGTTCGATTTGATTAGGGCATTCAATTTAGGATTTAATTGTGGTTCAATTATTTCAATGTAAGGTTCAATTAGGGGGTTCTATTGATTCAATTTAGGGTTCGGTTGATTTGGGGCATTCAATTTAGTGTTCAATTAGTTCAATTTAGGGTTCGATTGGAATATGACATTCAATTTAGGGTTCAATTAGGGGTTCAATGAGCTTAATTTAGGGTTCGATTCGATTATGGCATTCAATTTAAGGTTTAATTAAGGTTCAATTACTTCAATTTAGGGTTCAATCAGGGGGTTCAATTGATTCAATTTAGGGTTCGGTTGATTTGGGGTATTCAATATAGGGTTCAATTAGGAGGTTCAATTATTTTAATTTAGGGTTCAGTTGGATCAGGACATTCAATTTAGGATTCAATTAGTTTAATTTAGGGTTCGATTCGATTAGGGCATTCAATTTAGGATTTAATTATGGTAATATTATTTCAATTTAGGGTTCAATTAGGGGGTTCTATTAGTTCAATTTACGGTTCGGTTGATTTGGGGCATTCAATTTAGGGTTTAATTAGTTCAATTTAGGGTTCGGTTGGATTATGGCTTTCAATTTAGGGTTCAATTAGGGGTTCAATTAGTTTAATTTAGGGTTCGATTCGATTAGGGCATTCAATTTAGGGTTTAATTAGGGTTCGATTACTTCAATTTAGGGTTCAACTAGGAGGTTCTATTGATTCAATTTAGAGTTCGGTTGATTTGGGGCATTCAATTTAGGGTTCAATTAGGGGGTTCAATTATTTCAACAAATTCTGATTATGCATGGCAATGAAGACAAATTAACAACAAATTCAGATTATGGCCAAATGCTTCATAATCAACAAATTCAGAAGACCAAATAATGGCCAAACGTCCAAATTAACAACAAATTCAGATTATACATGGCAGATATGACAATTTCGAATGTTTTATGTACGTACATATTGAAATTCAGAAGAGCTTATACAAGCAGAAGTGTGATTATGGCCAAATGCTTGATAATCAACTTTGAAAAATAAACAACAAGATTAATTTAGGGCAATTGACATACAAATCTCAAGGTGGGTACGACGGCGGCGGTGTTGGTGGTGCGGCGGCAGTGGTGGGTTTCGTGGCGCGGCGCCAGTGGAGGGCTTTGTGGCACGACAGCAGTGCAAGGATTGGTGGCGCGACGTCGGGTGGGGGACGGGGGTGTCGCCGGAGCTGGGTCGCCGTAGAGAAGGGTCGCCGGAGGTGAGAACGACGGTGGGTGGGTGAGAGAAGAATTTCAGAGAGAGAAACGGGGAGAGAGAAAGAAATCAGATGTGGTTTTAAATCGAGGATCTTTAGCGACGGAATAACACCGTCGCTAAAACTCTGTCGGTGAATGTCTTATTATAAAGACTTTTATCGAGGGAATTTTTAGCGATGGTTTTATTCCGGCGTTTAAATAATTTAAAAAAATCTAAAAAAATACTAATTTTCTAAAAAATATTTAGCAACGGTAATTCCGTCGCTAAAAGTCCACCGTTAAAAGTCCGTCTGCAAATACTTTTACCGACGGTGGCTTCCGTCGGTAATAGTATTAAACGAAGGACTTTTAACGACGAGATCTTTCGTCGCAAAATATATATTTTCTTGTGGTGAAATCCCCGAGCGTATTTACATGAGCTCCGTGCTCCATTAGCCCTCAAGGGGGCTTACTAGAACTTTACGTTCCATTAGCCCCCTAGGGCGGTTCCTCGAGGGATGAACACCCCCAAGGGTGACATGATAGAGCTCAAGTTCTATCCAGACGGTTTAGCTACAGTTCTAACCCGTGAAATGACAAAGTGCTATGTGGGACTTCATCCCCCTAACATTTTTTGTCAATTCAAAACCCAGCCAAGCATGAGTGCGAGGCCAACTCTTAGCTGATGATAAGAGTTCGCGTCAATGTAAAATGCAAGCAAGATGTGGTCAGCCTAAGCTAAAGAACACACACTTGCAACAAACATCCTCAAACGGAGAGGTGAAAACTACATTGTCAAGTGAAACCCCTCAAGAGGACACTTAAAAGTTTAGGCAAATATGTACAAGCACATGCAACAACTTGCATGCATAACTTTGTCCTCTCCCTAGAGAGGCTACCGTGGAGCACAACTTCTAAAGGATCGATCTCGAGATCCCATGATTCTTCTTCCCAAAGACGATTCCAAATAGCCTGCATAAGCGATATTTTAAGGCCTAACCCTCCAGAGCAAGAGTTCTAGCGCCCTACTTGGGCAAAGTTCTATGGCTTAAGCTCCCAAGAGCTTAGGTCCGAGCACATGGAGTAGAGAAATATTATTTACCCCTACAAGTGGATAAAGAATCCCTTACAAATCTGATGCGTGTCTCAAGACACCTTGTATAACTTCTTAAGCCAAACATTTTGGCTAAGGAGGTTGGGGGCTTATGATATAACTTAAATATAACTCCCAGTAATTGGGGGACACCCGACATTCCCAGTCAAACTGAGTCAATCTACGAGATTGATAATTAGGATTCTAAAAGAGTCCTCAGAGATCATGATGTGATTCTCAAGGATCCTAACGCAATCCTAGGACATCTGGCCCACGGCTCAGTCCTACTAAGGGTCTTCTACCTACAACTATATAAAGGGGGCTACCCCCAGGTACGCAAACAATATCACAAACATAGACACAATCTTTCATGCCTTTTCACTATCCTGTAGCTGCGTTATGACTTAAGCATCAGAGAATTCTCTGTCAGGAACCCCACCCAGCGGTCACTCATTTTCTGTCTTGCAGGTCATCGATCCAGGCTAGGGTTTTGGAACATACCCGGAGCATATTTTTAGTTACAACCCAATGTATGCATAGAGAAGGATGGAGAAAGAACACCGTCAGGGTGGCTTGTGAAGTATGCCAAATTTGAAGGAAGCATGGGTTTAAGGGGAGTAGTTGTTTATTGAAGCTGGAAACTATAAATCTTGTGTGCCAAAGTTCTATGTTGTTAGCTAGAGAACTTGTAAGGTCTGCCATAATGTTTTTGCCATATATATTTACCGACTAGCTCTTTGAAACCCAAATTGAGGTGTGCTGATTTATGATGAAACTCCACCAAACTATTTTGATAAGCATATTGTTTGGGTTTTTGTTGCCAAATCTATTGTTCTGTACAAATTATTTGGTCACCAAAATTGCCCCTTAAAGATTCCTGCGCAAGTTATTGTTGAGCGAAATCAAAGGAAATTGGAAAACTATGTTCAGTTGCAATTTAAACCTTACCATTTGCTCCAAAACATTGATTGCAATTTGCTTTTAATAGTCTATAGGATTACCTTATAAAAGTGCTTACTTCTTGTTGCAAAAAATATAACAAAGGCTCTGTTTGAAAACCATTTGATTTTTAGTTTTTTTCTCCAATTTTGTAAACTGGAGAAAGAAAAAAAAAACGCGTTTGACACACATTTTTTATTTATTTTTTCTTCAATTTTGAAAATCAGTTTTTAGTTTTGATTTTTAATTTGAGACCACTACCACCACCACCCCTCCCGCTGCCACTGCCACTGCCCACCGCCTGCCGTAGGCCACCGCCGGCGACCGGCAACTACCGCCACCAGCCGGCCACCTCCACCGCAAACCACTATCAAAGGAAAAATTCAAAATAAAAACTGGGTAATCAAACACCTAAAAGAAAAAATTCAAAATAAAAACTGGGTAATCAAAAACCCATTTGTTTTTGTAAAAAATAAAAACTAAACTGGTTTTAGTTTTAGTTTTTCTGGAAACAGAAAACTAAAACTGGAAGTGATTTCAAACGCTATCTGAATGTTTGTAGATTACGATTCATATTTTTTCACACTTTGACGCCTCTAGCGACACTTATTTCGATTCGATCTTGAGAAGTACATTCAAGAAGAACTTTGGCTGCACCCTTGAGCCAGACTCTATCCAAAGGTAAATACAATTTACAACGACCACAAATATGGGATCAAACGTAATCTGGGCCTCCCTATTCTCCTTTCCTCCTTCCTCCCCCCCCCCCCCCCCCATATCATCCCCTTGCTCCTTCTCTCTTCCCATGCTTCCGCTATATAAGGAGCATGCAGGCCGGTCTGCGATAAACTATAACTCCAAACCTAGGGCAATAACGATACAAAACCCTTCTCTAGCACCCATACACCTATTGATATTTTACTTCAAGAACCCATCCAAACGAGAAAATGTTGAAGACTCGGTCATTCTCCCCTGAAACCCTGTTCTCATGGCACAAGCCCTTTGGCAACGACACTACTCCTGTTTCCGTCACGCCAAAGCCTGTGTTTCATCGAAAAAAGAACAACTTTCGTGTTCGTCGTAATGCTCGAAACATAAAAGCAATTTCTCCAATTCTTACTCCTACTCCTACAACTACTCCTGTTGAGACTCGCACCCCTCAAAAAGTTACTGCAGTTGTGACTGTACAAAAACCCGGGTTCCTGACAAACATTAGGTGGAGCAAGGTTCAGGATGATTTAACTGAAGTCTTTGGTAGAACACTCCTGTTGGAGTTTTTTTCAGCAGAGCTTGATCCTGGTAGGTGTTGTCTACGGCAAAGTAGAGCAAATCTTACCTCATCTTGTTTTCACTGAAGCATTATATCTTGTCCTTTGTATCTTGTTTGTCTATTTCATGTCGTGCGTATTCATGCGAAGGAAATTTTTTGCAGCTCCTCGGATCGTGGGAAGATAGCTGCAATTCCTCTATAGTGATAAGTAATGGTTGTTGGATATTTCTAATGACTTTTATTCAGGGAACGCTAAAAAAAAGTTAAGAATTGTCGCTTAAAGTGTTAAGAAAGTTGACAGTAACTGTATATAGCGACTATTAATTGTCGCTATACGAAGGGTTATAAGTTATCTTCCTACGATCCGGGTAATAGCAAAAAAAATTTCTTCGTATAAACACATGCACACCCCAATTTATAGTAGGATCTCTCACAGTTTCTCTGAGTGTCCAAGGATATGTTTGCGACGAGAAACTAGTTATGTCGCTATAGAATCCGACGAATCCCTTTCAGATGGCAAACTATTTTTATACTTTGGTCACAAAGAAGCTTTTGGGGAAAAGACATACCATTGCTAGTATACCCCCAAGTCCCCAACAATATGATGTCCATTTCTGGGTTTGACGTATGTTATCGCATTAACTTGCGATAGCCAGCGAGTGGAATTACTTATGTAGAAGTTAAAGAATTAACTAATATAGAAAGGCCACAACGCCATCTGGGCAGATTTCCTGAGGTAAATTGCCTCGCCGATGGAAGAAGCGAGCGAGTGGAATTACTTACGCTAGCTGAGCTGAATGACTTAACGAGCTTCAAGGACTTTTAGAGTTGTTGTTCGTTTATCTCATCAACCAATCTCGCCCTAGATGTGAAAATACGAGCCGAACAAGTGAAGTTTGGTTGGTTTTAGCCCCAAGTGCACCTTTCTTCTCATGACTAAGTATTTAAATATCTCATGCAAAAGAATGGTGCTGGGCTATATATCACTTCCGGTGCTTCTTGAGTGTCATGTATGAGATGTGCCAAGATGGCTACGCCGTATCACGGGAAGCGGCCGACTTTCGAGGTTTTAGAGGGTATTTGAGATTGATTCTAGAATAGTCAAACTTGATTAAATTCAGATTAAATCAGGTTTGAAGTGTTTGGTAAAAAAAATTAAATTGATGAAATCTGCTCCACTATGCTTAACTATATGGTAGCGGCAAGAAATTTTTTGATACTGATTAAATCCATAATCCTCATTTCCTTGGATTCTGATTTAATTATCAGTTTTGAAAAATCAGGTTTGACTAAAAAAATTACCTTTCAATTTGAAGACACTATATGGTAATTTTGCTACACTAAACTTATTTTAATAATTTTTTATCCAAATGCCTTCAACAACTTTTAATCTATTATGCTCAAAATGGACTAAAACTAATTTTAGAAATTGATTCTGATTTAATCAAAATCTACTTTTAGAAATCAATCCCAAACATCCCCTTAAACACCTTAAAAAAGGACAAAAAATGTAAATACGCAAAGCTCCAAGGAATTGTACACTCTTCTTTTCAATCTTAAACTTATACTCCCTCCGATCCGTCCCTTAATAAATCGCTCAACTTTAACTTGGCACATATATTAAGGATATAAGTCATATTTTGTGTGTTTCTTATTCTACGCTTGAAAAGAGAAAGAGGAAAGGAAAAAGTGGGGCATGAGAGAGAAAAATGTGTTGGTGGAAGATTAAAGGCAGAGAAACAAAGATGGAAGGAATTGGGCGAGGAAGAGGAAATGTGTTGCTGAAAGATTAAATGTGGAGAGAAAAATAGAATAAAAAAGTCAGCACATTTTTTGATATTGTCTATAAAGAAAGGGTAAATATGGAAAACACTTACATAAACTTTCCTAATTTAGAAGGTGATCAATCTTTTTAGAATAGTTCCAAAAAAATAAAAAAATGAGCAATTACTTAGGGACGAAGGGATTACCAATAACCCAATCCTCCAAAATTATTGAACTATTATGCGGTCTGCGAGCACTAATTAGTTTGCTAGTTGTGCATGCCTATCGTAAGATTAATAATAGTCTTACCATTGACAACGACTCATTGCCCGAACAAGAGAGTGCCAGTAGCAACTCCCTTTCATTATATATTGCACATATCGACATACACATATAGGAAGCTGACTCAGGTCAATCAAAGTAGCCAAGTATTCATCAGCTCTCACTTCTTATATGGAGTTCACTTTTGTTCTCTTCACAAAACTTTCTCCTTAGACGTTGGAAACATCAAGTTCAAGAAAAAAAAATTGGCTAACCACTTCCTGTTCATTCACCTTCTGCAGAGACAGGATCAGAGAAGGAAACAATCAAAGGTTACGCACGGCGGGCAGGCCAAGACGAGGATGACAACGTGAAGTATGAGTTTGCTTTCGTTCTTCCAAGCGAGTTTGGGGATATTGGAGCAGTGAGAGTGGTGAATGAAATCCACATCGAGATGTACTTCAAGAACATCAAAGTTCTCGACTCTTCTAATGGCGACGTATGCCTCAACATGAGTTGTAACTCTTGGGTTCAGTCCAAGTTTGTTAGTCCGGAAAAGAGGACCTTCTTCACCAACAAGGTCAGCCACCGTTCTCCTTCATATTAAACATGTTGGTATTGGATGCATTAATTGGCTGTAACACGTATAATTAGTGAAAGCACTGTACCACCATGACATTTTGAGAGGTGAAACACCGCCCTTGTGTTTACCAAAAAGGATAATCAAAATTAGGATAAAAAAATGGACTTTAAATGACATGGCCAATCGAAGCAAAAGCAATTCAAACCCAAGCTTAACATATTGTTGCTTGATATATTCTTGGTCAGCATGTAATTTGTGACATTTTAAAATCCAAGCTTACCTATAAAAGTACTTTTACATATAATCATGTGGACCTTCCCTCACATTCAGAATTGGTTCTTGCGTTGAATGTATTCACATGGTACTACACGAGCCGATTCATGCTCAACAGACCGGTCATAATAAGAATCAACTGTCACCCAATTAAATTGGTCTGGCCACACTTGAGGGAGTGTACTGTCGAGACTATATAATCCTCGTGATTACTTAATACATACACTTTATAAGCCTCTTCCCTAACTGCTAATTCAATCTGAACTAGATGCTTCCACACCTGACAACACAGATTTTCCAATGTCAATTGATAACAAGTAATGAATATGGCAACAGCATTTTCCAATGCCACTTGTTCACAAGCAATGCGTAATGTTCTAGGGTAAGACTAATAACATATTTTTGAATTAATACTTTTGAACTACCAATGCCCTACTTCTCGCACGGTCAAAATCATCTAGCTACATCCTGGTGCATGTGCACACATGCATAAATGCTGACATTCTGTCTCTTAGGCTTCAAGATATCTATGTTCTGTGGCCAGAAAGTTTTCCAATGCCTGTTGTTCACAAAAACTACACAAGGTAGACCGCTAACATAATTTTACCTTTTTCTGTCCTTGCAATAGTCATACCTACCATTCGAAACACCAAGTGGGTTGAACAAGCTAAGACAAGATGATCTAAAAGCTGTGAGAGGCAATGGCGAAGGAGAGCGCAAGAGTTCCGAGCGAATCTACGACTACGATGTCTACAACGACATTGGTGACCCCGACAGCCCCGATACGGTGAGACCCGTGCTCGGCGGCAATGAGCACCCATACCCGAGGCGCTGCAGAACTGGCCGGCCAAAGAGCACGAATGGTATGTAAATTAGTTTTCGCACCAGCATATATCATCATCCTATGTTAAAATAAATTTCAGGGATTGAACTATATCTTGCGAGGTAAATGGAAGCTTAATGTACCCCAAATTTTTTATAAGGCTGCTACCCAGGTTGTAGGGATCTTCCTCCAACCCCTTATATAGTGACAATTAATAGTTGCTAAATGATTTTAATGGCATTTCCAGTTAACACTTTCAGCGACAATTCTTAACAGCATTTTTTTAGTCACTAAATAAAAGCACTAAAAACATTTAACTACTATTAATTGTCGCTATATGAGAGGTAGGAGGAAGGTTCCTTCAACCTGGATAACAACCAAAAAATTTTATTTCGTTAATTGTTACATCTATTTTAATTAAGGACAGTTTCTAAAGTTTTTTTGCCCATCCTATCAATTTTGACAATTAACAGTCGCTAAATGTTTCTAGTAACTTTTTTTCTAACACTATCAGCGACAATTATTAACCATATTTTTTTAGCGTCGTCACTAAATAAAAGTCACTAAAAATATTTAGAGACGATTGATTGTCGCTATATATATGAGGTAGGAGGAAGACTCCAACTAGGGTAGCAGTCAAATTTTTTTCTTTTGACAATGGACAAATATGCATGGCCCGGGACATCCCTAAACCAGCTAAGAGTTCTCTTTTTTCCTTTGATTCATCGGAGTCCATTAATTTGTGTCACGCTGAGATAATGAGTGATTGCTTTATTTGGCAGTTAACCCCCTCTCCTCCCCACCTTCCCCACCCTCCCACCACAAACAATCTCTCGTATTGGCCGGGAATTAATCACGTTGTTCATGAGTTGTAGATGATTGTCTTACATTACGTTATTTAAGGAGAAACTTTGGTTGCTACCCCTGCAGGAAGATAGCTACTGCCCCCGTATACTGACAATTAACCGTTGTTAAATATTTATAGGTAGCTTTTATATAGTGACGTTAACAAATTGCTGCTAGAATTATCGCCAAAATGTTAGCAAAAATGCCATTACATATATTCAATGACCATTAATTGACGCTATGAAAGACTATAGCGAACTTTCTATGACCAGGGTAGCAGCAAAAAGTTATCGCTTGTTTAGAAAAATAAATAAGTCTTATATGTGTTTACTAAGCTGTAAGCATTAGACAAGTCATGGAACCCAGCCACATCACCGTGTCTAATTGTTTTACCGGTAGAAAATAACTCTTAAGCAGGGAGAATTGTCGCTAAAAAGTATCAGCGGCACTAAGGATTCTACTTTACCGACAGTTATGAACTGCTACCAATGAGCATTGCAATGATATATTAATATCGAACAGGGGTGGAACAAGTTTGCTCCACAACCCATATAATGTTCCTTTTACTCATAAGGATTTCTTAAGGGACAAAAAACTCTTCACCAGTGGGTTGCCAACCTTGGAACTCCACTGAATGGATTCGGATGCTATTCTATTCACTCTATAAAGCTGTTTGTTTGGTCGTAATATGAAACAGATCTATCCTCGGAAACAAGAAGTAGCAGCAATTACGTGCCGAGGGATGAAGCGTTTTCGGCCGTGAAGCAGCGAACCTTTTACAGGAAGACGGCATACTCGGTTCTTCAAGTATTGTTGCCGATTCTTTTAAGAGAGATCAGGAACGGGGACGTCGGATTCCCGAACTTCACAGCAATAGACACACTTTACGAGCAAGAGGACACCGAGTTTACAGTCCAATCAAATGGGATTATTGGATATCTTCTCATACAACTTGCGAAAATCATCTTGCGGTTTGACATCCCTGAAGTGGTCAAAAGTAAGTACATGTAAATGTCCTAAATAAACTAGTGGAAAGAACTAAAATTTAGTAAACTTTATATATACAATCATATAGCATTGTTCAAAATAGAACCCCTCCCACTCTCAATTTATCTTTGTGGTTTTCTTCACAAAACTTTTTTTCATACTTGTAGGAGACTACTTTTCTTGGTTTACGGATGAGGAATTTTCCCGAGAAACCCTAGCTGGTCTCAATCCCTGTAGTTTGCAATTGGTCACGGTAAGCTGTACAAACACTTCCCACTTCTTCTGAATTACATCACGTTTCAACAAGCAAATTGGCTTGTCCTTTCACTCTAAAACGATAACAAAACGATCTAAACTTTCTCAAGACACTTATTTTCGATTGATGCCTGCTATAAACACGTACAAATGGCCTTTAGTTTGCATAATTGTTCGTCCATGCACATCTAAAAGAAAACACTTGGTCTCTACAGGATTGGCCATTGAGAAGCAAGCTGGACCCCGAGATATACGGATCACCTGAATCGTTGATAACCAAAAAACTGGTGGAGCAAGAGATTGGAGGCTTCATGACCCTTGAGGAGGTAATGCAAAACCCATCTTGTAGTGGATTATAGTGAAAATTAAAGATAAAACCAAAAGTCGACTCCAAAATTGTTTAGTTACATTATTGCACATTATTGAAGAGATGTATTAAAAAAAACTTTGTGAACTCCCAACTTTCGTCACTAAAATGTTAAAAAGCAAAAAAAATTTGCAACTGTCTAACACCGTGTCATCAGCTTTTGTGACGGTGTTAGATTACCACTAAATCGTGCCACCTAAAGCAGTTTTATAAAATAGTGGGATGGTTAATCACGGTTTACCGTGTAGTTGGGATTAATCACCCAATTTGTTGGGTCCTGTGTTGCTGCACCTTGGTGGTCACTATGGGTGCGGTCGTTTGCGGTGTGGTGGCGGAACCTTAAAAGAGGGGGCAAGGGGCGAGCAAGTGAGCTGTCGAAAGTAAAGGGTGAGGCACCACGGACTGGGGGTAAGAAGGCTCGGGTGGTTGAGATAGCTAGGGGGTGTGGTGGTTTGCAGTCCGATCCAGTCAGCAAGGGGGAGGGGCAGAGGAAGAGGTGACGGCAGGGATTAGAGGAGGGGTTGGGGCAGCAACAATGATGTGGCAGAGGAGACTGGGTGGTGGAGGGAGGGGTGGGTTAGATCAGGGGTGTGATGGGGGAAAAAGGGAGGCGACTGTGGTGGTGGAAGGAAGGGTGGGTGAGATAAGGGGTCTGGTGGTTTCTGGTGAGGCCGACGGGCTATATATGGATGGGGGTGGGGGTGGGTTACAGAAGGCGGAAGGGTGCGACGACGAGGGAGTAAGGCAGCTGGGGTGCTGGGAGCAGTGGGCGTGAGAGGAAGGATTGAGGTGGATGATGGAAGGTAGAGAAAATAATTTTTGAGTTTTCTTTTCATTTTTCATTTCTTTTAAATACAGTTAACGATGGTACAGTACAACTCGCCAATCTTACTTTGTTGGCACGATTATATTGGTAGTCTAACACCACCTAAGATGATGACTTTGTGCTAGAGAACCACCGAATATTTTCTCACGAAAAAATGTAACTAGCATGGCATTTATGAGTGATAGAGTGAGTCAACTGACGGTACTAAACTTGTTAAACCTTGCCGGGGCATCGGTTTTTTTTAAAAGTACTTAGCTGCTTTGCAACATTGATCAAATACAAGTAATCAAGTAGAAATTTATCACCGCATCTCTGCTAGTGGATTCTCTGCATTCATAGGAGGAATTGTCGGGTAGAATTTTATAACCAAAGCCTCCCCAGAAATATGCCACAAGATCTTATAAGATATTTCCACCATGGTCATAGACTAAAACGTTCTAATATTCTTAACATGCAGGCTTTAGAAAAGAAAAAGTTATTCATGCTAGATTACAACGATTTGCTCTTGCCGTACGTGAATGAAATAAGAGAGCTCGAGGGGACAACTCTATATGGATCAAGGACACTCTTTTTCCTAACTGAGAAAGGCACGTTGAGGCCGCTAGCTATTGAACTCACTCGGCCACCAGGCAATGGAAAACCTCAGTGGAAGCACGTATACAGGCCTTGCACAGACGCAACAGGATCATGGCTTTGGAAGCTAGCCAAAGCCCAAGTCCTTGCTCAAGAATCTGGTTATCATCAGCTAGTTAGTCACTGGTAGGTGCAGTTCAGTTTACGTTTCTCTTCTGATTGATATCTCAGTTTACCCCCCACCCCCCCAGAAAAATCAAAGTAAAAGGGAGTACGTAGAATGGGTGAATGGTATCTCTTCATAATTTTTTTTTTAAGTTTTGATTCCAAACTATTTCGCAGAATTACCAAGCTATTCATCAAAAGTAAATTTTTTCTGTTATACGCCGTTTGTTTGTTAATTTGGTGGGGTGTGTCAAAGCTTTGTTACCCTTTCAAAATGTTAATGACCATCAAAATACATCACCTCCCGTTTCTACACTTGACATTAATGAAGCATGAAAAAAATTATTGAGCTCTATGTTAAGGTTGACCATAAGATGAGGATAAAGCCGGAAAAAATTAATTGTTTATAAAAGTTTGATCTTAAAGTTGGATAGAACACTGTATGCTTTTGTTCTTTCCTAATGCCAACTTTTATTGCCAATCTTCCGATTCTTACATACAAGCGAGAATTTTGATGTCAAGGAAGTAAGTTTGTCCTGCATATCATGAAAATTAAGTTGGTGACATGAGATGTTGGATTACGCTGATGACATGATATGTTGGATCGTAATGGTTGTGCAGGCTAAGAACTCATTGTGCAATGGAGCCTTACATAATTGCCACTAATCGACAGCTTAGCACAATGCACCCAATTTACAGGCTATTACACCCTCACTGCCGGTTCACGATGGAGATAAATGCTTTGGCTCGACAAAGCCTTATAAATGCAGGTGGAATCATTGAGTCATCATTTTCACCTGGTAAGTATTCAATGCAGTTAAGTTCTGCTGTCTACGAGTTGCAGTGGCGCTTCGATCAACAAGCATTGCCTGCGGACCTGATTGCCAGGTAATCTTGTTTGCAGTTATAGGAGAAAAATTGCCAGATTCGATGTCCTTTTTATTTTTGGCTTTAGTTTCCTTTAGGCAAACATGCTGAGTTCCTCTTTTAACCATAATGTGCTTTCTGGTTTCTAAGCTAATTTTGAACTTTTACTCTCGCTAGGGGAATGGCTCAGGAAGATCCAACTTCACCCCATAACCTAAAGCTGACAATTGAAGACTACCCTTTCGCTAACGACGGTCTAATTCTATGGGATGCCATCAACGAATGGGTTACTGACTATGTGAAGCACTATTATCCCAACGAAAGCCTTGTAAAATCTGATCAGGAGCTGCATGCATGGTGGAAGGAAATTCGAACTGTAGGTCATGAAGATAAAAAGGAAGGCTGGCCAACTCTCAAAACCCCTGAAGACCTAATTGGGATTCTGACGACAATAATATGGGTTGCATCCGGTCACCACTCAGCTGTAAACTTTGGTCAATACGCTTATGCAGGTTATTTCCCAAACAGGCCTACCATTGCAAGAAATAAGATGCCTAATGAAGATCCATCCGATGAAGAGTGGACGAGTTTCTTGGAAAACCCTGACGGTGAACTCTTAAAATGCTACCCTTCACAAATTCAGGCTACGCAAGTAATGGCAGTTTTGGACATATTATCCAATCATTCTCCAGATGAGGAGTACATTGGTGCGAATATATCGCCATCATGGGAAGAAAATTTGTATATTAAGTCAGCCTTTGAAGTATTTAAAGCAAAGATTGAGCTTCTGGGGAACACCATAGATGAAAGGAATGAAGACAACAGTTTGAAGAACAGATTCGGAGCTGGGGTTGTGCCATATGAACTTTTGAAGCCAATGTCAGAAAAAGGAGTAACGGGGATGGGAGTTCCAAATAGCATTTCCATTTGAAGAACTTTTATAAAAGTTTTCTGATCGATATTATATGCAAATGGCAAAAAATATGAGCATAGTTTGTCTCATTTCACTTTATTTAGTGCAAACAAGGTGCATCTTCGCATTTTACAGTTCTTACAGTTCTATTATCTATAGATTAGCCCAGTAGCCCAAGCTTGTTTATAAAATAAAATATATTGTAAGGTTTTAAAAAATGTATTAATATGTACCACATATGCTGACAAAAAAATAAAATAAAATTTAACAGTACAAAATAAAAATAAAAATTAACAGTATAAAAAATATATTGTTTGGCTAGAAAAAATAATCTTAGTACCTGAATTAATAACGACTAATGTAAGTAAAATATGAAAAGATGAATTCACTTGACTTGCATTGCTCCTAACTTTTAATTATTAAATAACGTTGTTTGTTTGATTAGACTGCATGCAATAATGAGATATTTGCATATACATGTGTGTTTACCTGTAATCTCATTATATTGTAAGTTCAAAGGCAAATAATAGATAAGTGACACAGTAGAGCCACCATGGGCGGACCTCCCACCTGACCAAGGGGGGCCATGGCACCCCCCAACTTTTGTGGAACCTATTTTTTTTATAAAAAAAAAACTTATTAGTTAATGGATAAACATACGAAAATGTAATTATATTATAATATTAATTAATTTGAATATTATTTTGTTGTATTTTTTACTCCTTGTGCCACTGACCGTCAAATATTTCTCTTTTTCATTCCCTTACTCTATCTTCATTCTTCCAAATTTCAAATTCTAAAAATTTATATTACAAAAAAAAAAAAAAAAGAGAATATCAAGATCAAATATTTTGTTTTAGTTTAAATTCTTATTGTATGTTAACTTATACGTTACTATTGTACTCATATAATTGATAATCACATTACTAATACATCTATACATTAAGAGTTAAACTTCTTTCATGTAAGATTAGTAATTTATTGTTTACTAACCTTACCAAGTTAAATAAAATCACTATGGATAATAAAATTACTATAGAATTAGTAGTTAAATTGATATGGGCGTGTAATCTATTTTGCAGTTAACTTATTTAATATGAAGACTAATTATAATATATTTTTTATTTTTGTGTTTTATGTGAATTTCAACCTTTTAAATATTTTTATGTTAGCCATCAATATTTTTTATAACTTTTTGGCCCCCCGCGATTGGACTTTCTGAATCCGCCCCTGAGAGCCACTATATACTTGTCTTCTTTAAACTTTTGTTTTGAGTTATCAAGTAGTATTTCAAATGAATATTGGCTTAACACTTAATTAGAGTAGTAGAATAATCATGTTGGTGCCATATATAGTTAAATAGTGAATATGATTGTAATTTAAATTAAAGTATGGTGACGCTATCAAGTATTAATTTGAATTGTAAATGTTACATACCGATTTAATTCTTTAAATTCAGAGGGTCTTTAAGGTATTACATATATATATGTTCCCGAGGTTATTATAACGATTATGTATAAATTTAGAAGGAATAAAGTTGCATCTCAAATTAACACGACTTATTTATGCACCTTATCACTTTCAAACAAGTTATTACTTTTTGCAAAAATAAATTTAAGAGAACGACCACATAATATCCAATATTTTCATGTGTTTATTTTTCCTTAATACTTGTTAGATGCTAGTAATAAGAATATTCAATTGATGAACATGACATTCCTTATTTTGGAGTGTTGAAATTATTTTTCATATCTTTTATAACTATTATTTGTCGCCAAGTTATAGTTTCTATATCTACTAAATGCATCCATTGATATTTTTTTCATAAACTACACTAGTTTTATCACAACATAATCTAACATTTATATAGTAAAATATGTTAGGTTATACCTATAATTGTAATGAGATTGCAAAGGATGACAAAATATCATTATATTAGGCTAAAATTATAAAGCGAGCATTAATCAACCATTTGCTTTTGAACTCGCATAATAGTCATTAGTCATAGTTGTAATCAATTCCATCATAATCAGAATAAGCTTTAATGCTTATAACTTGTCTAAACTTTACCAATTATTCTTATTTTTAATGAAAATTTAATTATGTATAACTTAATATTTTTTTACTGAATTGGTAAACAATTAGTTTGGTAGAATTAGACGAATATATTTTTGCATTACAAAGGTTTTAAACTTTCTCAAAATAAAGTAATTAAGAATTATTTGATTCAATTGTACCTTATTTTTTTAATGCATATGTGATTTGTTTTCAAAATTGCATTTATGCTATATAGCCATTTGTTGACCCTGCAGTTATATCAAAGCAAACAATTATCCTATAAATTGATTATTAATCTGTAACACCCCTAAATCTTAGGCTGGTTTTATGGTTAAAAAAAAAGAAAAAAAAACCAATTAATTATTTATTTGGCCTTTTAGCAACAATTGGGTGAGCAATATTTTTGTCAACTTCAGCAACGTTTTTTTAACGAAATGTTGTAGATTGGTGGAACTGAGCGTTATAGTTTATGACCCTTAGCGGAAAGTTTATTTTGAAATCATAAGTTATAATTTAAGATAGTAGTTATAATTGATATTGATTGAGATCTTTAGCAACGATTAATGTAATTGAATTTTATCGGCAACCTTTACTGACAGTTTGGAAGTGGAGTAAAGTAGGCAATTTACTATAGTTAAGGGATACTTAAAAAATCTAAATTTTTATTGGGGTTCTTAAATAATTAGGGAGATAATGACGTAATTTATTTTGTCAACCCTTTATGTTTGGAAAGCTAAACTAATTAGATAGGGAACAGGGTAGGGGAATTAAGATTAAATGGTGCAATTTAGGATTTATGTTCCAATCGGTTACAACCGGAAAAAGGGGAAAAAGTAAGAATAGAGAGAGACATACATTTTTGGTTACAACTACAAACAGAGAAAGAGAAAGGAAGAGAGGGGGAGGGAGGAAGAGAGAAAGTTATTCAGAGAAGAAGGCTGTGCATGTGTGCTCGTGAAAAAAGGGAGAAGAAAAAATATACACAGAGAAAGAGAGAGTGAAGGCTGACGGTGTCGGTTGCGGACGGCGCAATTCGATATTCAGTAAGCCCCTTGCCGTGATTCACTGTATTGTCAATTGCTGTTCCATTTACCTGCAAATCCCACTCTAGTCGCTGCAGTTAGATTCATCGCCGGTCCATCCACCAGCAAATCCCTACTCCGGTCGCCGCAGTCAGATCCATCGCGGGATTATTCTTCTTATTTTGCACTTCCAATCTCCCAAACTACGGATTGGATCGGGTTAGGGTCGGATTACTGGAAACGCCATCGAATCGGGGATGGTATCATCATCTCCCGATAGCTGGGCGGGGTGCGGTCAGATGTTTGGTGTGGCGGGGCGGGTACAGATATTTTGAAACCCGTACCCGACCCCCCCATTGTCATCCCTACTTTTCATCGGCACCCTTAGGGACAATGACCCCAGGGTCACACCAAGACTGGAGCAGGTCTTTGGAGAGCATTATGCCAAGTCCGCCTGACAGTTGGGCGTCGGGTCTTCCCCATCGCTCCAGGTCCTCTCCGTCTCTTGACGCCCTGTAGGACTCTGCAAGACCTTTGGATTGGTGGCTAGATCAAAGGGTTCTTTGGCCACACCTGCGCTATGTGGGCCAGTCTTTCCAAACAGACAGAGCGACACTATGCGGGGCAAACTGGATGAATATGCGATCCGATAGACCGTGAGCACCAACATATGTGGCCCCCTTGAAGATGTGTCACTCCCAGGGAGAGCCACATGTCGCTTGATGACATCATCATCTTAACCCCTATAAATATGGGGCTTGAGCATTCATTCACTTGATGACATCATCATCAGAACTTGAAAACATAACTCATACTCACATTCACTTTCTCACTCTAGAATTCCAGAGTTAGAGAATTCTAGAGAGAGAAACATACAGGACCCCAATGATGTACCTTGACTTTGGACCTAGGCATTGGACTTTGATAGTCATCGTGTATTTACCCCGCGCCATTGCCCTCGCAGCATTACCACTCCTCAGGCTCTGTCAAGGAAGCCCTTGGTCTTTGCCCTTGATTCATCCTTACTCTGTCCGACATTAGCATACTTGACATCTACATTCCTTGTTGCACCTTCACGTCTACTACTAACTCACTTCCTTCGCATCATCTTATAATTATCTACACAAAAAGATTTAAAAAATGCGACTATGTTACATCAGTTTGGTCCCAAAAAAAGAACTAAATGTGCCACTTGTTGGCAAAAATAAAGGGTGTAAAAAGGCTGAACATAAAAATACTAGATTAGGAAAGACTGACTAAGCCTGAGGATTGCACACCCACCAACATAATGCGAAATGATGAGCACTAATTAAGGATAGTCGCGGTGTAGATTATAATCACATGCCAAGTTCAAGGAATTAGGGATTCATCCTCAACTCCAAGTGATATGCCAATGGATGGCCAAGCGTAATTGACTTATAACGAGCTTCCCAATTAGGGGAGGGCTTTTTGACAGTGTTTTAAGAGCCGTATCTTATGTTTTTATGAGATGAACCTTGGTGTCATGACATTATGAAATCATTGCTGATAAGTTGCCGTGCACATTTAAGTGTTTCCTAGAGGAGGTTAAGATTCAAACGTAGATTACCATCATTCTGAGTGGGGTTAAAGCGTCCAATCCTTAACGAGGAGATCCAAAGATCAACGGAAATAATGGCTTCTGTGCCAAAGGCTAAATCAAAAGGCGTTTCTCCGGTGATATAAGCTCCCAACCCCCCCCCCCCCCCCCACACACACACACAAAGAATATTTGTGAGCAATGCGTCTTAGGTAATTTGTAAACCCAAAAACCTTCGCCATAGTCAACTTACTTTTTTTTTAATTTTTTTTATGCCTTGCATCATAGTGCAGCTCATGATTGTCCTTTTTCAAGCCCTACAATTTTCTCATGTCATCTCAAATTGGAGTTAATTTGATGTCGTCTATCTCATTTGGCTTATTATTACTTTTTTCCACTCATATGTTGATTATGTTGTATATTTCTTATGATCTTTGGTACTTTCTTATAAGTGAGCATTATCATTTTTATCTATCTTTGGAATACTTTGAATTCTAACATGGTTGATTCAATTCTATGGCTATTATTTTTTCCATTTTTTAAATGTATATCTGTATGATATATAATATAGAATAAGTAAATCGAAAACTACAATGAAGCACAATTATATCTTCTTTGTGCGACACGACATCACTTCTTTGCATGACAGATCATGACATTATGTTTCAAATGTGAAATAGAATTTATAGACACTATATACTAAATATAAAAATCTCGTTAAAGGTCTCATGTATTATATTGGATAGGGTTCTTCTTTCTTAATAAGTTAATTTTTATCTTAGTAAGCCTTATGGAATTTGGAAACTAAATCTAAACATTCTAAAACTCCACCTAATCAATATACTAACTTATCATTACTCAATTTTGACTATTTATTCTTAAAACCACTATCTAATGTGAATGTAAAAGTTCATATATCTTAAAATTAAAAGCAAAATATTAGATTTTGAAGCAAAAAAAAAAAAAAAAGATGTTACAATTGAAATATATATAAGTTATAAGATTTAGAACAAACGAATGACTATATTTGAAGAGGGTCCTTATTTTCAAATTTAATAATTTTCAGGAATGATGAGGGTTATATTCATAGGCGTTATATAATTAAAAATTAATTCTAATTGATATAATCTGATTAAAAACTAATTCTAATCTATATAATCTAAAATCAATATAAGTGAAGCGAGAAACATAATGAAACTCAATGATAGTTACTTACGCGAGACATCATCGATTCTTTTAATAACACATCACTACATTATGGTCCTAACGGGGAATGTAATGGTAAACACTATAATAAGTATATATAAAAGCGCCGCTAAAGATCTCTAATACTATCTTGAATGAAATCCTTCTTTCTTGATAACTTAACTTATATATTAGAAGCCTTATATAATTTGAAAACTAACTCTAGACATTCTGAAGCTCCACCTAATCAATATACTAACTTATTGTTACTTAATTTTGACTATTTATTCTTAAATCCACTTTCTAATTTGAATATAAGAATTCATTTTATTGCCAAAGAGAAAGGACATATCAGATTTAAAAGGAAACAAATGATGCTACAATTGAACTATAAATAACTTACTAGATGCACAACAAACAAATGATTAAAGTTGGACAGGGTCCTTATTTATAAATATATTCATTTTGCAAGGACGATAATGGTTATATTCGTAAGACTTACATAGTCTAAAAATAATTATAAATCATTCTAAAACTCATTAATTAATATAAGAACTTATTAGGACTTAATTTTGATTTTGATTTTTAAAACCACTATCTAATTTGAAATAAAATCACTACAAGAAACAGGGGCTTTAGCGACCACAGTTAGCGACTGCCATTGTGGCAGTCGCTAAATTAACTCTTTAGCGACTGCTTTGGCGACCGCTACCATTAGCGGTCGCTATATATATATATATATATATATATATATATATATATATATATATATATATATGTGTGAGCTGATCTGTTAGCGCTTGCTAGCGCTAGCACCGTCCGCTATATAATGTAGCGGACGGTGAATTATCGTCCGCTACATTATATAGCGGACGGCAAAACAGCGCTAGCAACGTGCTAGCGCTAGCAATGTATCACGACCCTATATATATATATATTTGGTCACTTTGCCCTAATTTGGACTTCCCTTTTCCCTAAATCATTTCTCTTTCTCACTTCCCCCTCACCACACATCTGCCGCCTCTCCTCCTCTCCCCCAACCACCCCCCTTCCCTACCACCCTAACCACCATACGTAGCCTTCCGCCGCCGCTCCCCTCCCATCGTCTTAGTTGCCACTACTGCCAAGGGTCATGCTAGTGAGAAGCAGGCTACGTAGACCACGGCGCCGTGAAGCCTACGTCGCAGCCAAACCACGCCGCTTCTCGCCCCAAATCATGTAATTCTTCTGCCTTTTCTATCTCTTAGATCTGTGTCCCTTGGATCTGCAATTTCCCGCTTCTCTTGGACGTTTAGTTGTTCTTATTGCTTGCATCTTTACTAATGTTTTGACCTTTTTAAGAGCCATATTGTGATTTGCTGTTTATACTGATACCAGATCTGTTATTGTGATTTGCTACCATTCAGTGATAAATGGTAGCAGCATAGTATATTACGTCTTGTAAAGCGAAGTTCATGTAAACAAACTGTAACCCATTTACCTATGCTTAGATTCTTACACAATTGTTATTGATTTATACCATTTAGTTGTTAAACTTGGGTCCCCTTTACATGATGATGGCTCACACTCATCAATTGGACCTGTAAAGAAACATTCAGAGATATTGGAGTAGCATATAATAAACCTTTTAGGTTTTTTGCATTCTCTTATTGGTTTTCTAAGTGTCACTTCCTCCTCTGGGATGAGTTCTTGCACTTCCTTGCCTTTTTCTTTGATTGGAGACTTGCCACTACCTTTTTTACAGATTTCTAGGCCTAAGAAAAGAAGACACTTCTTTTGAAAGGGTTGGGAGGACATGAGCTCCACATATCTTTCAGTTCTTCTCACCAAAAGGTGCTGCAATAGGCTTGATAACATGTTGCACATAAAATAAAAGAGAATGCAACCTTTAGCTTTACATTGATAACTCTAGTTTGATGCTTAGATCGAGGAAGAATCTGTAGAATAGTCTACCAGCTAATCGTGATTCGTTGTTTATACAGAGAGAAATCCAGATATGTACTTGTGATTTGCTACCATTCAGTGACAAATGGTAGCAGTAAAGTATATGATCTATTGTTGGATATATGATTTGCTAAAGTTCGACGTTTATTTGCTTGGCTGAGAATGATACAGCGATCCTCTTTAAAGGCTGAAAGATCTGACGTCTAAATTCCCTTTGGCATATTCGTACGCTAGCCTTACACTTGATTGTTTTTATTTTGGTAAATAATCCAGCGGATAAAAGAGAGAAGGGTTTACAGGAATGGCAAGTGTATCACATGGAGGTGTACAAGTATACATGGCAGTGTTTGGTGTACAAGAAAGGGGTTTTCTCAGCCAAAGCCAAGAGCTTTTTCAAGATTTCAGAAAAGGTGAGTTAAAGTTGGTCCTTTTTTCTTCCCCTTGCTGAGTTGTTGTTGTAGGAATAATCAGCAACTATGATTTATTTGTGCATGCTTTTCGTACTTGTGCTTGATTGGTAAGGTGAGTTGGTAATTAGGTGCTTCTTGCTAAGTTTTATTGCTTTCTTAAAAAGTTTAATGCTCACAGCTAGTCTTTCTTTCTGTTTTTGTAAAAACAAAACATATTGTATAATCTAATGGAATTGAAATCTGCTGCTTGATGTAGCACAAATATTCTTTTGCGTTTGTTTTAAATTTAACCTGGGATTTCATATCATCGATAGACTTCATGTAGAAAACTTCATCCTGATTAATCTTGTTTGTTTTGCTTTGCTTTAGTTCCAAACAACTGCACCAAGAAGCTGTACTAGCTCCTGGCGAGATCGAGAATCTTATAGTAACTGGTACGGTGTTCTTTTTCAGTTGTTTTTTATTTCGTAAACATTTTGCACGTAATAATACATGAGTTTTGCTTGTATTAAGATGCTCATATGCTTCTCTTCAATTGTAAGCTTGAATGTGCAAAAATGCGTCTGTGATAACAAAGGGCATAAGCGCAACTTTGTATAATTGTTGGCTGATAATTGAACTAGTACAATTATGGTTCTTTGAACTGAATACATAGCTGATAAGTGGGGTTGCCGATTTATGTATGGTTATTGCTAGAAGTTACATTTTTTTTGGTAAATATATTGGCTATTTCCTTGAGTTTGTTGATTAAATTCTTTTGTTTCATGCAGTGTGGACTTGTCCCTAGTATTGATGAAGTCGTAAGTAAGGGGACGCAAGAGTGAAAAGGTGTTGCGGTCGTGCATAGGAAGAAGCCCTTGTAAGTAACACAGAAGAAGGTATTGGCAGGTGATAAATGTTTTCCTTTTTTGAACTTTCTCTTTCTTTTTTCATTGTTGACCTGCTTTTATTTGATTGTGTTTGATAAAATCCTTGAGGAAGCTGAAAGACAATGTTATCTTAGCCATAGATGAGTTGCTTCTAAGTGTTTAAATAATCATAAGGATAACACCCTTACTTTTTACTTTATTAAAGTGACATCTATATAACTTCCAAGTTTCCGGATGGAAGTTGCATTTGATGCATCAAGGTATGTTCATCATTTTATTTACCTTCCTATTTACAGTACATGTTTTTTTTCTACCTTTTAGGCCTTGGATGAGCCACCTGATTATAATTCTAGCTTGATGGGTAGCTAATATTTGTTCATTATACATGTGCATATTGCTTTGGCATTTTTAGTGCTCTTAACTCTACTCATGTTTTTACCTTTTTAAGAGCCAAATTGTGATTTTCTATTTATAGGGAGAGGAACTCAGATCTGTAATTGTTGTTTGCTACTGTATGGAGTTATCAAACATTTCTAGGTATTTATTTTTGGGGCTAACATATGTTGTATGTGTGAGTTATTCACTGATGGAAGCCATTCTTCATCCGAAATTGTTTTGACAAGTCCAGAAATCCAAATCGTTATGTCTTTGTTATTTGATTAAGGCTCTTGTCATTGTTACAAGCAGGGACTTTGGATGGGAATCATCGGTGGACTTTTGATACATGTTGTGGCAGTTGTTACCATTAATCTGCGCACAAATTGAGATAACGAGGTAAGTCATTTCTGTTATAATAGAGTCATTCTATCTTGTATCACATGACACTTCTAATAGTAATATATTCGCTGTTTCTTTGAGTTTCTTGATTAAATTCTTTTGTTTCATGCAGTGTGGACTTGTGCCTAATGTTTGTGATTCTCAAGATGGTGAAAACGATGTTGGACCTTGCGTGCCTTCAACAACCCATGAAGAAAATGACAACATTAGCACTTTCTTGCCTAAAAATGTTGCTCATGATGCGAACGTTGATGAAGTCTTACGTTGATGAATTTGTACGGTCTCAAGAGTAGTTAACTTCTTGGTTGGTCCTAGTTTAGGTGTTTAAGACATTTATTTATTTTGGTGTTAGACGATGAATGTCGATCTGATAGAGTGAAAGTTGTTGATTCTCATTTTGGATATGATTGCTAATGAAATAAAAAGTTGTGTACAACTTTATTGTGAGTTTTGAATCAATTATGTGTCATTAGTTTCATTTGATAGTGTAATGATATGGGATTTTACCATTTTTCAGCAATTACATACGGATTTAGCAACCGCAAAGGACAATTGCTAAATTTAATATTTCAAAACAAATAAAAAATATTTAATATTTCAAAAAATATATATAAATAAATATAAATAAAATAATTAAAATAATATTAAAAATAATTAGCGACCGCGAAGGGCGGTCGCTAAATCAGTCGCAAAATATAATAATATTTAAATAAAAAATTTAAAAATTTAAATTCAAAAAAACATTTAGCGACCGCCCAAGATGGTCGCTAAATCTAGTCAACGCGGTCGCTAAATTTAGCGACCGATTTTTAAAAGCGGTCGCTAAAATTTAGCAACCTGGCCTATAGCGGCCGCTTTAGTGACTGCACATCGACGGTCGCTAAAACACTTTAGCGACCGCTTTTATACCTTTAGGGACCGCTTCCTGCAGTCGCTAAAAGTATATTTTCTTGTAGTGAATTCATATAGCTAAGAAAGGAAAGTAACATATTAGATATTTAAAACAATGATGATACAATTGAGACAAATGTGTTATATTCACACACACACACACACACACACAGAGAGAGAGAGAGATAGAGAGAGAGAGAGAGAGAGAGAGATGTGTGCATATATGCTAAATGTAATATGTACTATATACATGTATATGGGGCCTAATCCACACCCAACAATGGTAAATGATTACTATTCCAGCACCGACCTAGCCGTCAACGTATAGCCGTGGATGGCTCAAATGATACCCTGGTTTTAAGAATAGCGACAATTAATGGTAAATATAGTTAGTGAGATTTTTGCTAGCATACTTTTTAGCGACGATCGGTACCATCACTTTTTAACGTAACTAATAAAAGTTTCACAAACGGAAATTATAACCCGGTAGTGGTCAAATTTTTCTGTAGAAACGGGTAGGACGGTATTTTCGTTCCTAAGCCAAACAATTTTGACAAAAGAAGATTCTTCAAGGTCTTGTGGCCAACTATTCTTCACGCGCAGGTTGCCTGGGTCTTGTAGTTTATTGAAGGGGTTTGATTTCATAAATTTCCATTTGATTACCATGCATTCATACTTGTATTATCCACGTTTCTTAGATGATATTTTCACGTGCTTCGAGTCCAGCCAAAAGTGTACTATTGTATAGAACTGATGGCGAGTCTTGGCATCGTCCAACCGAGCTGGGTATCCTGGGTTGCCTTTCAAAGGTTCAAACCAGGAGAACAAGTAGCTGGCAGACGCTTGTAGAACTAATCGCTTTATAATTAACTTCCTCCTATGCACGAGATTTTAACTAGTAACTTAGTATGACGACGCTTGACATAACAAGAAAATTATTGACAACAAAAAAAGATGGTCAATTTTTTGTTTATCAAAAGGATTCTAAAAGCTAGATATTATATTCGATAAATCTTTACATTGATACGGTAAGTATATATACTAAAATAAATAAATATGAATCAATTGTTAAATTATTTTTATTGCTTTAATCTCAATTATAACATCACTTTTTTAATTCTAATATGTTATTTTCATTTTTTATATATAAATTTTCATATTCATATTAGAAAGTGCTTTTAAGGATACAATAGTTAAAATTAAGCCCTAATGAGCTAGTTCATTAATTAGTTAGAGGTTTAGAATGCTTAGAATTAGTTTTTCAATTATAAGGCTTACTGATATAAAAATTAACTTATCAAAAAATAAAGACTTCATCCAAGATAATTAAGAACAAGATAGTAATTAAAATTATTTGATTTGATTTTACCTTTTTTCCTAATACACATGTGATTTCTTTTCAAAATCTCATATATGCTTATATAGACACTTTGTTGATCGTCCGGTCTTATCAAAGCAAAAAATTGTCTTGTAATTTGTTTATTGATTTTATATATTATATAGATAATTTTTACAATGACTGTGTTATGTGTAAACAAACATATATTTATTACGTTACAATAAACTTAAATTAACTATAACATAATTTTTTTTCTTCTAAATATCCATAAGTTATATTTTTTAGATACGTGATTTTTAGTCTTTGTATGAGAGAGTTAGTTTATAGAACACGATAGTCAAAATCAAATTCTAAAAAATTCATATAATGAGAGTTTTAGAATTAGTTTTCATATTATATAAGGTTTCCTCTTATAGCCCTTATATAGTTCCTGCAAAATGAAATAAACTTAAAAATAGGTATCACATCCAAAATAATATTTGCATACCTTTAGATATATTGACATGTTTAGTATATAGCTGTAAGTCTTTTTCAACATTCGGATTATTGAATAAGCTTTGTCATTATTACAATTTTAATGAATAATAATTGCACAGTCATTTGTTGTTTGTGTGTCAAATTTTTTTTTATTTTTATCAAAAGGATTCTAAAAGTCATTATACTATATTAACAAATCATTACATTATTTTTATTATTTTAAAAATAATTATAATTAAAAAAACAATTATTACATTATTTTTTATTGTTTCAATCTCAATTGTAGCGTCATTTTTTTTTCTCTTCTAAATCTAGTATGTTATTTTCGTTTATATAATATATGAATTTTTAGATTTATATTAGAGAGTGTTTTTAAGGATGCAATAGTGAAAATTAAGTCCTAATATGTTAGTTCATCAATCTATTAGTTAGAATTTTAGAACATTTAGAATTAGTTTTGAATATAAGACTTAGTATGGAAACCAATTTATCAAGACATAAGAACCCTACCAGAGATAATATTCTCAATGTAGCATCATTTTTTTTTTCTCTTCTATATCTAGTTTGTTAATTTCATTTTCAAAATATATGAATTCTTATATTCACTAGTATAAAGCACGTGCATATAGTCAAGAGTAATGTTTGAGATGATATTATTATATTTTTTGGGATCAAAATAATGTAATTCAATTATGCTCTTATTTCTATTGTGACTTGTTTTAGAAGAAATGTTAACCCTATGGTTATTTAACCTAGGATTATATTTGGTTTTGATGATAACTAACATTGATGTTTATGTTGTCTAACATGCATTGAGTTGATGAAGCAATAGGAACAATCTTATACTCATGCAAATGGACAATTAGACGAGCAAATCGTTCAAAGACTCTCAACGGAACGCATCAAAGAAGGAATTCGTCGATTGAATTTTACAATGCTTTATTTCCTTATTTGTAAACTAGACGTAGAGAGATGATCGTTACGATGACTGTATACCTAGAACTTGCCCATATGTTTCCCTTGCATGCATAAAAGTTTTTCATTCTTTAAAAACTAGGAAACTGCATTTTCTGGAATGCAGTCGACTGCAAGTTGGGTAGTGAGGTATTACAGTCGACTGCATTGGAATGCAGTCGACTGCAATACTTCCAGTAGCCTATTACAGTTGACTTTATTTGAATTACAGTCGACTGTAAGTTGGAAATTTGAATTTTCAACGCCTACTTTGGGATTACAGTCGACTGCAATGGTGCATTACAGTCGAATGTATTTACCGTTTGGCGCAATAAATGCCCTACCTAACTTCAAACGGTCATATTAATTTCCAACTCTATAAATACTCATCTTGGGCTTAATTTTGATTCATCAATTGCATTCAAAACTCTCTTATCTTTCATATACTCAAAGATCAAAGTAATTGTTCAATCTCTCTTGTTTTTCATTGATTTCTCATCCATTTCAAGAGAGCATTTATTGTGAGCTTACATTTGAGAGATATACACTTTCATAAGTCATCATACACTCATCTCTCTTGTTCTATTGCTTAAACTTGTACTCATCTATTTCTTGAGAGTGAATTCTTGTACACAATTCTTCATCTAAAGGTTCTTGTATCAAAGCTTGGGGTTGTCAATGTTTGGAGCTTTGGGATTGTCAAAGCTTGTTCTTGATGTGGGTATAGCATCAAGAGATTGTAAGAGGACTCCAAAATTGTTTAGTTATGTTATTGCACATTATTGAGGAGATGTATTTCCACTTTGTGAATTCCTAACTTTTATCACTAAAATGTTAAAAAGAAAAAAATAATTAGTGGTTATATTCGTAAGACTTACATAATCTAAAAATAATTATAAATCACTCTAAAACTCATTAATTAATATAAGAACTTATAAGAATTTAATTTTAATTTTAATTTTTAAAACCACTATCTAATTGAAATAAAATTCATACAGCTAAGAAAGGAAAGTAACATATTAAATATATTAAAACAATGATGATACTATTGAGATAAATGTGTTATATTTATTCACACCTACGCGCGCGCAAAAACATAGCTAGAGACACATACACAGATATGTGTGCATATATGCTAAATGTAATATGTACTATATACATGTATATGTGGGCCTGATCTACACCCAACGCTGGTAAAAAGCGACAATTAATGGTATATAGTTAGTGAGATTTTTGCTAGCATACTTTTAAGCGACAATTCGTACCAGCCCTTTTTAACGTAACTAATAAAAGTTTCACAAATGAAAAGTTATAACTATTTTCTTATAACCCGGTAATGGTCAACTTTTTCCGTTGAAACTTAAGTAAGACGGTACTTTCCTTCCTATGCCAAACAATTTTGACAAAAGAAGATTCTTCAAGGTTGGCCAACTATTCTTCACGCGCAGGTTGCCTGGGTATTGCAGTTTATTGAAGGGGTTTGATTTCATAAATTCCCATTTGATGACCATGCATTCATACTTGTATTATCCACGTTTCTTAGATGATATTTTCACGTGTTTGTGGACTCCAAAAAAGGGGCGCACGAGTGTAGCCAAAAGATGCAAGTCTTGTCATCGTCCGACCGAGCTGGGTATCATGGGTTAGCCTCAAAGGTTCAAACCAGGACCACAAGTAGCCAGCAGACGCTTGTATACTAATCGTCTTTGGTCCATACCAAGAATGCCATCAAAAGAGAAATGGAACCATCCAATTTTGTGTTAGTTGGGATGTCATTTCCATCGGAAGATAGAATTTGCCAAGTGATAATTGCAAGGTGCCAACTGAGATGAGACAAGAGATCTCGCCAATGCATCTTGAATTGGGCCCTTCGCCGATGATGCCTTTTCTTCTATTTGCTTTCCCTTGAATATTTCAGAATAAGACAAGTGACGATTTAAACGTTGATAGCGATGCTTCATAGACAATTAATGACGATATAAATACTATTGACGATGGTTGTATTTTGTATAGACGTCAGCATTAGATTTGCAAGCTTTGTATGAGCATACAAACATAGCTGTTTATCATGACAATTACTTTTTGTTAGAAACAAGAATTTGAGCAAAATTCTTTCTGTGTGCGGCCTCTCTACCAATCGTTAATTGATTTTGTGGTAACTGAAATACATTAGCATGATGATGGAGGGGCCGGGGCAACAATTCAAGAAAGCAATTGCCACAAGTTCAATGCATCCATCTGGCTGGCACCCTTAGTAAAACTCCTTAACCACATGGGTTGCGGTCCACCAGCTGGGACCAGTCACCAAGGAACTTAAGCTCCCAACGTTGTACACATTTAAAGTATGGGTAGTAGTTGTTCACCATGCGACGTGAAGGGAGTAGATTCATCGGCTCCTACATGCACAATTGACTTTTTGATTGCTTGTAAATTCAAACGCTGTGCAAGGATTCCTTTCTTCCTGTAAATCTAACCAGCCAAAGATTTTTTTAGGTTGGAAGTGCATCTTATACCGTTAAATTGACCCTTCGAAAAATAACTTAATTGTTTGACCTTTTCCAAGTTTTGAAACTTTCTACTGATTATCATTGATTTTAAGGGAAGCGATGAATGAGCGTTACCTTACTCACTTGAATTGCAATTATATAGCTAATGGTCTCACAAGTCTCGCTATTCAACTTATTACTGGGTATTAGCAGCCGTGTCGAGTACTTTTGTTCCCTGATCTTGTAAGAGTAATGTGGACATCTCCAAACCATTAGCGTATAAAGGAGAAACCAAAGAATGGAAGTGAACAAAAGTATCGTAATGTATGCACAAAGAATGATGGAGAAAGAACACCGTCAGGGTGGCCTGTGAAGTATGCCAATTTTGAAAGTATGGGTAGTAGTTGTTTATTTGGAACTGGAAACTACAAATCTTGTGCGCCAAAATTCTATTTGTCTAAGGTCTAACATCAAAAACTGCTCATACACCGGAGAATTTGTAAGGTTTACCAGAATGTTTGCGCCATATATTTACTGACTAGCGCTTTGAAACCCAGATGACGTGTTCTGGTTTTGTGATGAAACGCCTCCAACTTGTTTTGATGAGTAAATTTTTTGTTGTTTTTGTCGTCAAATAAGTTGTTTCAATAAAAATAATTTGGTCGCCAAAGCTGCACCGGTACAATTCGTCTGCATGTAAGTTATTGTTGAGCATAAGTTCAAAGGGAATAGGAAACTTACGTTTAATTGAAATTCAAACCTAACCATTTGGTTAACGGTTCATTTATAAGTTTACCTTATGCAAGTGTGTACCTATCGTTGCCGAAGCTTCCACTATATAAGGAGGAGTAGGTCGGTCCTCGATAAACTATAACTCCAAACTTGGTGCAAGTACGACACAAAACCCTTATCTAGCACTCATACACCTATTGAAATTTTACTTCAAGAAGCCATCCAAATGAGAAAATGTTGAAGACAAATAACAGTCCAAATACCATTGGCAATGGTTGTTCTTTATACAAACATTAATCGCATTAGTTGGGGCGAGCTTAAGTAGCATACAAGTACCTTTTAAATGAGTCACTGTACACAAAGTTTCAAGTCAGGGTAACTTCAAGTTCACAAGAGCTGTAGTCTCTTACTAAAATTAAATAAAAGCCAAAATTAGGGGAAGTCTCAACACGAACAAGTGGTGTAAGAAGAATCTCAAACTAGGCTTCAATTAAATACCATGGCTTGTGGCCACCAGGGACCAGCCACCAAGGAACTTAAGCCGCCAACGTTGTACGTACACATTTTTGCAGAGGGTGCTGTAGATTCTAAGATTAGTGGTCCACCATGCCACTTGAAGGGAGTAGATCCATTGGCTCCTACATGCACAATTGACTATTTCATTGCTCGTGAATTCAGAGACTGTTTAGGCTCTGTTGACAATATTTTTTTTTTTCAGTTTTTGAAAGAAAAAAAAAATTAAATAGAAGCTTAAATTTTTTGTTTTACAAAATCAAATGGGTGTTTGATAACCCAGTTTTTACTTTGAGTTTTTTTTTTGTGGTGGTTTGCAGTGGCGGTGGTAGGGCGTGGCCGTGGCCGACGGTGGTGGTGGCTGCCGGCGGTGGTCGCCGGCAGCCGGCAAAGGCCAGAGGTGGTCGTCTGAGGTAGTTGCCGGCCGGCGGTGGTCTAAAAAAAAACAAAAGCTGAAAAAAAAAAAACTCATTTTTGGAGTTTTTTTTTCTTCTTCAGTTTAAAAATTGGTTTTTTAAACTGAAGAAGAAAAAAAAAATGGTTACCAAACTCAACTTTTTTTTTTCCAGTTTTCAAAACTGGAAAAAAAAGCTCCGTCAAACGGGGCCCAAATTATTTGAAGTTTTGAAAATTTCTACTTATTAACACTAATCCCAAGGAAAATGATAATCGTTTGATCTGAAATTATATAGCCAATGGTTTGACAAGTCTCCCTATTCAACTTACTTAGGCCCCGTTTAACACTCATTTTTTTCCAGTTTTGGAAATTGGAAAAAAGAAAAGCGCGTTTGGTAATCATTTTTTTTTCTACTATAGTTTAAAAAATCAGTTTTTAAATTGAAGAAGAAAAAAAAAAACTCCAAAAATTAGTTTTTTTTTTCACTTTTGACATTTTTTTTTAGACCACCACCAGCCATTGCCCACCACGGGTAGCCACCTTAGGCGACCACTGCTGGCGGTGGCTTGCCGGCAATCGCCGGAGGTTACCGCCGGCGACCACCGGCGACCACCGGCGGCTGTTAGCCACCTCTGGCAACCACCAGCGGCCGACAGCCACCAGCCACCGTCGACCACCGTTACGCCCCACCACCGCCACTGCAAAGTACCACAAAAAAAAAAACTCAAAATAAAAATTGGGTTATCAAACACAAAAAAAAAAAAAAAAAAATGAATTATCAAACACCCACTTTTTTTTTTAAAAAAAAATAAATTAAACTGCTCTTAATTTTTTTTTTTAAAAACTGAAAATCAAAAAATAAGTTTTGTCAAAAGAAGCCTAAGTTTTAGCAGCCGTTTTCAGTACTGTTGTTCCCAAGACATCTCGAAACCATTAACAAATAAGGGAGAAACCAAAATAAAAGTGAATAAAAGAATCATTCTGTCATACTGAACAATCTGGTCATACCGAACACAATATGATATAACTCAATTATAACTCCCAATAATTAGGGGACACCTTCTATTCCCAGTTAAACTGGGTCAATCTACTATATTGATAGTTAGGATTCTAAAAGAGTCTTCAGAGATCGTGACGTAATTCTCAAGAATCCTAACACAATCCGAATATATCTGGCTCACGACCCAGTCCTACTAGGGATCTTTTACCTATAGCTATATAAGGGGCTACACCCAAATACGCAAACAATCTCACACACACATACATATTCTTTCATACTTTTTCAGAGTTATTATCCTGTAGTTGTGCTCTAATTTAAGCATCAGAGAGGTTTTCGCCGAGAACCCCACACGAAGGTCACTCGTTTTCTGTCTTGCAGGTCATCGGTCCAGGCTAGGGTTCCGGAGCACACCCGGAGCATATTTTTAGCAGCAACAGATTGGCGCCATCCGTGGGACTCGCCAGCCTAGCCGTTTGACCTCAAGAAAATTCAACCGTCAGATCCCAAATCGCTGGGGGCAACGTGTGGGAACTTTCGACAAAACAGCCGCTGCCGCGGGTCTCAGATTCAATTTTTCGTCAAAAGTCACAAAAGAGGAAAAAAAAACGGAGTGAGCTACCGCCGACATCCCTATGGCAAAACCACTAGTGGCACCACCGCAACCACCAGTCCCTACACGGGCAGCCCCACGCCCGCACAACCATCACTATTGGGGTCGTGGGCACCATAAACTGCCAACCACCACCGTAAAGCTGCCAGAGCAGCTACAACAACCAAACTAAAAAAAAAAATCTGATCAAACATCTTGGAAATTGCCGTCGGCTGCTAACCGACGGCACCGCCACTATGGGTCTCCAAACCCAATCGCCTTCAAATAGTACACCCATTATCACCGTAAGTAGCACTAGCAGCACCGCTGTGCAAGGTCGAAACCACGACATGATCGCCTTCAATCTATCACATGAGACCTACGACAGCTGGTAGGAACTAGATCCACACCATCGCACCACTATGCCGTTGCCCCCACGGCTTACTGTCACAGAAATTAGAAAATAAAAAAAGGAAGAGGAAGAGGAAGAAGCAACGCCGATGTCGATCAGCGCAACCACCACAACCATGGCTCCAAATCTATGCCACCGTAGCAGAACGCAACCCTGCGCGATCTCTCTCCTTTCACATGAAGAAAACGGTGATCGCCGGCATGGCTAACGGCAGCGCCACGCTGCAGCCGTTGCGAGAAGCCCTGTTGAAGCCCATCAAGATGCTGCTGTCACCACCACGGCAGGCCCCTCGCGGAATCGCCATTGTCGTGAAATGGTTGGCGCAGATCCCGATGTTGTAACAAGTAGCGCCAGCCACACGTTACCTGCCCTATCGGCGCCTCGCAGTGGCACCAAGAGGCGGCGTCACTGGCACACCGTCGGCCACCAGCCGACATAGATTTGCCGACAGAGGCCATACCTCGTGAAAGAGAAAAATGGTTAGATAAGTTCAATCTATCTTTCTCTAAATTTCGTATACCCCCTCAATAAAGATTATTAATATTTTGGACCCACATGGTCGATTATTAATATTCTAGACCCACATGGTCTTGTTTATTCCACATATGCCACATTCTTTAAAAGTATTAGACTTTTTGCCTATAAAAAATGAAAATTAGTACTTAAGACCCAAATGGCCTTATTTATTCGGCTTAGGCCACACGCTTTTAAAAGTATTAAGCTTTAATCCGTCAAAAAGGCCTATTTAGATTTAAGACTTACATGGTCTTATTTATTGGCATACACTGTAAGCTCTTTTGAGCATTAAGCTTTTTAGAATGCATATTTAGGCTGAACATGCTACGCGTTCTTGAAAAGTTTGCGCACTTTTGATAGTGCATATTCTTCACTAATAATAAAGCGACTATAATTTTAAGCGCTTGCAAGCCTTCCTAAAGGTTGTTTCCTGTGCACTTTCATTGCTTAGACCTATTTAATTTTTGGTCTAGCATTATGTAATTGCGTCCATTGGCACAAGCACGTGACATGTCGAGTCTTCAAATACTACAAATTTTTTAAGCTCACATGTGGCATGCAGTGCAACACACTCCTGTCGTTTAATTGGCAAAGCCCTAATGGGGTCATGTTGTCTTAACACCGCCCTTATTTCTTTGTTAAAAACATAGTCGCACTTGTATGTTCATATGCCTTACTAATTTAAAGAATATTTGTTCAATCACATGCTTTTCCCGTGGCAAGGTCGTAAACCACGCCTGCGAGCATCAACGTTGACATATAGACCGTTTCACAAGCAAGGAACAAATTCACAATGCTCTATGACTACGAGTCATGCTTAGGGTTTTGCTGCAACATCATTCTGACTCGGCATTATATATGTCTCGTGGTATATTAGGTCATATAGTGGCCTTTATTTGTGATATATTCACATTGCTGCTCGTTGAGAAGCTAGTTCTACAATGATGGAGGCATGCATGCTGCCACCAGATCTAGTGAATCAGAACTCATCGCTAGCCTTTGCTAATGACATCGTTAATATGTCTGGTACAACTACAAGCTCAAGCATACAACCAACAAATCGGATCTAGCTGTCGCACATTTATATCGATAAAATGCGGCAAATGTCTTAATGGATCGCCCAGTAAAATCCTGCTCAAACGAACTTCACGTCCTCTATCTTTACTGATCATCACTGACATCTTACTCAGACGGACTTCGTCTCCTTTAAATTTTATATGCTTGTCCAGCCGAGCCTACGAATTATGGTCTTCTATGTCTTTATGATGCATACAAGTCTTTTTGCGACCACGACTTACACATAGGCTGATAAGCCATCTGTATACTCATGCTTTCTTAAAGGCAGGGGGGCTTTATATCTTAAGAAATCATCAATATTATAGGCTTAATGCCTTGTGCCCTATTCTCAGTTAGCGTCACAACAACAAGTATTTATTACTTCAACCACAACCCTCAAAGGCGCTTACGAGAACTTCGTGTTCCATCAAACTCTCAAGGGTATTTTCATGAGCTCCGTGCTCCATTAACCTTTAAGGGTGCTTACGAGAACTCTAAATACCGTCAAACCCTCAAGGATATTTACATGAGCTTTGTGCTCCATTAGCCCTCAAGGGCACGTACGAGAACTCTAAGTTTTGTCAAACCCTCAAGGGTATTTACATGAACTCTGTGCTCCATTAGCCTTCAAGGGTGCGTACAAGAACCTAGCTATGTTCCATCAAACCCCCGAGGGTATTTACATGAGCTCTGTGCTATATTAAACCCCAACAGAGCATACGAGAACTCTAAGTTCCGTCAATCCCCCAAGGGTATTTTCATGAGCTTCGCGCTCTATCAGCCCGCAAGGGTACGTACGAGAACTCTAAGTTCCGTCAAACCCTCAAGGGTATTTACATGAGCTCTGTGCTCCATTAGTCTTCAAGGGCGCATATAAGAACCTATGTTCCATCAAACACTACAAGAAAAAAGGCTTTTAGCGACGGGTAAATCCGTCGCTAAAACTTTTAGCGACGGATTCACCGTCGCTAAAAGTCCCTCGTATAAAAGCCCGTCACTAATAGTTTAGCGACGGAATTTTTAAATCCGTCGCTAAATATATAAGTTTTTACGACGAATTTATTTTTAATTAGCGACGGAATAGCCGTCGCTAATTATATTTTTAGTATTTTAATTTTTTTTTGGTCAAATTAGCGACAGAATAAGATTTTTAGTGACGGAATATTCCGTCGCTAAATAAGCTTTTTAGCGACGAAATATTCCGTCGCTAATTAACTGATTGTAGGAACACTTTTAGCGACGGAATTAATCCGTCGCCAAAAGTCAAAATTTTTTTGATTTTTTTTTAATTTTTCAATTACCCAGACCTGTAATACAATTTTCCTTTTTCAACAACAACGCGCAATAATCAATACACAAAGAAATATATATAATCAATCGTAAAAAATGTTTATTATAAAAAAGACTCATTATGTACAAGCCGGGAACCAGATACAGCTGGTTAGGGGAGGGGAGAAGAGTAGAAGCCGGGCGCGGGGGGCGGGGGGGGGGGGGGGCTAGGAACGGGCACGAGAACGGGCTCATCAGGGGTTGCCGAGTCCCGGATCTGGATCCCACTGATCTGGGGCCGGCTCGGCATGTCCAGCAGCGCCCTGCTCCCTGATCATCCTCACCACCATTGTAGCAATGCGCTGGATCTCCTCGTCGTCCAACTGACGCTGAGGAGCCGGTGTCTGTGGAGGGGCTGCAGGGGGTGAGGACGCTCCTATCACGGCACGAGCAGTCGTGCTAGGCAGGCTGCGTATGCGGCCTTTCGGCCAATTCATGACCTTCGGCGTATCCAGCCATCGCTTCAACCCCCTAGTACTTGCAGCCGTACTAGTGGACGCTGATGGCTGTCCGAACTGCTGCTCGGACCCCCTTAGCTGTTCATATGAGGCCTGGAAAAACAATGGTTTAACGATATGTTAGGGCATTAATTAACGAGGGCTAGTTTCGGATAATTATAGCTAATTAGGGTTGATTACGACTAATTAGGGTTATTTAGTCCTAATTAGGGTTTTAATGGTGCCGAGTAGTGTTGATTAGTCCTAATTAGCGCTAATTAGGCTTAATTGGGTTATGTTAGTGCAAATTACGACTAATTAGGCTAACTATAATTAATATGCGCATAATTGGGTTCATACGTTAATTTGTTTTTTAAATGTCGGACACCGTCGATCAGACGTGGTGTCTGTGTCTGCGCTAATTAACAGGTATCTCAATCCAATTGGGTCCCATCCTCCGTCAACAACCTCAATTCCGACACCTCATATAGGGTGTCGATATGGTGTCCGATACGTGTCTAACACATCCGGACACGTGTCCGACGCCCACCGACACGCACCTCCAGACACATCGGCATACGTTAATTTATTTTTTAAATGTCGGACACCGTCGATCAGACGTGGTGTCCATGTCTACGCTAACTAATAGGTATCTTAATTCAATTGGGCCCCATCCTCCGTCAACAACCTCAGTTCCGACACCTCATATAGGGTGTCGATATGGTGTCCCATACATGTCTGACAC
Organism: Escallonia rubra; assembly: GCA_033065855.1. Taxonomy (NCBI): domain Eukaryota; kingdom Viridiplantae; phylum Streptophyta; class Magnoliopsida; order Escalloniales; family Escalloniaceae; genus Escallonia; species Escallonia rubra. The sequence goes on along the minus strand of JAVXUO010001133.1, from coordinate 4,032 downwards.
CTCCGGACACGTGTCCGACACATACCGACACGTGTTCGACGCCCTCACACACGTGTCTGTCGCCCACCGACACGCACCTCTAGACACATCGGCATACGTTAATTTGTTTTTTAAATGTCGGACACCGTCGATCAGACATGGTGTCCGTGTCTGCGCTAACTAACAGATATCTCAATCCAATTGGGTCCCATCCTCCGTCAACAATCTCAATTCTCAATTCTAAAATGCTCAATGCAATAAAAATTAACAAAAATCACACATTAAATCCAATTGGGTCCCATCCTCCGTCAATAATCTTAATATCTCAAATGCTCAATGCACAATTAACAATCTAAAATCATCAATTAACAACCTAAAATCATCAATTAATAAGGACAATTATTTCAAATACACAACTAATAACCTAAAATCATCAATTAACAATCTAAAATCACAGATCAATAATCACAATTCTCAAATGCAGAATTAACAACCTAAAATTATCAAACAAATTATCAATGTTCAAATGGGAAAAAATTGTTCAAAATGCACATATCCGATGCGCTTGAATTATTTCAATTTAGGGTTCGATTGTATTAGGCATTCAATAAGTTTAATTTAGGGTTCGATTTGATTAGGACATTCAATTTAGGGTTCAATTAGTTCAATTTAGGGTTCGGTTGATTTGGGGCATTCAATTTAGGGTTCGATTCGATTAGGGCATTCAATTTAGGATTTAATTAGGGTTCAATTACTTCAATTTAGGATTTAATTAGGGTTCAATTACTTCAATTTAGGGGTCGGTTGATTTAGGACATTCAATTTAGGGTTCAATTAGGGGGTTCAATTATTTTAATTTAGGGTTCGGTTGGATCAAGGCATTCAATTTAGGGTTCAATTAGTTTAATTTAGGGTTCGATTCGATTAGGGCATTCAATTTAGGATTTAATTGTGGTTCAATTACTTCAATTTACGGTTCAATTAGGGGGTTCTATTGATTCAATTTAGGGTTCGGTTGATTTGGGGCATTCAATTTAGTGTTCAATTAGTTCAATTTAGGGTTCGATTGGATTAGGACATTCAATTTAGGGTTCAATTAGGGGTTCAATTAGCTTAATTTAGGGTTCGATTCGATTAGGGCATTCAATTTAAGGTTTAATTAGGGTTCAATTACTTCAATTTATGGTTCAATCAGGGGGTTCAATTGATTCAATTTAGGGTTCGGTTGATTTGGGGTATTCAATTTAGGGTTCAATTAGGAGGTTCAATTATTTTAATTTAGGGTTCGGTTGGATCAAGGCATTCAATTTAGGGTTCAATTAGTTTAATTTAGGGTTCGATTCGATTAGGGCATTCAATTTAGGATTTAATTATGGTAATATTATTTCAATTTAGGGTTCAATCAGGGGGTTCTATTAGTTCAATTTACGGTTCGGTTGATTTGGGGCATTCAATTTAGGGTTCAATTAGTTCAATTTAGGGTTCGGTTGAATTATGGCTTTCAATTTAGGGTTCAATTAGGGGTTCAATTAGTTTAATTTAGGGTTCGATTCGATTAGGGCATTCAAGTTAGGGTTTAATTAGGGTTCGATTACTTCAATTTAGGGTTCAACTAGGGGTTCTATTGATTCAATTTAGGGTTCGGTTGATTTGGGGCATTCAATTTAGGGTTCAATTAGGGGGTTCAATTATTTCAACAAATTCAACAAATTCTGATTATACATGGCAATGAAGACAAATTAACAACAAATTCAGATTATGGCCAAATGCTTCATAATCAACAAATTCAGAAGACCAAATAATGGCCAAACGTCCAAATTAACAACAAATTCAGATTATACATGGCAGATAAGACAATTTCGAATGTTTTATGTACGTACATTGAAATTCAGAAGAGCTTATACAAGCAGAAGTGTGATTATGGCCAAATGCTTGATAATCAACTTTGAAAAATAAACAACAAGATTAATTTAGGGCAATTGACATACAAATCTCAAGGTGGGTACGACGGCGGCGGCTTGGTGGTGCGGCGGCAGTGGTGGGTTTCGTGGCGCGGCGCCAGTGGAGGGCTTTGTGGCACGACAACAGTGCAAGGATTGGTGGCGCGACGTCGGGTGGGGGACGGGGGTGTCGCCGGAGCTGGGTCGCCGTAGGGAAGGGTCGCCGGAGGTGAGAACGACGGTGGGTGGGTGAGAGAAGAATTTCAGAGAGAGAAACGGGGAGAGAGAAAGAAACTAGATATGGTTTTAAATCGAGGATCTTTAGCGACGGAATAACACCGTCGCTAAAAATCCGTCGGTGAATGTCTTATTATAAAGACTTTTATCGAGAGAATTTTTAGCGATTGTTTTATTCCGGCGTTTAAATAATTTAAAAAACCCTAAAAAAAACTAATTTTCTAAAAATATTTAGCAACGGTAATTCCGTCGCTAAAAGTCCACCGTTAAAAGTTCGTCTGCAAATACTTTTACTGACGGTGGCTTCCGTCGGTAATAGTATTAAACGACGGACTTTTAACGACGAGATAGCGACGGATCTTCGTCGCAAAATCGCAAAATACATATTTTCTTGTGGTGAAATCCCCGAGCGTATTTACATGAGCTCCGTGCTCCATTAGCCCTCAAGGGGGCTTACTAGAACTTTACGTTCCATTAGCCCCCTAGGGCGGTTCCTCGAGGGATGAACACCCCCAAGGGTGACATGATAGAGCTCAAGTTCTATCCAGACGGTTTAGCTACAGTTCTAACCCGTGAAATGACAAAGTGCTATGTGGGACTTTATCCCCCTAACATTTTTTGTCAATTCAAAAGCCAGCCAAGCGTGAGTGCGAGGCCAACTCTTAGCTGATGATAAGAATTCGCGTCAATTTAAATGCAAGCAAGATGTGGTCAGCCTAAGCTAAAGAACACACACTTGCAACAAACACCCTCAAACGGAGAGGTGAAAACTACATTGTCAAGTGAAACCCCTCAAGAGGACATTTACAAGTTTAGGCAAATATGTACAAGCACATGCAACAACTTGCATGTATAACTTTTTCCCCTCCCTAGAGAGGCTACCGTGGAGCACAACTTCTAAAGGATCGATCTCGAGATCCCATGATTCGTCTTCCCAAAGACGATTCCAAATAGCCTGCATAAGCGATATTTTAAGGCCTAGCCCTCCAGAGCAAGAGTTCTAGCGCCCTACTTGGGCAAAGTTCTATGGCTTAAGCTCCCAAGAGCTTAGGTCCGAGCACATGGAGTAGAGAAATATTATTTACCCCTACAAGTGGATAAAAAATCCCTTACAAATCTGATGCGTGTCTCAAGACACCTGGTATAACTTCTTAAGCCAAACATTTTGGCTAAGGAGGTTGGGGGCTTATGATATAACTTAAATATAACTCCCAGTAATTGAGGGACACCCGACATTCCCAGTCAAACTGAGTCAATCTACGAGATTGATAATTAGGATTCTAAAAGAGTCCTCAGAGATCATGATGTGATTCTCAAGGATCCTAACGCAATCCTAGGACATCTGGCCCACGGCTTAGTCCTACTAAGGGTCTTCTACCTACAGCTATATAAAGGGGGCTACCCCCAGGTACCCAAACAATATCACAAACATAGACACAATCTTTCATGCTTTTTCACTATCCTGTAGCTGCGTTATGACTTAAGCATCAGAGAATTCTGTGTCGGGAACCCCACCCAGCGTTCACTCATTTTCTGTCTTGCAGGTCATCGATCCAGGCTAGGGTTTTGGAACATACCCGGAGCATATTTTTAGTTACAACCCAATGTATGCATAAAGAAGGATGGAGAAAGAACACCGTCAGGGTGGCTTGTGAAGTATGCCAAATTAGAAGGAAGCATGGGTTTAAGGGGAGTAGTTGTTTATTGAAGCTGGAAACTATAAATCTTGTGTGCCAAAGTTCTATGTTGTTAGCTAGAGAACTTGTAAGGTCTGCCATAATGTTTTCGCCATATATATTTACCGACTAGCTCTTTGAAACCCAAATTGAGGTGTGCTGATTTATGATGAAACTCCACCAAACTATTTTGATAAGCA